>VZTD01003697.1:228191-705800 GCA_013397725.1 Rhagologus leucostigma | reverse complement strand
AGGAGAGGAGAGGAGAGGAGAGGAGAGGAGAGGAGAGGAGAGGAGAGGGAAAAGCCGTAAGAAATTGGAGAATCATAAGATGAAATTGAGGCCAGAAGCAGAAGCCATTAATTTCACAAGAGAGCTTTGGATGTTATAACAACCCACTCCAGATGCATTAGTTGGATATCATTTTCCGTTTCAGTAAAAGTAAGATCAAATCAAGGCAGCCTCATAGTAAAATCCTACAGTTACACTCTGAAAAGAGGGGTCATTTTAATTTCAGGGTCTTTTATTACACAGCAAGATAACTGATTGAACTGTGAAATAGCATTAACAGCATAAATATATTCTGATGTCCTCTCTTTAATGCATTTAGAAATTACAGAAGTATTCTGAGGTTTTTATTTGCAGGAATTATGATGAATCTTCAATTCCTTTTCCTTAACTCCAAAATATTTATATGAAGATTGTACTATTACTAAATCTTCTGCCACTGCTAAATTTTGCACTAATTATGAAATTAACGTTTTTAAGGGCTGTGATGATGTAATAGTTTCAGGGGTTCAAAGCTCTTGACCAAAAGTGACCTTGTTTGCTATAAACCCACTACATTTTTCTTATTCTTGGAAGCCTTTTTCTAGAACAAAATATTGTTGTAATTCAAAGCAAGAAAGTGGAAAATTAAGAGTGTTTCTATTATAGTACAAATGACTCGAAAAGGAAACTACTTACAGCCTTCAGAGGATCTACTGTCAACAGAAAGACAGCCTGGTACCTGCAGAAGAGTACTGTTTCCAAAAATCAGGCAAGTAGCTTCAACTTATCATGTAACTCGTACTAAGTAATTCACAAAGAGGGTTTTGGTAAGCACAGATGTTTAAAACATGCAAAGATTCTGAAGAACTCAAAGATACTAAGTTCAACTAAACCAGCATTCATTCAAAAAAAAATCTGAAGTGTGTGTTGATGTTCCTCTCATGCTGACTAGACTGTGTATTACATCCAGACCTTTTTATGAAATTTAGTAGATTATATGATATTTACTTATACTCAAGGAAAATGAAACTCGGTCACTTTTATCATAAGACTCTAAAATTCCTGCTGTAAATTTATAATTCACCTGAACACAATACAAAGGCTTTCAGAAAATCTCCCAAGTTTATCCGATTATGATAATGACAGAAATCAGTGTGTACTATAATGGCTTAGCATCAGTGAGGTTCCATCCCTCTCCAGCTACAATCCCATTAGTCTGAACTAGGATACTGATCCCAGATATTCTCCTTAATTAAAACACTTCCTGAAAGTGTAATACACTTCCTGAAAGATGAAAACCTCAATGCATAAAACATACTCCACTGTTTTTATTTTAAGGTCTTAGCCAAGTATGTGGAACACCTTTTTCAAAAGATTATCTATTAATGCATGAACGTATGCTGGGACACAACGCTGTACACCAGCAGCTTCACAGTTCTGAATGTGCTTAGCAAGAAACATCCTAACACTTTTATTTACATGCTACCAAAAATACCTTCAGGAAAATACATAAACATGAAATGAAATGTAAAGTTGCATCTGTCAGTTCAAACTTACCCATTGCAACTTTAAGTCACATGAGTTGGCTGAACTGAATATTCTGAATCCAAGTAACCTCGTCTTTACTCATAGTCTCGTTCACACCTCACCCTCAATGCCAAACCACCACTGACTAAGGAACAGATTTGTCTACTGGAAGAGTAGCAGATTGTAGGAATGAGGTTAAATACATTTTAATGTTACGATAAGTACTTACAACTAACAGAACAAGGAATACATTTATTTTACAGTTGAGAGACGGTTACTATTGAGGGAGAGAAGTAAAAATAAAATACTGAGAACACAAGAGTTACTACTTTTTATTTACTTTATATATTACTTTTAGTATGGCAAAGAAGAACAAAGAGGTAGTTCAAAACTTTTGGTGTAGGCATAACACTCCAGTATGTAGATAAGCTATTGTGTTTCAATCACAAGACTAGCAATAATGGTAAATACGTCTAGATTTTAATTAAATTTCCCATAGACTTGAGTATCTGTGACTAACAGTATTTAAATTTCTTCAGTCACATAATATTTATACAACTTCACAATTCTTCCTTTAAGCCATAAAGAGCTACACATAATCAGTTTTTCTCCCAAGGAAAGAACTATCTGTATTATAAACAACTCTGATTATATTCCATATATAATCACCACCTACACTTCAAGATTATTGTAGCTAGTCTGGATCATATTATTAACGCACTCTTGGTCTGAAATCTTTATTATCTTCAAACATAATAGCAAACTTTTAAATAATAATTCCTGTTTCCTGCTTTTCTGCATGTGTCCGTAGAGATGCTCATGTCTTAAAATAGTCCACATATATTTCAATGTCACCCTAAAGACTCTTCAATCTTTTCAGTTCTTTATGTTTCTATGCTATAGAAAAACACATGCAATTTCCAGTAAAGTGTTCCCTACAAGTTTTCCTTGTAAGCCTAGGGAACAATCCAAAGGCAGGACTGGAATGAATAGTCATGTGTGCTAATATGTAATTGATGCTAATCAAATAAATTTTTGAATCAGGATAGCTGCACTTAAAATTCTTGACATTAAAGGGCTCAGAAGTGTTATTCACTTGTTAAACCACTTATGCTTAAGAATACCATAAGCCCAATATAAAAAGAAAAGCAACTCATCAATGACAGAACGGACACTAAACAGAAAAGAATGTGATAATCTCCTCTGTCATTCTATTTATGCAGAAGAAAGGTGGTAACCTCTATTTTGAGTTCCTAGTCTATGGTTGATTACTAATTACGTTAATTCAGCTGTAGTAGTACTGGGTAAAATAAAACAAATTTTAAAAAACAGATAAAGTCTTAAACTTAGAGATCCAGTTTTACAGTGTCTTTGTGATTTCTCAAGGAAGATTTCATTAAATATTATTGCTGAATTAAGGTGCACCACCTACCAAACAAACCCACTTTTAGTAAGTGTTATTCTAGCTGAAACTGTGCAGTAGACACAGAATCAACTCTGCTGACCAGCTTAAAGAAATATCCTCTGAGGTTCAGAAGCTGAACCTAACAGAGTTACTCATATGGAATTCTATTAGAAGCAACAGACAGCTAAAATTTCCCAGTGTGATTCTTCTTCCATTTTCTAAGGCAGTTCTCGCTGACCAGACATTCTAAAATACAACATGAAATAATTCTCTACAGAGATTGAATTATTTGATCAAATGGCTCAATCAAATTATGTGGCAAGCATAAGTGGACTATATCTTTTTTTCAAACTACCTGTACTCTGACTTGAAGCTTTATTTTTCCCTCTCACTTATAATGTACCAGGTACTACAGCTGGGTACTTAAGACCTGAAAAGGAAACTGAAAGGCAAAGGTTGAATTGATTTGTCAGGGTAAACGCAACAAAGAGGAATACTACTCCTATTGCAAAGAACTATAAAGACAGTCTTCTGAAAAGGAAGGTTTGCCTGCTGCAAACACATTTTTGCATCTTTCCCAAATATAAAGAAGGTACCAGTACTGTGTTATGCTGTTAGGCAAACAGGTTGCTTGATCTCAGCAATAGCCAGTGGGCCCAACGTACCCAATTACTTGCCTTACATCAACAACTTACTGATCTACTGAAGTCAATTAAAATTGTCATGTATGTAAGGGTATATAAATTGGTTTAATCTCTGGAAAAAGAGATTAAATCATAATTTCAAATAAGACATTCTTTATACAATTCCTTTAGTGTCTTTTTTCCATTTGCAGTCCTGGTGACTTCCATTAGCTCATATTAAAATAGCTGTATAAAACCTACATGAAAATTCTTCCTAAGGATCTAAGTAGGTTTTTTCCTATTCCCAATTTTATAACCTCTGCCTCTGTGTAGGGAAGCAATAGTGTTTTTCATTGTTGGGAAAGTACTAGCATACTGGGTGCATATTTGATTAATGCACATGAAATGAATGCTGTCTTTTTTCCACAGCTCTTGCTTTCCCCAGTATACTCTTTCAGAATAGTGTCTACAGAACAGGCACTTTTGAAAAGAGGTGCTTAAAATGTGAACAGAAAAAATAGAATCATATGTATTACAGATAAAAATTGCCTAGTAGGCTACCTGTTCTCTCTATGCACTAGAGCAAGATCGTTCTCCATGGTACATTTTCTAGTATTCTACCGGTGAAATTCTTAATGTGCTAAACAACAGGACTTTTATCATTCCTCTTGGGAGATAATTTCCACTTAATATATATTCCTGGAGATGTTTTCTTCAAGATTCTACCCATATTTTCTCTTTCAGTTTTACCATACAATATCCTGTGTGGGGACACCCTACATATTCCTTCCTGTCTTTGGTCTTAATACCTACAAAATACTTCACAGGTCATTTCTTTAACCCTCTCCTAATCTCTTAGTTTATATATAAACATTTATTAAAAAAACCCAACAAACTATAACTTGACCATAGGTATAACTTGAACACATAATTTGAACTATATACATATGTAATATATTAAAAAACACAGAGAAGCATATATATATATAATATAAACATGTATTTAATGTTTCCCTCTTAAAGCAAAACTTCCATTGTCCTCATTTTTGCTCATCATAGAATCATCTTCAACAACATTTTGGGATATTGATTTATGTAAGTTTGGATGGCATTGCATCTACAGTCTGGTATGCAATGTCTTGGTTTCAATGACACAACAGTGAAAATTTGTGTCTAATTGATCTATATAAAAGCAAAGCATCTACAAAATACTAAATGATAAACTATCTCCCTTTTATAATACTCTGTAATCATAACAGATTTTGTTAAAAAAAAAAATTCTTTTTTTCTTTTAGTCTCATTACAGAAAAAGTGCGATCTCACTCTTAGATGTCAGTAGCATAGTTTAAAAACAGATAGCATGATTAAAAAAAAAATATTCCACAGCTTAATGACATTAGACTTTTGCTACTGACTCCTGTGCTACCACAGAAATTAACTCAGGAAATATGTTCTATCTTAAACCACTCAGTAACTGAAAGCTATTAAGTCTGGGTTAGGCAGAAAACTGTCAGATATAATTTAGATAAAGCTAATTCTTCATTGATGAGAGGTAGCTATATTAGAAGCAACTCAGGCGTCAGGTAGTCCTGTTTTCTATGGTGCATTTAATGAAATTATAACAACTGTAGCAATTAATCCTGAATCATTAAAAATTTGATGACTTAGTTTTGTTATGTATCAGCAAGTATATCATGCTAATTTAAAGAATAAATATAGAATTACTAGACATACAACTGCAGAAATCAAGAACCACATTTCTGATATATACATACAAATTGACATCTGATACTACACAAGAATATTTGCTTTGGAAATAACACAAGGACACACCTTTTACGCAGCTTCTATACATTTTTGCTACTTATCTTAGCCAAACTCAAATTAAGTGAATTCACACAAAATAAAGAAGTGAGAATTCTCAGACACAATTAATAATTTAACTACTATTTTTTCCTCTTAAAGAAGCATATACATTTGCTGGACACATAAGACCAAATTAGGTTTTTTTGTCTTTTAAATATTTTATCAATCTTGTTTGTCAACCAAAGTCTTAAAATTGCCATTTCACTGTTCTGTTTAATAGCTCAAGCTGCTAAAAGTATCAGAAACATTTCTAATCCTGTGCGGAATTCTACAGGTCTCTCATAGCACAGAGGAATGAAAAATGCACAGCAGCAATTACCTGTGGAACAGACCCCGTGCAGTAGATAAATTGCAAATTATCTGCTACAAAGCCAGGTCCAAGCAACACAGTAGCAGACAGAAAACACATGGTTTACTCAAATATGACAATAACATACATTGATTCAGTATATGACGGATCTTATATCTAGTTAAAGAATTTGGGATGTCTAGCAATAAAGAAAGTGAATAATTATGCTATTAAAATCTGAAGATGTTTAAAACCCTTAAATTCTACCTTATAATGTCACATTTACTATCCAAAACTTATCTTTACAACTTCTGATGTAAAGTGATCTAAAGGCATTTCAATTTTAGAGTGAAATGAGATGTCATCTATAGATCTTTAGTATCAGCAAGAATCAATGAAGTGGTAATTTGCAGTAATAGGCAAAACCTAAATATGGCACACCTGGGAATGAAGCAGGTCTGAGGACTAGAGCAGACTCATCCCAACTGTCTCTACTCCAACAAAGGCTGCATTAAGCCAAGCTCTCTCTCTCCGTTAAAGTTTTAGCATGCAATAAAATTAATGTTCCTCTACATATTGATTTTTCACTTCATAAAAATGTAAGACTCTGCAAAAGAAAATTTCATCTCATTGCAAGTTTTCGTATTTGTTTCTTTCTTTGGCCTAATTTCAACTGGCAAACATAGTGCTTCACACCCAAGGCTGTCCCAATGTCACTGATCCCTCTGTCCAGATAAAGCGATGCATGGCAACAGCCACGTCACTATCACAAGAAAAACCCAGCAGCAAAACTCCTACTTTTAGCAACACAAAGTCAGTCTAAATGCACATTTAACTATACACAATGGATAGCTTCACTGGCCTCCAGTAAAACATCTTTAAGTCAGGAGTTCCCCACTCCAGTTTAACAGCAACGTTTATCAATTACCTATCGAAAAGGAAAAAAATTGTAACTTACCCAGTGAATTATTGTACCTGTTTTGAAGGATTTTGGAATGTAAAACGGGATAAGAAAGTAAAAATAGGATATTAAGCTTGGAGTATCACCAAAGAAACCAAATAACTACAATAAATTTAGACATGATGCCTTGAGATGAAAGACATCCCACAACTAAACATAAGTAGTTGAGATCATTCTTAGAAAGACTTCTTAAGTGGAGGGTACATCTAGGAACAAAAGAAGACCTAGTGATCTCTACCTCTATTGTAAAAGACATGAAGAGTTATTGATCTCACTTTGGTATTTTCAAATACAAGCTGCTTTGTAATGAAATTTAGCCATTATAAAAACATAAAAAAAATATTTAATTGGTTTGAATTTTATCATTCTTGCCCCGAACTATGTGTATTAAAAATTATTTCCTCTCTCTTAATCTTTTATATAATTATTTTATGGTATAAATATTCTGTAAAGAAATCCATAATATAATTTCTCTTGCTATCTTTGAAAAACGCCATTTTTTGAGCATTTGCTTGGCTTCTACTGAGTTTCTGTGGCCTGTTTTTTTCCATTTGAATCCTAGTGAAAGGTGAACCTTAGAACTACACAGATTTCATATTTTAGATTTCGTATTAGAGTTCACATTAGATTTCATATTTTTATTCCTCTGTATAACTCCTTATGACAAAGCATTTAGCATCGATTTTTATAAAAGCTAGACCAGTAATAATATAATTAGGAATGCTTAAAATTATAGGCATCTTAGAAGCAATTTGCAGAGCAAACTGGAAGTATTATTTCTACGTTACAGATTCAAAATTTAAAGGTACAAATTAATTAAGACATGAACAATAGCTGGCACATCACACAGTAAATATAAGGAACTTTGACCAATGCTCTAAGTCTGCTGAGCATGGTAGCAATACTGCAGGTGGTCACTGAGTTCTTATTCCCTCTGGCTCAGCCTCTATTATTACCACTGCTAGAAATATGAAATCAAAATAGTATGACCAGACCTTTGCAAAAGCAGACAAAGCTTTTCACCGTTTCCATAAAGCAAAGTATGCTTCTCAGTGGCACATCTGTATTTAGCAGTGTCATCAACCTTAAGAATTTTGTTCAGTTGCCATAGAACAAAATTTATTGTTTTATGGTCAAATAATGTGGCACTGTGTTTTGCAATTCAATTTCTTACCACCATCTGAACAGAAACCTTTCTTTCTTTGTTTAGGACAAAATTATTCTGTCAGAATCTTCTTCTCATCAGTCTCTTGTTTAATTGCTTTTGTCTTTAGCAACCACAGCATTCAGGTTTTTAATTACATGTTTGGGTAGGCCCTAAATCACTGCAACAGACATGGACAGGACAACCATCATTTGCTTCCACGGTAAAGAAGAACTGGCTGTGGCTAAACACTGTCATCTGTAGAATTTACATAAACACATTAATTAGCCTTCCTTTGTTTCTCTTCAAAACCATATTAAAATACCAGACACAGCTGTCTCTACAAAAGATTAAATTCATGTCCTTTCTAATTCATGATGTCACCCCAGTCACAAGGAATTTCCAGTAGTTTTTCTTTCAAAGGAAAGACAACTAACAAGAACACCACTATAAAATTTTACACATGGAAGTTGTGCAGACATTCTACAAAAAAAATTAATATTCTTTTGAGACCTCTTTCCCATAGCAATGGGCAAAGATATACAGGCCAGCATTCCTGAAGCTAAATCAAACTTCACTTCCAATAAAATAAGCAGTTATTATGACACAAGCTGAGAGCTTTTCCTTCTATTAGAATATTGCTTTCTCACGTACTGTGCTGGTTTTGCCTGGAATAGAGTTAACTTTCTCTACAGTAGCTGGTGTGGAGCTGTGTTTGGGATTTGTGCTGGAAACAAGTGTTGATAACACAGGGATGTTTCAGCTGTTGCTGAGCAGAGCTTACCCAGAGTCAAGGCCTTTTCTGCCTCTCACCCCACCCCACCAGTGAGGAGGCTGGGGGTGCACATGGAGGGGACACAGCCAGGACACCTGACCCCAACTGACCACTGGAATATCCTGGACCATGTGGTGTTGTGCTCAGCACATAGAGCTGGGGGAAAAAAAGGAAGGTGGGGACATTCAGAGTGATGGCGTTTGTCTTCCCCAGTCACTGTCATTGCATGATGGAGCTCTGTGTTCCTGGCTGAATACCTGCCTGCCAATGAGCAGTGGTGAATTAATTCCTTAGGTTTTTTGCTTGCATGCATGGTTTTCCCTTTATCTGTTAAACTGCATTTATATCACCTCATGAGTTTTCTCACCTTTACCCACCCGTCATCCCACTGAGAGGGAAGTAAGCAAGCAGTTGTGTGGGGCTGAGCTGCCCCTGGGGTTATAATGACACAAATACATAACAAAATTAATTTACAGTGTAACACTTAAGGATGAGCCAAATCATTGGGGTTTTACTTTTTCTGATAGGGATGATCAGTACTTGCAGAATACTTTATGGAAACGTATCATATTCAAAGCATCACATGAATTTATGGAATAAAGTCAATGTGTTGTGATGGCCAAAAGGGGCTTTCAGAGACTGAGAATGAAAATTTCTCAACCTGAAGAGCAATAGTAATACTAGAATAGGACAAATTAGTAAAGTTATAAGATCTTATATTAGAAAATAATGACAAAATCAAATTATTTTATAGCTACTGCCACAGTCAATATGCATATATCTACAGTGTTGCAACAGATGAGGACAAAAGGAAAAGGACAAAGACCATGTAGAAAGTCCGTTGCCAAGAGACTGAACCCACTTGTTCTAATAAAGCCCATATCTAGTACACTGTATTGAAATCCATATAATTACCTTTATTCCTTAATATTAATGAAAATACTACAGTTACAATTAAATGCCACTTACACATCATACAGCATTTGTGACCACAGATAGAAAATTTAAAATCTTAGAAAACCACTGTGAACAGTCACTTTTTCATCTATTTCAGCATAATACTCTTTTAAGAGAAACAAGCAAGAGAATGTTCACAAGTGAGAAACACAATTAAAACAAAATGTTATTAACAAACTATTAATTGTATTTGTGGCATAACACAGTTTTAGCTTTTTAATCTAATGAACCAAAACCTCTTTAACAATCAATAGTGACAGGCACAGTACTGACAACACTTACAAAACAAAGGCTGAACACTACACAAATATTATTCGGGTTAAATTTTTTCCAAGACCAGACCTCAAGTCTCTGTCCACAGAGAGTTATAGTATCACTTCTTTGCTTATAAAAAAATCCTTAAAATGCATATAAAGGGTTTATTATACTATACAAAAACATCTTAATCAGTATTATTTTTTATCCTCACTATGGAATTGTGAGTTAAGACCTCATTCTGGAATGGACCCACCTCTCCGTCTAACCTCCCGAGACTCAATATTGGCCAGCATTGATGTTTAACTAAACAATTAGCTCAAAGGATTTGAATACTTAACGTAAACTAATGCTCATCATAATCTAATGCTCATCATAAACTAACCTCACTGTGCTGCCAAAATATACTTTGAATACAGAAAGACAGCTTTACTAAAACACTAATTTTACAAATTTAAATGCATTAAATTAGCAAGAGGAAAAAAATTAAAACAGCCTTGGTCACCTAGCCCCATTATACCTACACACTCATATTTTAAATTACTACCTAGTAATAGATGGCTATTACTCTGTAACCATTGAGGTCCAGAATGAAAACTGGGGCCCCCAAACTAAGTAAAGAAAACATAAAAGGCTGTGAGATACAGGATCTGCTTTGCAAAAGACTCCTAAATGCATCTAGATTTGTAGCAGTAACTGCATTAAGCAAACCCATCAGCTGCAGAGAAAGCAGATGAGTGTAAGAGTAGGTTATTGCCCATGACAGGAAATCTTAGCAATCTGCTCTAACTGGCCATGCTTCAGCAAAGCATTTAAGGGTGATGCTGAAGGGTTCTCTTGGCTAGGAGTACCTTCTTGAATTGAGCCTAAGGGTCTTGTGGAGTTAGGGCCAGATAAAAACATGCATTATTCCTGTTTTGTGCACAAAACTATTCAAATACAGAGTGCTCAGAGAACGGATGCATTCAACTTCCTTACTATTTAATAGAAACAAGAACAGTATTTAACAACTATAGAAATACACAATTTTCATATGTATTAAAAGTCATATCTGAAGTTGACTATAAATATACACTCTTCTCTGCAAAGCTGGAGTGATACAGACACAATGAGGCTTATTGGAATGAGTGTATATTTACAAAAATGCCTGTGAGAAGCATATTTTTATTATAAATAAAACCTTAGAGTATGTATGTTTCGGCTGAAACTGAAATTTAGAAAAGCATGCAAAGCATCTTTATTTTTTAAGGAAATTTTTAGAGGAATTTATGTATTTCATATATACATTCTTTAAGCTGGTATTTTCTCTGAAAGCAACAGTCCACATACCTGTGGGAGGAAGCCATTTAGTGAACACTACTATGTCATCTTTCTTCTAAAAGAAAAATGCCAACATCTCTATCACCAAAGGTAAAAACTATTTATATATCTATAAAAAATATTTATTTTTGTGAATAGAGGTGTAACCAAATCAAAAAAGCAGAAGATATCCAAAGGAATATGCTCTTCCATCTATTTTTAGTGTAATTTATTACTTAGTGTTATTAGTTATTAAAGAAAACACATATATTGTTTGTCTTATAAGTTGTATAAATGCTATGAACTACTGAACAAACTGAATCTTTTTATTTGTTTACAGCCCTCAAAGAAGACTACATTTCTCACTATAGATATCCTCGTACAGCCTGACTTTTGAGGCTTTGAAGGCTTCAGGGAGGAATTACTGCAATACACAACTTTCACTCAGAAAATCTGTCCTTTATGTCTTAGGAAATAAACCTCAGCATCACTAAATATTAGTAAGTATATCCAATTTCTTTCCTCCATGAAAGAGGCATGTTCCTAGTTCCTCCCAGTTCACCTCTAACCTCTAGCATTTCTAGTATAGGGTGGGGGGAGATTAAAATTTTTTAAGTCAGAAAGAAAGAGCCTTTTGATTTCTGTCTAATTTCCAGCTTTTAGAATAATGTGTTTTATACATTCCACATGACAAAAAGATCAAGCTGTTCCACAGTGCGAGGACAAAGAACCTACCCAGCACATTTACTGATTAATCTAGAATCTTACTCCCAGATGGTTATTGTCCCTCATTTCTACAAAACAAGACATCATTGCCAGCAAATACACATTTGTTCTTCTGCTAACATTGTTCTGCAGCTTAAATAGACATTCTCGTTCTGCCAGTGAATTTGTCTTTGAGTAGAATAAAAAGACAGTACAATTTCTTTATTCTACAAGGATAGGTAATAATTCTTAATAATACCTCAGACAGAATTTCTATTTCCTCAACTCTAGCTACCCATCTTGTACTTCTCCCTTTTAGAATTCCTGTTTCCATCATATGTGACCCAAACTACAAACAGAATTTCAGATGAAATCCCACCAGTACCACGAACATTGCCTTTAATATTTTCTTCCCCCTTCTAAAAACTCTGTAACACATCCTGATATGTCTTTACACTTGTCTTTTTTCATTGCCATGTCACATTTATGGCTTTAGTCACCCTGAGACGAATAAAGCCAGATCTCTCTCTTCCTCTGACACTTTCAATTATAACTCCCAGCTTATAACAGAAAAATCATATTAGTTCCTAATTAGACTTTGTGCTACACACTTTTGTTTCACTCACCCTTCCTTCTCTGACTTTTTAATCCGACTTTCACATCTTTTTCTATCAGCCAGTTTTCCAGCCTTTATTTTTGTACTCAGAGAACTATTTCCTATTGCCTCCAAATTAGGCCACAGTTCAATATTTATTTCAGTAGCAATGATCTGAATTAAACTAATCCAAGAGTGGGGAAAAATGTGGCTCCACATTGGCTCCCCTATCCAGTTTATCACACAAGTTCTGCCAACAGTCAACATGAGGGTGAAAACAAGCCCAGGAGGAAGGATGTGCTTCTTTAAACCAATGTAACACACAGACACATCAACCTGCTCCAGAGGCACTACCCAGTAGTCCTTCACTAGCCTCAGCCTTTCTAACAGCTGACTGCCATAATCTTCTTTGCTATTAGCCTTTGTCTTTTCCCGGCTGCAGCACTTGTTCGATCCATCATTCCTTGCACTGCTTCAGGATGCTAAGAACGTAGATCATCATTCACCTGTTGGCACTATCCTGACAGGCCTAAGCAAAGAGTCAGAGAGGAAAGCCCATGGAGAGGTGGGAATGCAGCTGCTGATGGCAGAAGGCTGGAAAAACTGCAACCAGAAAGTTAATCTGCAAAGGTTGTTTTAAACCCCAGCAACAGACTGGTAAGAGCTTGGTGCTCTTGAAGGACCAGATCATTTTCACCTTTTTCCTTTCTGTGTTATTACTGTTCCTCTTCCCTGCTCCGAGCCACACACTCCTGCTCTGGGCATTGCTCAGTCCCTTTGTGAACTGCCTGCACCCACCTCAGAGCCAAGGACTGCCTGAGACACTGGGAGTGACTGCATGCACAGATGCTGTCCAGTGGGAACGCTCAGCAGGGGGAGAGCCATGGAGGCAGAACCCTGCAGCTCTTTTACATCTCTTCTCCTCTCAGTTGTTTTATCAATGGATTGTAATACAAACTAAGAATAAGTAGTATCAATAATGAAAAACTAAGCAAGAAATTTGAGTTGCTTTTCATACACCAAGTCACTGCTACTCAGGGTTAAAAACAATATACCAATTTAAATGTTCAAAAGATATTTAGGAGTTGGGAAGATTTAAATTATTCACTCAGCCAGATTCCACAATATGAGCTTATGGTAATTGTGATTGCCCAGTGGGTCAACTAGGAAAGCTCAGGGAAAAATATGCCTTTCCTTCAGACGAAGAGAAGAAATATACTGGGACACCACTCTGCAGCACTGAAATAGGCATTCATCATCTTGCCACATTAGAGTGCAGGCATACTTGCTGATATAGAAATATATCATTCAATAAAGTCTCTTGTCCAAATATTTATGACTTAATTACTTACTTGTATAAAGACAAACTTCTCCTTTAAAAAATCATGAAAGTTTAATGAGGACAGAAGGCAGTAGAGTGAGACTTGTGAAACAAACTCTATCTCCAAGGTAGCAGCTGAGAAAATGTACCACAGTTATTTAATGACTTGAGAATGGAAAACAGGTTCTGACACAATTAACCTTTTAGCAATACAGAAAAGTTATTAAAAAGACTAACTGGTGTTTTCTTTAAGGCCAAAATTTGTACAGCTTGCAAACCTACTCAAAATCAGCACTACTTCAAAACTTATAAATGCACAAGGAGCAGTTACAATGAACTTCTATTTTCAAAAGAAGTATTAGAGGTACCAGAACATATTCTTATTCTGGATGTCAATTTTCTTTGTTTGGAATAAATGAAAAAACCAAACAATGCGTGCCAAATCTAACATAGGAAACAGACAACAGATGAAACAGTAATAAGGGGGAAGGTAAAGGACACAGCTTCTAAGCGCAGCAAGGTAACAGTTAGTACCTAGCAGATAAATTCATTGTGGTCTTAATCAAGTCTCCTGTTACTGTTGTGAACCCGTGAAATGGATTCCAGGATTAAGACTTAAAAAATTTATCTCCTCCTGAGCCACCTCACATCCTTATGAAAAAATGTATTTTTATTTCTGTTTTAGTGGCATGCACCCTACTATTGCTGTTGCAGGTAATTGTACAAACAGCAATCAAGGGCAGTTTTACCAATCAAAATGCTGCTGTTCTTCCGTTGCAGTTTAAAATATTTTCAGAGCTTTTGCTAATTTAACACTCTAGCTAAGTACTGGGATCATGTCATCTGCAGATACACTTATGCTATCTAAAACAAAGTTCAGTAGAAATTCATATGCACACACACAAATGGATGCACACATACAAAAAACAGCAGGACAGAAACAGCATTACAGCAAATTCCATCCAGGATCATATACAGAAAATTAAATGTTAATGAGTTGTAGATCTCAAAATAATTTATTTCTTCTGTTCCTCTTCCTAAAATACATTTGTACTAATATTTCTTAAACCTAGAGGTGAATTTCTGATCACACTGAAATCAGTAATTCACAAATTCTCTTCAACAAAACCAATAGTTTGCCTGGGATTTTACTTATATATGTCCCTCAGTTTTATATGCACCTCACTATTTTTTTTTTCTTTGGTTTATGGGTAATTTTGTTTCCAAGCATATAAATAGGGTTTACAACAGGCCTTGGAAAATTGACCATAGCATATGCAGTAACTGCTACCGTGAAAGTCACCATTTCAGATTTTTCATGGCTTCAAGAAAACCAGTAGTAAATTTCTCTTCCTACAGTTTTAGTTCTGGATCATGTAAAACATTTTACTACAACATCTATCTCGTTCCGTACAAGTATGTTTGGGAATGATTTGTCAATGAAAGTGAGAATGATTCTATGATTCCTTAAGATGTTACCAACGAATAACTGCAAATGAACTTCCAGTTAAGGCCCACGATGCTGATGCTAAATGTTTCATTTCCACAAGCTCTTCAGAGAGCCAGTGCATTATCCCACTGAACTACTGAAATACAGAATTCCATGGTATTAAAGGTGAGGTATGTGTTTATAGAGCCTATTGAATGCTTTCAAAAATAAAGACCAATAGCATTTCATTGTTTAAAAGCAGTTTCTCTCTTTCTTTACACCTGTTTAAAAGTCTATGAAAATTTTAATACTCACAGGATTTACACACATGTAAAGTAATAGAAATATGGTTCTCAGAACAAAAATATTTGCCACGTATTACAGAGCTCTCAAATTCTAGAGCTCTTCTGAAAGGGCTGATTAATCACACTTTTTAAAGGTTGTGACACATTTATGCTCAAACTAATACAGGCAAAGCTAGTAATTCACAGTTACAAACCTGTGCAAGAGACAGTTTACGCGTTGGGACACTTGGTTTTAAATTCTGGACGTTTTCGGACCTTACCCATTTCTGGTATTGAACTCACTTAATTGGCATATCTTAACACTTCTTTGTCACGATATGAAGAGGAAAAACAAAAAGCCTAATTTGTTGTTATTTGATTTGCTTTAAAAATCCTTTGCCACTTAGGTTGACACAGAAGAACCACAAAAACTAAAGAACAGGGATAATAATTCATATTGTACTTCTCCTTAGTCAAGATCATAAACTTTAGATTCACTCTTAAAAAAAAGCAAGCTGCAGAACATTCATTTAAAGCACAGAAATAGGTGTTGATCATAAATATACTGAAGATGTCAGAACAATTTTAAATAAGTATTTAAATGGGTTTTAGTAAATTATGAACATGATCTTCAAGCTCCGTAGAACCAAAATTTAGTCAAGACAGAGCATTATAGGCTTCTCTAGAGAGACAATGGATATTTGGTGCCATCAGCACCCTAGAACCCTTGGAGGACAGTTGTGCTTATAACGGGCAAAAAAAGCCATACTGGTATATGCCAAGTAAAAGTTTTTCTCAACAGTTCATCCAAGCCAGAATACTGACCTTTCAATTTATTTGCCTTACAAGCTTCCAAAGCATTTACCCATGAAAAATTTATATACCTTGCTCCATCTCTTTTCCACCAAAAAGAAGAAAAATGGACTGCACCCATGATTTTACTTTTCCATGATTTAAACTGAGAAATGGGGTTGCAGCAGCTGACTTCAGGAGCATTGCAGTGAGGGGCAGCTATTGCCTAGGCAGCACTCAACCATAAATGTTTCTCCTGCCTGTCGCATGCACATACTTTATTGGAAAGAAGGGAAATCCACAGAAGCAGAGCCTGTTAAGCAGATCCTAGTCTGACAGCAATGTCCTAGGGTCAGATTGGCCCTGTGTTGAGCCCAACTAAGGCAGACCACCTCAGAGCAGTGTTTAAGCCAAGATTACAGGAGTCTTTGTGCCATGGCCAAAGGAAGGAATAGATTACACACAGACCTGCCTCTGACATCCTTGAAAGTGTGTGATGTATACAACATCACACGAAGACTTCAGAGAAAAGGAAGATTAACTGCTTTTTCTAAAAATTAGGGGCAGGGTGGGAGAAGGCAATTGCATGTTCTTTGTACAGTCACAAAGAGGAGGAAAAAATTTGGCACAGGGAACATGAATCTGTGGAAAGTGAGATTCAAAGCCTAAGGTAATTTATAATTAGCTCAGTTAGGAATATTCAGTTAAAGGCTTTTAAATGCAGTGTAGGCAGCAATGAAGTTTGGCTCCTCTCCAAAAGTAGTCGCACTCATATCCAGAACCAGGACAGTCTCAGGAGAGGTTAGTGAAATTAATGGAATTACTAGAATCTCCTCTCCTGGTCAAAAGTTAGTGCTCCTGCCTGATGTACCAAATTATTCACTATTTAGGTTACTCCTGAGGCACATTTTTAAATAGCAATATTAAGTCTCCTGTATGTTTAGTTCAATATTCTCCATGTGACATAACAGAAGCCATGACAAAAATATGTGTCCTGAGAGTACAGTCAGAAAAATATGAGAATGTATCAGCAGTTTGATTTCTCCCTCTTCGACCCATGCATTTTAACTTCTTGGGTTTCCAGTTTGAATGTTATTACTGCTTCATTAAGGCCATAACTATCTGTGTTCTGGTTCCTGAAAGCCTATTTGGCATAACATTCGAATTAGCAGTAATGAGAAGAATACGCTCTTCCATCATCAAGTTTGTTACCTTGATGAATATCTCTCTGCAGAAAAATATGAAATGAGTTAATGTACCTGCCTAATAAAGCCACTTCAGGAGATGGCTAAATATATCAACGGCCTATTAGCTAAAGAAAAATTCAACCTAAGGCCCAAGGAAGAAATACAGATGTATCTAAAAAGTGGATTTATTGCAGCTATTTCTCACAGTACTCAAATAAAAAATAGATGTCAGCAAAATTAGGAGTGATAAAAGATCACACTAAAAAAAGTTAGACAATTTTGGGGCTTTAGGATTCTGCATACGAAATAGTGAGGCTTATATGAATTTTTTTTGTGCATTTAAGGCTTTTTGCTACTTCCTTGTAGCTGAACTTAGATTATCTGACACAATAACAAAAAAAAACACAAACAAACAAGCAAAAAAACCCGAAAAAACCAAAACAAAACAAAAAAACCCCAAACAAACAAAAAAACCCCCCACAACCAATCAGCAGAAGAAACTGAAGACAGTACCTGATCAGCTGAGTGAGGCTTCTATTTAGTGATCAAAGTGACTGATTGGAACAAAATTTTGAGTAAAATCTAAGGGCCTGACAATTTGTATTAGAGACTATTATCAAAAGGTTTACTGTTTCCAGAACCATCTAGAAAAGTGGAAATCAAAGACTTAAATATGGATATTGGTCTCCTTTTTTTCTTCTGAACTTTCTGTAGTGCCACTGAACTATTTTCATGCAGAGATAGGTAAACCTACTTTAAAATTGCAAATAAATGTGAAACACTAAACTGATAGTTGCTTTATTTACACTTACCCAGGTAAATATTGAGAAAAGCTGTTTTAACATTGAAGAATGAGTATTCCCACCAGGTGAGGAGTTAGAAATTCCCATTGTCACAAAAATTCAAAATTTTCAGAGAGTTTAATAGATTTTAGAACGCACAGATAAGGATTGGATTTGTATAGAAATCTGATAAGTAGGCTTTATCTTTGATAAGCAAAAACAGACTGGAAAGATCTTCCTAAAATGTTAAGTTTAGCTTCTTCTTCTGTAGGCATGAAGTCAGCTATTTGTAAACACACCTCTTTTATAAATATGCCAATCAGTATCTTTGAAGAGGGGGTTTTTCACTAGTGTTTGATTTCATCTGAGTTGTGGTTGGTTTGGATTGCTCTTGCTTTGATTTTCTACCCAAACTATGGAAATTTATCCCAGGATGTGATGACTCACAGGGGAAAAAAAAAAAAACAGACCTAAATTTAATCACAGTCACACACAAATTTTGTTCCTCTGCTACCTTTTCCTCATTGTGTACCAGCAGGATGTATTTATCAGCAGGAACCTTATTTTCCCCCTGACTCTCCTACACTACACAAGACAAGGTTTTATAAACCCCTCTGTAATGTGGGCTCTGCTGTCACCTGAATAGTATTTCATTGCACGTGTTCCACTTTGAGTTCATATGATTTTCAAGCACAAAAAATCATAACTGAATTATTTATTCTAAGTGAAGTGGGCAGTTCCTTACTGCTCCTGGAACAACTTGGAACAACAATCCTGGTGCATCCTCAGACATATTTGTTTCTTTTCACAGCTGTACCACCCTGTGAGTTCCTACCTCTTGATCAACCAGTAATACAGAGGTATGTTCTCCTTCTCAGTTATTTCTAGCAAGCCCACAATTTAAAGCAGAATTACATTTTATTGGCTCCAAATGACCTTCCATCATCAACTATTTAGACTGTAATCCCATTTCTATTATTAAAGTTCAAACAGCCTTTTGAATGATATTCCTATGTTCCTCTGAGCTGGTTATGGTGGGAAAACCATCCTCCTTCTCCCAATCAACCTGTCCTTTGCCTTCCCGTCACAGCGATGTCATCAAAAGATTTACTTGGCACAAAACAATTATTTGTATTATCTACTGCATTTTATATGATACTTTTACCCAATTACCAAATAAATTACTACAAAATATCAGTTCCTCTTCTCTGTTAACTAGAATTGCCAATTAAATTATTAACTCTTAATTACTTCTCAGTATCAAATGGTCCTGGTCCTCACCAGGTAAACTGATAGTCTTGTAACAAAACAAATGTTAACTTTCTCTGGAAGTATCTATCCCTGTTATTTTATAAAAAAATATTGATTTCATCTCTTTTATGATAATATTGATGGGAGTTAGAAGCTGAATGCATTCACTTGGAAACACACCAGCTACACCATAAGGGAAATGGCCAGTATTACCAAACACTGAAGACCTTATTTCTTGCTGTAGACATAACTTAAAGGATAATGAAGAGCAATGCTTTTAGTGTTCCTTGAGACAGGTTGCGAATTCTTGCAATTCAACAGTAGAAAGCAAACATAGCCACTACAGTCTTGAAATAACACAAATATTCTGAAATATTAAAAATTGATATTTCTTAGCCAAGACAAATGAGTTCTGATATCTCTATGTAATCTAATTTATTTTGCTTCGCCCAAAAGTATTCAACTAAGTCAAGACAAGGGCATGTCAGCTTTACTACAGCTGTCATTTTCCCAAGCATTTAACAGTCAAGGAGTTACAGAAAAAAACCTATAGGGACAGGCTGCTCATTAACTGTGCACACAAACACACACATAAATCCCTTTGAGGCATATTAGCTTTAAAAGTAAACTCTTGTCGCCCAAAAGGGCTCATGAACTATGCAACATATAGTACAAATAATTATTCATCAGACATAGCAGATAGCAATAACTGATGACTTAACTCTCTTAATTTCAAAATAAACTGGCATTAATACCCACAAAACATAGGCGAAATTAAGTTTCTATAGCATGGGTTTTGCTGTCACATGACCCTACAGAGCCAAGGGCTTTGTAGCCCTTCAAAATGGGAATTTCCATCTTTGTCTTCAGTTTTCTATACTGTTTGGCAGAAAAATTAACTGATAAACTAATTCATATACTAGAACATACTGAATAAGAACATTTATTAGCCAGAAACTTCATTTCCCTACACATCTCTGGTAATCTTCTGGATTTCTACATTTCTCTGACACTTTGAGCTTATTTTGAACAAATCTCATCTTTGAGGATACTTTAAAATCAGTTCCAAGTTATTTAAATACTTATACTTTAAAAATATATCCCATCAAACCAGATTCATCTGGCTGTACTAAGGCAACCTTTCGTTTCTAAGCATATCAGCTGAGCACACATAATTGGTAATAGAGGAGTTATTAATTCAATTGTTTGTTAATACAAGTCTTTGGTCAGCACAGAATATATGTGTTATTCATGTGAGGAAAATGTGCTGACTCAAATATAACGTATGTATAAGTATGGCTGGGTGTGTATCTGCAGTCAGGTCTTACACTTCATCAAGGATTTTGCCAAAACAGACTCACTTTCCAAGCAAAGGTTTGATCAGCTATTGAATGCAGAGCCATCCTTGCAGCCCTGTTTTAGCCATAACCATTGGATAGGGATTTCTTTCTGTTTTTATCTCATACCATGTTTTGTTTCAGGAAATGAAAATCAGGACTCTTAGCTGTTGCTACCTAAATGGTAAACCAGATTTCTCAAATGTCCTTACAATAGATACATGCAAAGTACAGGACATAACAACATCTGCCTTCCCTGCCTAATTTATTAATATTTTCACATTGCTTTTTGTAGGACCAAAATAATCAAAATGTATACATATATGGACAAATCTCTCAAATATATATAGACAAGTACACTTTCATAAGCATGTAATACAATACTCTATATTCCTTAAAGAAGGAGTGGTTTTATGCCTCTTTTGTTTCCTTTGCCTCTTTCTCAGTGCTATAATGCAATCCTCAGTGTCTGAGCACCAGACTCCAAATGAGAGATCTATTCAAAACATGCACAGACAAAGTAAGTGGTTTCCTTAGTAATGGAAACTATGTGAAAGCCTCTGAAACAACTCCTCCTCCAGTAAGTCATGATGTACATGATTCTTTCTACCCCCAACTTATTGATTTAAAGATAGCTTTACATTTAAATAAAAATATTTAATGTGTACAGTTTTTGGCAGTGAAATTACAGATGAGAGGGAAGACATTTACTGCATTCCCAGTTACACTGTTTGGGTTTTAATCAGTAAGGATGTTGTATGTTCCTGTGACCTTTTAATTAATTTTCTAGATCTGCTAGTTAAAAAAATGAAATTGTATAACTAAACTACTAAGGACTTCACTTAGGTACCCATTACACTCCAATATTTTAGTGTACTTGATTCTAGCTATCATTAGGTAACCATATTCTGAACACACACTGCACTTATCCATGCTGTTTCTTGTCATCTCCAAGATAAATTCATGCTTTTGACGGCATGGGAAAACAACTGATACTTCTCTCAGTTTCAGAGTAAAAATAACTAAAAGCAAAATGACATTCTAGTTCTAATATTTAGCTTAGCAACTCTAAAGTTTTCTAAATCACCAATACAGCTCTTGTGCAAATAGTTATAAAAAGCAGATAACTTAGAATTGCTACTGTTATCCATCCATTTAAATAATAAACCACAATAAAATGCAACAAGAATAGTTTGTTTAGTTTCATCAAAAGAGTTAAGAAATTCAAGTCTCAAGTTCTGCCCTTGAGAAACACACTATATATATATATGGCATTTATTGCCACAAATGTGGCATTATCAGGGAAGGTGACTAAATTAAAAAAAATATTATTACTGGGAGAAGAAGGTTCCCTTTCACTGATCACATACTATTCCCACACCACACAGTGTCAACAGAAAAAGGATAAACCAGTTTCAGATAAAAAATCAGTTAATGTTCCATAGAAAAGAAAATAGATATGAGCAAAGAAACAGAAAAACGCTTCTCTATAAGGACAGACAGTTCAAGACCCATCACTACCCAATTACAACAAATCAATACCAGGATGGAAATCCTAGGCCTTACCATTCAAATCATTACGGCCACTATTTTCTTCATCAGCCTTAGATAGAGATTAGTTCCAAGAGCTATGATCCTGACTGCATTCCATGTGCATTCTGGGTCCCACAAACAAGCAGATCCTTAAGAAATCAACAAGGGCATCTCAGTCTTAAAGATCCACTGAGAAGGTCCCGGTAAGTTATATCCAATTACCGAAGGCTACAAAACCTGAGATATCACCACAACTAAGACATAAACTTACTGAGATGAAATAGATTTTTAAACACATACACTGAGCTTGAAAATTGCTTTGCAGGTATTTCATCTGCCTTATCCAGCTGCATATAAAGATTCTCTAGCTGCTTTTCACTACTCCGTCTTCATTAAGAATCCCATGTGACACAGCAAGGTTGTGGTTGCTATGTGTGACTCACTTCCAGCCTTCTGGAGATACTGGTATGCCAGAGATTCTTGCCTATTAAAATAGGGTCAAGGATGAAAATTAGATATCACCCTGTGTTGGACCCAGTAGGGATAAAACTTGTTAAGATTTTTCAGACCTCAAGCCGCTCCTGAAGAAGGCTGAACATGGCTCTGGGACCTGTAACGAGGAAAGAGACTATAGCTTTTGCCTGCAATCTCATACTTTTTGTTTCATAGAAAACAGTTGCTACATGAATAGGCAAATCTTCTGGAATAGGAAATACCTCCTTGATAACCAAGACCAGCTCCTCACCCCTGCTTTCATTTAGCCCCATCACACATGACTGAATTTGTCTGTACTATAAGGCTCTTTACTATGTAGTTCCAGATTTTGCCAAGTTATATAGCACCTACTACCTACATAGCATTTAATGAAGTAAATGGGGCTTTGTGTAGATGTGAATTTTTCCTTATGTGAAATTCTTTACAGATTTGTTTCCATCTGCTTTTGCTCTATCGTATCAACACTAACTCTCAGATCTGATAAAAGAAATTTCATAGCCGGTTAAGTAATCTGATGTAGCATTTTCCATTATGAAGTGCAACTCTAGAAATTTGAATTCACTGTTGGCAACAAGCCTTTCATCTTCAAAAAAGACAAAGAACAAGAGCCAGAAATCTTGCTTTTGTTTATCACTGAAAAAATGATTCAATTTTGGGAAGATATCTATTAAGAAAAATTACTCCTTGTCTGTATGGAAGCACAGCCCTTTTAGGAAAACGTCAGTAGTCTGGCCATAACATCTAAAAATGCACATGACAATGTCAGGTTGATGACACTGCACTGAAAATGCTGGCAGAACAGGATTACATGAACTGGTGACTCTTTTTTCTCTCTTCCAGGCAAATCCCACAATGACAACCACCTATAATTAATAAGTCAATTAATAAATTAACTGATGACACCACAATGCAGATTTCTTTGAAACTGACCTTCACTCAGAAAGGAATACCTCCCCACAACCCACATGGAAGATACAATAGGGGTGTGCTTTGCAGAACTGGTGAGAATTAATCTGCCAAATAAACAGGAGCTCTTCTCTTTTTTTACTCTACAGGCTACAAGAAGAAAGTGAGAAAAGCCACCACTGAGCCTCCTCCTGGTAGTCTTGGTGCCTCAGAAACCTGGATAGGAGCACGTGTAGTCATAAGCGATAAAGCTATTCCAAAAGTGTTGTCTCTTTTAAACATGGACATAATCTGTATGAATACACACTTTAAAAGAATTTTTTAATTGCCAATTTCTGATACCAAGTGTGCCATCTTAGAATTTAAATCAAATAGTTGTGGGATTTTTACTGCAACTGCATAGTATTTATTACAGTTTTTAACTACACTTGCTGCATTCTAAATACAGCTGTGTTCTCACAGCCTAAAAATACTAGAAATGGTCACGGTTAATCCTGAACCACAAAAAGGGATATTAAGGCCCAAGGATGCTCTGCCTACCTAGATAATGAAAAAGAGGAAAAAGTTTTGAAATCATCTTCCAATTCTGAGAAAAATGCAGACACAGAATCATTGTATTTTAATAACTGAGGGGTTTATGGATTGTGTTTATTGTCCATTACAAACAAATAATTACTTAGTTTATTTAATGTGCACTCAGTAATCAGATAAAATGTATGCTAAATAAATTGCTGGAGTTAGTTTGCATTAATTTCATTGTCTCTCTATCAGTCTGAGAGAATTTTTTTCTATTCTGCAACCTATTAAGCTATACATATGATTTTCATAAAATAGATTACATTGCTATTTTAAAACCACCAAGCATATAGTGAAATCAGCAGAAAAATAACTAAATGAACTTTAATAATTGTAATTGTTTTGGTTATAAAAGATACTTTTCTCCTGAAGATAGTTTGAAAAAAAATACTCTTTAGCATTACCTAAATTATAAAATTCAAATATTTCACCCTTTTTTATGAAACAGAACTTTATTATGATATAATAACATTTTAACTAGTACGTAAATGCAAGGAAGTACTTTAATTGGATATATAGTCTATCATAAGAACTCACTTTCTTTATGCAAGTGTACTTTAGTTGATTTAATTATCTAGCTCTCTAATTACACAGTCCATACCAATCAACCAAAATGAAGCACTTCTATAATCTTAATTTCACATGTCAAATCACTGAATATGTTTTTGCATGATTCTCATGTTAATTAGAAAGCCAGATTTTGAATGAATGACAGTGAGTTGATGAGGAGGTTAGGGGCAAAACCCAAGAAATATTTCACATAGAGCAATGCTAGTCCCTACCCATTTACCTTTCTCCAGATCATCTGTTTCTCCATTGGATGAGATATGAAAAATAGCAGTATTTAGTTGTCTTTAAAAGAGCATTTTCAACTTTGCCCAAACTTTTTGAAATTTTCTTCTCTCTTACTCCACCCACAATCCCACCCCTGTAGCACAGGTTAGTATCTTTTGCCAGGGAGAGGCAGGAGACCGCTGAGATCAGAAAGGATTTCCATTTTTCTTGTGGGGGCTACAATGGCAAGAAGTCTTACTCTTCTGGCTTTGGGCTGTGCTTACTTAAAACATCTGGAGCATTGTCCCATCCAGCACAGGACATTATGTTGTGCAGCAGGGAAGGCTTATAGGTTCACTTGGAAGTTTAAAATGGCTTGAATTTGCAGCTCATGGTGGTGAACATCACATATATCAGAGGCTCCAAGAGCCATCTCATGGGGGCAAAGAAGGAACAATGAGCCCCTGAGGCTACAGAAAGATGATGTGGCATATTTCCCATCTTAGTTTTCCCTGTCCCAGCCTCAGGCAAGACGACCTGAAAGGTAACTAAAGATGGGTTAGCCCCAACTTTTTTGTTACAACTTGTTAACTCACATTAGAAAAAAATTTGAATATCCATAACAAGAGAATGAGAGAAAATGAAAAGTCCACTTGGCCTTCCCCTGGCCTAGAGTATCTCACCTATTTGCATGTATCAGTCACTTAAATGCTATTATTTCATCTGTGAAACAGTCTCAGTTGGATGAGTGAAAAATGAACAGCACACATTGAAAAAAACTAACACTTTTTTTCACTGTAGTTAGCTTAAATGCAGTATTCAAAAATTTGAGGCAGAAGGAAAATACTGCTTTAATAGAGCCACAGTGTAAGTACTGGGGAGTCTAACAGGAGTAGTTTTGTAAAATTTGCCCTAACCAACTATAACAACCTGAAATTTATTCAGAATGGTGGCATTAATTTAATTCACTTTTCATAATAAGTGATTTTATGAAAAAGAAAATTATTTCTTACCAAATAAAAAAATAATGCAGTCCAAGATCTCAGACTCAAAGTGAACTGAGATGAAACTTAGTATTCATAAAATAGCAACCATTTTATTGTAAAATTTTGGTGATATTGCTGTTGCAAAAAGTACACTAATTCACACCATTTGCTAACTTTCAGAAATTTTTCATACTCTTATTAGACAAGACTATGAGCCTTTCTTAAAGCAGATGAGTGTGAAATGAGAACCACATCTCACTTCAGTCCACTAGAGGGTGGCCTGACTCGCTCAGGGCGGTGGGACTGAGTTCACGCAAGAGATCCAACATTTTCTTCTTTTTGACCTGTTGATAACCAATTCTTTGTGCTTCATTGTTGATCATGTCCTATTATAAAGTAATTTCTTTTATATAAACAGTATGTATTATTAAAACCCCTTTTTTCTAACAAGATCTGTCTCATCTATTGTTTTGTGTATCTAGGAGAAGGGGTGATGATAATCACAAATTATTCTACAATTTTAAAAAACTTCATAGTTCGTATGCCCTTTGTTCATGGACACAGAATAAATAGGGAAAACATAAATCATTCACCAAAGAGTATGGCATAAAAGGAGAAAGAAGAAACAAAGGGACGGAAAAATCTGGGCAGCCTATTGTTTATATAATTGGATGGCCATAAAAGACAGACTCAAGCAGAGAGAGATTGAAAGAAACTGAATTTTTATTTAACCAACCCCTTTCACAGTTTATTTTGAATTTTTATTTCTCAGGAAGATGTATTATTGCTCTTACTTTCTACTGATAAGCACAGGTAGTAAAAAGTAATATTTGACAAAATTTGGAAGAGGAAGAATATGTAAAATCTTTTCCTGTCTTAAGATTAAAAAAAAAAAAAAAGAAAAGCACCAAAAGTGGGGGCAAGGCACATTTGCACATTTTTCCTGAACAGTTTCAACATACAGTATCCTCTGAACTACAGCAGCCTTTGCAGAACTTCAGTGATGTCTAATAAGTTGTTCTGAGTACAGATAACAGCCCTTAAAAGAAAAAGAAATTAAATAAAAAAGGGGGGCGGGGGGAGAAAATTTGGACCTCCCAATCTGTTCTGCACAGACAGAAAGCATGCCCTGTAGCTGCCACAAATCGGAAGAGCTATCTGGGAGCGCGCACAGGCTCGTTTGGTGTATCCGTCCCCGAAGCAGCAGCAGTGTCACGTAACAGACATCTTCGCACGGCCCGCCAGGCCGGCGCAGCCGCGCGCACCGCGCGGCCCCGGGCGCGCCGAGCACCGGCTCCTCTCTGGGCAGCGGAGGGGCTCCGCTGTTAATGACCGCCGAGCAGGCAGCACCGTGTCAGCGTGACACGCGGGCGGCTGAGCGATGCACCGCTAACCACCATGGAAACAAGGAGAAATAAGAGCAGCTAGCGAGCATCTCTCTCTCCACCCCCCCCCCTCCCCCTTTCTCTCTCCGCTGGATTGCGAGCCTCAGACAGCCAGGCAGCAACAGCGCCTGGCAAACGCAAGGGATCTCAGCTGGCAGCACAGAGAGTCTCTCATGTTGTAGGATATCAATAGATACATCTGTGTATTACAGACTGTTAGACACACGCATGCACACCGACTCACACCCATACATACGTGTATGCTCGTCTGTTCAGACTCTGGCTTTAATACAAGTATGTCGCTACCTGAACTAAGGATTCAAAATTACTGAGATGCAAGAACTCCTCCAGCTCTGAAACTACTCTTATTATAGGGTAAGTTCCTCTTTATTTTCAATTTTATCCCGACTTTTATCTTAACTTGTAGACTCTGTTCCCTTTCTTCTTTTTGTAAAGTTATTTTATTAGCGTATTTTCACATTTTACTTTCTGAATAGAAATGCAAATGCAATTTGCTTTTTATGCCAGAGATAATCTAAATATGCTTGCAATAGTATCAGATTTGTGCATTTGCTAGCTTGAAAGACCATCAAAGGATAAAAAATTATAAAAGAAGAATCTTTCCACTGATGTTTCAGAGGAAAAATCAAATTAAACACTTGCTCTGTGTTCTGAAACCTATACAACAAGATACAGGACAGCCTCCTTTCTTCTCTCCAGTGCTAGGATTAAGGGAAATGCTGTTTATGTCAGGACCTAAAAACCACTGAGCAGTGAGGCTGAATGAGCATATCACAAACAGTTATTGAATTTCTGCCAGGCTACATCTTAAGGATTGTGGCAAATGACTTCGCTTAAAAACATCCCCTTTCCAGTCAGAAGGGACAGTGTAAATGTCTGATTACTGATGCAGCTGGAACGGATGCGTTAGGTAAAAAGGATCACATTAAGCAGAGGAGTTCTAATCTTCTTTGGTAATTAACAAGATCTGAGCAGGGTGCCTCTATTTACATGTAAGGAGAGTGTTTAAATCCATCACTATGAAAGCTTTGCCTGTTTTAGTATAGGAAGGCTCAGGACTGTTTGTCTTTGCTTTCCATGTCTTTGTTTTCACATGGGTAGCTGGAGTTTTTGCCCAGCACTGCTGTTGATAAAGAGAACCCAACACAGGGGGAAGGAGAAGGCAGCAAATGCAGGGGGCTAGAAAAATACCAGTGATTTTCTGTTTAACCAATTTAATAAACTTAAAATTCCAGGCTAGCACTACAGTTGTCTAATGTGCTTGTGCTTCTACATGTGTATGTCATTTCTTCCATGCAGTATAAGAGTACCTCAGTACCCTTTCAAATGAAAATACATTCGGTAAAGTGCATCAGCATGGATCTATGATTCATGCATCAAAGACAGAGATAGATTTTACTTTACACCATGAAAAAGACAGGTTAGCTATCTATTGCATGCTTCAAAGTGAAAAAAATACAATCTGCATCTTCCCATATGCTTTTGTTTGCTTTTTAGAGTACTACATCTGTATTAAAAACATCTCAGTATTTAGATTATTTCTCCTACCCCTTTTTCTCCCTTCAGCCCCCTCACTCCTGTGCACTCTGGAGATCATAAAGATTCTGTTCCTTTGCACCAATGCAATTATTTGCTTGTAATTTTAGAGTTACTGTGTTCTGAGAAACAAACACTGTGAAAGAACCATCAACAGATAGCCACTGGCTTTAAGTCTGCCACCTTTCCAAAAATGCCAGGAAATGGGTAGCTTAACAATATGTATGGTAAGAAGTCAATTAATTCAGGTGACCTTTGTAAATGGTGACAATAAAGCAGCTCTGACAATATGCCACAGCGTTCGACATTCCCTCTGGAAAAGGAATGAGCTTAAGAAGAGGTTTTCTTTTCAGAGTACAAAATGAAAGGTATTGAAGCATTAGCTCCTGCTATTGGCAAGCTTGCTTCCTCTATTTTAGATGGTCTACGAAACCTGTTTAAAGCAAGCTGACTTATTTTATTACAGGAAACACAATCTCTGGTCTAATTAATTAAATATCTTGCTTTCATTCACACTGCATGTTCACTTCAGCTGTTAAAACAAGAATTTCCAGCTCCTGGTTTGCATTTTTACAAAATGTGCTATAAAATAAGTGGAGAAAGCCTGACTCTGATTTCTTCATGCAATGTACAAAGGACTACTCAGAGGAAACTTTTTCTACATGCCTCGGTAGCTGCTCAGCTTTTCTGCATCTTTATCCTTATTCACTTTTAATGTAGAAAATAAGTAAATATGAATAACTTTACACAAATGCATCTTGGGTTTTGCAACATATATTCTAATGTACTACTTTATAATATTATATAGATATGCGAAAGAGCTTCAGAAAAATGTGGCCATTTCAATCATACATGTACAGAGAAAATATGCTGTAGATGCAGCATCTCAGTACACAGCACAGACATTCTTAACCAGCAAAGCAGGCAAAATGTATGGTGACTGTATTTTGGTTAATACTCCCTCAAAGCTCCTGCAATAATGTTGTAGTGTCAGACAACGACTGGCTGATGTTGTTATGGTAACCCCAAAGTCCCGCCTTTTAGGGTGGCAGCTCTGAGCATAACATCAGAGCATGCCTGCTTGGAGTACCCTCAAGTGGGTGAGTCCTTCATTTTTGCACCGGAATTAGACCAGATCAATACGCAACGTTGCTACCTGTAATGCAGATCAAAAATATAATGTATAATCTTTGTTAACTGATCAAGCTTATGAAAATACTCACATCCTGCTATTCACTTGTAATCACTTGTCCCTTGTAACTAGAAAACAAAACTGGTTGCAAGAGAGAGCAAACCATATAGGAGTGTTGGAGTCACTTTCTTTGACTCTAGCCCATAACCTTTATTATATTAAAAAATGCTCTCAAATCAAAAGCTTTGCTGCTTGGTGACAATCACTCTTAACTAAAGTTAGACTGGTATTTAATAGCCAAGTTTTGGAGTATTAGAACCCTAGAAGAAGATAAGCAGTAGAAAACAAAGAGTTTTTCAAGACAAGCTCTATCTACCATTGAAAGAAAAGTCACCACAGAGAGAAAATAGAAACCTTTTTTGAACTATATATAGGTGGTTTTAGTGATTCATGCTACATCAACGTTTTAGTTAATTCATATATCCTTTCTTCAAATAGTACCATTAAAAGCTGAAGGAAAACGAAACTCTTGAGAGAGACATTGTCAGAAACTATCTTAACATACTCTTCCATGTCAAATTCCACAAACTCTACTTAATATCAAGTAGCAAAAACTGACAATGAAAAACCAATTTCACATGTAGCACTCAAGGAACGATTTTCTGAAATCAAAGGAATGGACAGTTTCTAAAATTTTTCTGAAGATCAAAACACAGACAGCTTCTGACTTACTTTTCTACCAGAATATGCCTTCTACAAGCCTTCATACTACTTTAAAAGAATACTAATTCTCATTCTAACAACACAACAAACAATTAAAATCCTTTACTCTACTGAAAGGAAAATGCCAGTAGAATTTAAGAAGAAACAGTAGTGACAGATGTCATTAGAAAGGTCATTAAACACATTAGTATTAAGAGAAAAATCAATACTTCTCATTACAACTGTAATGTAACTGTAAAAAGGAATTACTGTGCCTTTTACTTATTCAACTGACCAGTCCACAAACTGTTAAAAGCCATTATTGTGAAATGGTGTAGTTCATAAAGAACTTATTTAAATAAACAGTATGACCTTCAGTGTTATACACAAAATATATAAATTATTTCATCAATTTTTCCTCAATAAATTCATATCCTCAACTGAACTGAACTGTTAAATGTTTATTAGCACAGTACATGGAGCTATAATCAACTGCACCAGAGAAAGATCCAATATGGATGTCAGTAAGATTATTTCACATTGGGTTCTTCGTGGAATAGCTGAATGTGACACCTTGTGAGCAAAAGCATTTTCATGAGGGCAAAATACAAACTGCTTTCACAATTTTGCTTGATCCAATTACCCTCTCCCAACAGGATTTCATATTCTTTATACATGGAACATCAACCATAATACAAGCTACAGGCATGCTCTCACCCCTAGCATTCACCAAACTGCTTACTTTTCTTAAAAGTAACAACAAATGCAGACATTAGAATGAAGGGAAAGTTTCATTTTATAAACACAAATTTATACTGCATATGCTTGAAACAATTATCTTTCATTTAGAAATATTTATTTTTCACCAAAGATTTATCTCAACTCTCCTTCAGCTTGGCCACAAGCAGCAGCGGTCTAATTCAAAGGAAATAAGAAATATGATCTCTGTATTCACATTATTTCTATTCAGTTGTTGTATTTCTGGAATTCATTAAAATATCTGCCCCAAATTTAATGGTAGTTTAACTCTACCGGTCTCTGTATTAGAGAAGAAAAGAATTTTTGCCTCTTTTCTGCTCCCAACTCCCACAGACTCAGTCAAACTGGGAAATGCTTTTTGACAACACTGGCACAAAAGAAATCATTTAGCTTTTCTCTTTCCTGAATAAGCATTTCTATTTAGAGGTAAACACTGCAAAGCAGAATAAAATGCTACAGGGAATATTTTTTCAAAATGTCTAGTGATTATTAGTATTACCCCAGGAGTCTTTTAATAGACATTTGTTGTTATGCAAATAGCAACCAGTCTGCCAGAAAATACTTGAAATTCTCTATAACATTTGGCATAAAAAAGGTAAAAATCTTAAGTTTAGCTGTACCAAAAATCCCTGGGCATCCAGCTACTAGTATGAAAAAAAAGAAAAAAATATTTTTTATAAATTATATGTCTAGAGATCAGACGATTTCAGAAATTACCTATTTAATAAATTACAGAATAATAAAACAAAATAGGTGTGGTGTAATAGAACACACAATAAAGAGCAAAGTTATGCATTGAGACATTTTTTTAAATCCTCATAGTACTCAGTGCTATAGTATTCTATTATACCATCATCTTGGATAAGAAAAGATGACTCCCAAACTGTCTTTAAAAAGGCAACATTACTAGAGCTCTTCTAGTGTGGTGTTGGGAGGTTAAAGGAAACTGGATTGGTTAGTTTTGTCATGGCGCTAAAACAAAAAGTCATTCTTATTTGAGAAAGAATGAGAAATATATACCAGATTTCGGAAGCGTTTAAATAAGTACAATTATGGGACTCATTCCCTGAGTAAGGATAAATACAAATGTCTCCTACTTTACAATAGTAGCATATCTCTGCTGAAAACAGATATATATGTGTCACTGTTTATATCATATTTATGTGATTTATTTAGTACCTAAAGACCTAATAAAATTTTTCATCTTGACAGGAATAATTTTTATGTGCAAACAGAAACTTTTCTCAAAAATTTTAGCTAGTGTCATGGTAGCTATAAATAGAAAGACTAGAGAGAGACATTTGTTTCTTCACCCCAAGCTCATTCCTGTTGCCAAGTTCTCTCAAGTCACTGAACTTCTTCTCCCCTCTGGAAAGCAGCTTTCTCTAGAGGTCATGTCAAGCATCAGCAACTTTTGCAGATGACACTTAATAGTGAGCTAATTCACCCAAGTGCAGTATGGTGCAGTGTAGTGTTTCCACCAAAGTGCAGAATTACCCGCTGAGCTCCCCACCCCAGCTGGCTCCATGTTGCATGCCATGGAAGGAGCTGAGACACAGGAGAGCCCATACTGGTCAAGGCTCACATGGGAGCTGAGTTTTCCAGAAAAAACTCTTTTCTGTGTAACAACAGCTCCAAACCTACTGCATAATACTAAACTGCTCTCTTTTGTGTGTCCCATACAGAAATCAGGCAGTGCTGTAAAAATTCTTCCTCCCTCTGCACTCAAAAAGGATGTTTCTGAAACAATTCAATCAATTTATGAAGTAGAGCATTTTCTCTTGTCAAATTCTAAACAAATTTTAAAAAGTCTTTCAGTATGAAAAATATAATTACAGTCAAGTGGTGCTTCATTACCACTGTAGCTTGACATTATCTGCACAACTCCTATTAAATACCACTTTATAACAAAATATAGTTACTTAGGTTATCCTCATACATAACACTAAAAGATTATCCTAGATATACCACGTGTATTATACCATTTTGAACATATATTTCTTTTTACACGAGATGCACCATGTTAACTTTCTGAAAAGACAGCTGAGACTCTATAGGCCTCTATTTCATTACATTCTCACAATACAGTAATTTTACTATTTCATTTTAATATGTTTGGCCAGTTACTTGCTGGTAAGCCCAATACAAGGCTAAAACTCAACAGCACTTGAGAGAAATTGAATGATTAATAACGATTATACCAGTTTATAGAGGTATCTGTATGAGGTGAGAGAAGACAAAATGAGGCAATTGTAAATATAATGATCTGTTAAACTAGAAATGTTTGTCTGAATAGCAATTTCACCCAGCATGTATAATTCAGGTAACATATTCTTCTGAATGTTGCTTTGATATAGATTATCCAGTCATCAATATTGTGTCAGACAAACACACTTTCAGTCATTTTATTTTTATTGTAAAATAAGAGACAAAAAGGATTTTCAGCATATTATTCCAGGGCTAGACTCCAAACTCTAAGCTCCCGAAACACATAAGGAAAATTAGTCTATCTTCCAACAGCAGCAGCCAAACTGCTGAGCTCTATCTTTCCCGGGCAGAAAGAAGAGCCCATCAATCTGAGGAACTGCACAGAAATATTTCTGCATTTCTCACTTCCACCCAAGGATAATATGCATGTTGGGACACACATTATACAAACCCTACACTCCCTCTTATAGGAAGCAATCACCTTAGATATTAGTGCATAGAGTCATTTTGATGAGGCTACTCAAGGCAATGTTGACTTCAGCAGCTGTCATTTAACAATAAGCTATAACTAGAATAGATAACTAAAATTACATACCATTTCAAAGATTTAAATGCTGAAATCTTAAATTACCCGTATATTGTCCAAATTATTAAGTACATATAGGATCTCTGGTCATTTCAGTTCAAGCAAAGTATATAGATCCACATATTTGGAATTTGCGTACGTGGAGGTCTTGGCCTTCTGTTCCATACTGAAATGCCCTTTGCTCTTTTAAAGTTTGGAAAATCCATAAACTTGCTGGTTTTCAAATGTTATTCTTCATTACTGTTCTGGCAGCCTCTGAGGTTTACCAAAAATTCACAGAAAGAAACAAAGAAATCTCCATTTAACTTAGGTGAATGTGAATTAAGGATTTGTAATCTTTACTTTGTTTAACATTTAGTTTATATATCAGTACTTCAAAAAGCATCTTGTGTTGGTATGCCATTATGTCAATCCTACCAACACACAGGTACAGAAAACATTAAAAAATGAAGAAAAAATGATAAAAAAGTTTAAATAAACACACAATATCTGTGCCTGACACAAATATGGCAGGGAAACCATAACAGTTATGTAGAGATTGTAGACTATCCATTTACAGCTACTCAGTGGTAAGCATATAAAAGTTGTGGCATAAATCCACTATACTAGTATTTAATCTCTCATGTAGAGGTTAGCCAAACTTTCAAAACGTCTGAATAAATTCTGTGAAAGCCATCTACTCCATCATTAATTGCAATGTAGCTATTTATTTTTACAATAAAGAGTAATCAATGCTCAGGGCTGAGGAAAATGTTCAATTCCATAAAAATTAAATTTGCATTAGCATTGCTTAAGAATAAATTTTGTTTGGCATGTCAAAGTACAGTATTGAATCCACCATGATCTGAGTGCAATGGAATGGTCAAAGAACAAGATTTGTAAGCACAGCAAGTAGTAAGAAACTCCAGTTTGATTTTTACCTTCCATAAACTGGTCTGGCGTAACAGCAGACTTTTCTTTGAGCGGGAGGTTGGACTAGAGAGTTCCTGAGATCCCTTCCACTTGACTATCCCATGATGATCCTCTCAATAGAAAGGCTTGCTTCTCTGCCAACACTGCCTTGGGTAATGATATACAGCACCACTATCATCAGAGCCTGCTTAGATGTCTTGGTATGACTGCATCAGATGAGAGCAATTTAGATGTTACCAGAGGTGAAGGGCACTCCTCAATCTGTCTCTGAGCTAGTTGTATGGAGTTGAAAATTCTGAAAAGGCAGACAGTCTGCTGGACTGCTAAAGGAAATAAAACTCCATTTGGTCAGGAGGCAATATTTGCTTTGCTGTTACCCACCAACAGAAGAGTAATTCAGTGAAATCCCAGCAGGACACTAAAAATGGTTTAAATGTCCTACGAGCTTGTTTAAAGTTTTTAAAATAACATGCTATATTAATTCAGTTAACAGAAAGCAACTACTTTCTAGGAAGAGAGAAGACTTATTCCCTGAAACATTACCATCTGAATTTGTAATCTCTGTCTTTCGGCTCAGCCAGGTGTTCAGGGTTTTCCACAGATCTGGGACTGAATACACTACAGTTTTATACACAGTTTTGAAAATACAGCATTAGCATGAATTAGAGTTAGCATAATAACCACTCCATATTAAGTGCTAAACTTTGGCTTTCACTTCCTAGACTGATATTTTACTTCATGTAGTGAATATACTTAAACTGTTTCACTCTTTATATGTTATAAACCTGCAATGAGTTTCATGAGAAGTGGTTCTGCTGAGAAAACTTGTCAGTTTGAAGGTATTACTTATTCTGAGTTTCCATAATTATCTTCAATATCAAGATTACTTACTCCAATATCAAGATTATCAAGATACTCTACCAGAGTAATTTAAGAAACACAAACTGGTCAGTCAAAGTCACCTAAAATTTAGAGTACCCTTTTACAGATGATTAAATGGACATCATTTTAAGTCCTATTTTTCGAAAAAGACAGCAATGTGCAAAGGACGACAAATTAGAACCACGCAATAATACTACCTGTAACCTCATGGAAGCCATGGAGTGTAAACAGCAGGACAGAAATAAGATGCAGCACTAAATTCCTGCCTTTGCTCTAATGTTATCACTGGATAACATAAGACAGCCCTTTCTGTTCTTAGATCTGCATGTGCATAAAATCATTGTCATGAGATTTACTTAGTACTAAGTTTAAAGGGAGGGTTGGGAAGGCCTTTAAAGTATTTTTCTTATATTAGAACCATCCTGTGCAGACAAATCGCATTTCTATTCTTTAGCATGAGTAAAGGCTATAATTTGATAATGTTTTAAAGAAAAATGTTTCTGAAAAAAGTAAATTATATTGCTGATATTTATCACTGGTATTATATCAACTCCCTGGGTAAATATTCTAGCACTGGAATACTCTAAAAAAATTATGAAGGATAAAGAAGTTTTAGAAGAAGAATTTCAACAAAATATTAACAATGCAGTATTATAGACTATGTTTATCTATGATCGTTACATCTGCCAGACAAAGTACACTTGTTGGCATTCACTGGGGTTAAGTATTTGAATGTAACTCAAATCAAAATGTTAATGATTCATCATAAAATTATTTCTTCTTGTAATAAGGATGCATTTCTCATTACGCAGTAATTTGCAGAATTTATTAAAAAACATTCTCCAAAACAAGCACAGAAAGGTTTGCCTTAACAAGAATTCCTTTTCAGTCCTAAATAGGACTCTTGTGAGAACAAGAAAATCTTGTCTTTCTAAATGCCTGATGGCTTTTAACTCAGACACTCATATTCATGATAGATGCTTAATGGAATTTGAACAATTACAGGAAGTCATATTTAAGTGCAAAGAACAACTTTTAAAATGCAATTTAATTTCTGTTTACATGCCCTGATAATCACACCTAGCAAATATGTTCAGCATTTACAGCAGCCACAGCTATATCTTATTGACAGTAAATCTAGATAGTTTGACGGGGCAAAAACCAGTTTAAGCTTAGCAGTTGAATGCTTAAATGCCTTTCTGAGCCATGCAAAATACAAGTGTACAGGAGATTCAAAGTAAAAGATGAAGCAGATCTAATTCATTGTTATGTAAATAGTACAGAGGAAAACCATAACGAACAAATTGAGGATATGAGATTGTATATGATACTACTTTCCACACTGCCAATTTACATGTGTTTTATTCTTGGACTTTTTCTGCAAAATGCAAAAACTGGTTACCCTAGCAACTGCCACATGTTACTCAGTTTATTTCTGAGGTACAGAGCAGCCTATGAAAGAATAATACTGTGCACTTCTATTAGGCTCTCTCAGCACCACAGAGAATTCAGAACTTCATGTTCCAGCATGTGCATGTTATTTTCTGAAAGTTTTAAGAAAGCATATTAAAGAAAGAGTATTGTATATACTTTGTAAACTCATTTTCGTTATGGCTTATGTGCAAATTAAAAACAAAGATTAGGAGCTGTATGGAGAAAAATGTATACTCTGTCCAACCTGATAGTTGTTTTCTGCATTCTTTTTTCATTACAGTTCTAGTAGACATCTATAGCAAACAAGTAGAGCTTTCAAAACTTCTTTAATGATGTATAGGATATCATTTGCCAAAGCGTAATAGGGCCCTGAGCAACCTGGTATAGTGGAAGGTGTCACCTGGATGGTGGGAGGAGTTGGAAATATGATGATCTTTAATGTCCCTTTAAACCAAAATTATTCTATGATTCTATGATAATTCTATGATAATCATTATGAAGAGTTCAAATTCTCATCATCTGTTAGAGGTTAAGGTTTAGTTCAAAGTAAGAATTAAAGGATTTTGCAGTTGCTCATTAATTCTATGCCCTCCCTCCCCAGAATGACTCGTTGTCACATGTCTAGGCCCTATATAATTTATGAAGAGATGTCCTGCAATAGTAGTACGAAATAACCAGAACGATAAAAAGGGAGTCAACTGAAGTTAGACATTAATGAACACATCTTAAGGAAAACTCTGTCCCTCTTTTGCTTTTGAAACCTGGAAAGGAGCCTCTGTGTCCACTGGAGATCCACAGCCCCTGGTCCTGGAGACAGGCCTTTATCCAGGCAGTCTGCACATGAACCAAGCTAGGACTCCTAATTTGTAGTTTATAGGTCAACATTAAGCATTTTTTCCCTTCTTCCAGTAATTTTTTTTATGGTTTCTACATGAAAATTTTTTTTTTATTAGAATAGAAGAAAACGCTTGGTTACATCCTGACTCCTCATTCCAAATACATTATTTTGCCCATCAAGATAATAAAAATATTTCTAAATTTGTACTTGAAACAGAATAATCAAAAATTAAACAGTCTTTGGATTTAAATAAGCATTTGTATGTTTGAATATTCTTCCTGCTAGCTATTTTCACAAGCTCTAACCAGTAAATGCTGCTCTGCCTGTTTTACTTATCTCTGCTGACTTCTTTTATATCATCACATACCTGAAAAGAGTACAAAAGCTAAGGAACATCTTAGCAGAAGAAAATAAGCCCTGATACATTTTTTCCTATGGTTATCAGGGATGGAGATTGTGGCATGTAGCTAAAACTGCAAATTATAGCATTAGATTGACAAGCAGAACAAGAGCACATGTACAAGTCCTGAATAGGTTAGAAGTTTTGCACAAGTCTGGCAGCATCCTCTCGGATTGGAAGGGTAAACTAATAGAGGCTAATTCTGTATTTAGGCTTTGGGAAGCATTCAAACTAAAAGCGCCTCAGACATTACCGCTATGAGCATATGCTTCCCTTTGGATTCTTGTGATGCTTGGCTTAATCAAACTACAGAAACACAATAGCAGGGAACGTACAAACAGACCTTTTTTGCATTCCCTTGGGACATAATATAGAGTAATCAATTGTAAATTAATTGGGGAAAATTTGTTTTGCATAGCATAGAGAGGCAAAACATTAATTCGGAATCATTTGCTTAATGGCAATTCTAATATGTTATGCATCTATTCAACCTAGTTTTTTATAGTGAAATGCAAAACAATTATCAAGGATGTAAATACCAATAAACTGTACTCTACACCTCTGTTACAAGTAAAAGTAGAGTCAAAATAATAGATAAGGTTTAATTTCTACCAAGAAATATTCAGATTAGTTATTTGAGTGCATCAAATCTTCCATCAACTTATGAGAATTTATAACCATTTCATTACATTTAGGCACACTGGACAGAATGCAAAAGCCACTCAACAGCACAGAGGTTTCATGTTGTACAGTCTATCTCTATGTAAGCATTCAAGTCAGTGCTATCTCTCCATATGTTACTTACTTTAGGTTTTATATAAACAATACCTGCTCTAAGTGCACTTTCAAGAGAAACAAATACTGAGCTATTAATGGTGTAAGTCTAAAAATAATTTTCTTTATTTTTAAACAAAATCCTGCATGTGGTTTGTCTTATACTGGTCTAGGTAAAACAGACAAACAGATAAACAGATAAGACAGATAAACAGATAAGCAGATAAACATAAAACGGATAAACAGATAAAATAAGTATATTAAATATATGTGATAAAGGGACAGAAAGAATTTTATTTAAAAGTCAGTCTATGGTTAAAGTCCCCAAACACATCTTCAAGTGAAAGCACAAGCACAAAAAGTAATAAAACAAAAATATGTAAAAAAAAAAAAAAACAAGTATTTTGCAGTTTATTGGCCTTAGTAAGTAAGTCACCTTAATTCGAGACTTACTGAATGTGAGATTCAATAAATGCCATTCTTGCTCTGATTAAATGTCAGGGCCATAGCCTTGTTGTTTCAAGATGAGAGAGCAACAATTCTGTGTGTATAATGACCCCTCCAGATGATTTGTCTGTGCAATACTTTTCTTTTCAATGAAACTTCACAGTCAGTCTCTTAAACTGTAGGTTCTTTATTATGATATGCTTTGGTTTAATAAAAATACACTTTTATTTTTAACACTAGAAACAAACTGATGCAAATTTGACCTGATTGTTGACTAGATCTCTGACAGAAGGCAGAGAGGAACGAGCAGTCAGAAATCTTACTGCATATATGGAGAAAGAATGGCTTGGGATGACTTTTGCTTTTCATACCATTAATGAGGTTTGAGACCCCCTTATTGAAGTTCCTGTCCTCAAATCCACCATTTCCACAGCCAGAGGCATTGTAGGTCAATATGGTTATCTCAGATAGATAAGGTTTTTGTGACTGTACAAGCCTAAGCCCCAGAGGCACTTTATGTCCATGTGGTTATCTTAGAAAATAAAGCTCATCATCACACAATTCTACAATCTATGCCTAACCAGACACAATCGAGCCCTCAGGAATTAATGGACTTTCCTAAGTGGCATAAAAAGCATCTCTCAGAAGAAAGAAAGCACTGTGCACCCAATCATTTTGTTCAAATTCCTTGCATTTAGGAATTCAATAAATAGTTTATAAGTAGTTCTAGAAGTATTCCTAGTATACTATGTCTGTAACATAGGAATATAAACATCCAAAAAATTGCTAAGAATTTTTGCAAAAGTTACATTGCATTCAGAATCCAGACATTCTGAATCATATTTGCCTTTTTTTTTTCTGCTTTTCAAATCTGTTTGCAGGAATAAATCTGTGTTCACACAAAAAGCTGTGCAAAATGAATTCTGAGTCTATTACTTGAAATTGTTCAGCTGTAAAGCAAATTCTGGCTTGGATTCAACAAAGTTCATAAGCAAGAGTTTATGAAAAGTGAGTCATTTACTTTGAAAGTACCTCCAACACAAAGTATTACACAGAGGTAACAGTAAACTCAGAATATCAAATAACAAATATGAATTATTGTCTTTTTTCAAACTGGTTAAATGGAAAAAAGTGTTGACAAAAACATGCAGTTAACTACTGTAATCAAGAGCTGGTAAATGAAATCTAGTACATATGACAGCACACTGCAGTAAGCAGGAAACATTGATAACCCAAAGAGACATGGAGCTTGGCCTAGAATTTGAGATCTTTCAGATTATGTGTGATAAAAGCTGAGCTCTCGTAACAGGTTGGTGGCATGGTAATTGCTGGTTTCACTCATGTCTTTTAGGCCTAAACGATCGAGAAGTCTAATTCTTACCACATGGGTCCCCAAAGAGCCATTAGACAGAGAGCCTTAGTCTGAGCGGAAAAAAAGCCCTCAAAGGACAAAGCAACGATTTTTTTTTTTAAGAGGAGTGCTAGAAATCACTGCGTAGAGAAGAAGTAGAATTAAGTTAACATCAACTTGGTTTTACTTCCAACTCTGTTAACTTCCCAAGATGGTGACCAAGACAATGGCGGAGTAGGAAAAGGAACCCCAACCTTTCTTCCTCTTTGCCCTCATCTTACTCTCCCATCCGCTTCTAGCAGACAAAACCTGTTTGTACCTATTCCTTTCAGAATAAATCAACATTTTAATTTAATAGTATATTGTCATCACTTTAAATTGTGCCCAGAATACTAGCCATCAAGGAAGCAGTTAACAAATTCCTTATCATAGCACAGTTATTTTGCAAACCTAAGGTGCAACTGAGATGACCAAATTAAAAAAAAAAAAAAAATTAAAGAAAATCATAGTCAATTTGAAGAGTTTGACAAATTCTCTTACCAAATACATTTCTTTTAAATTCTGAATCTGGCTGGCAGGAAGACTATGAATATAATGAATGGTACATAGCAGCATCCTGCAAATTAGGATGTGAAAGGCTAGGAGAGATGCATGGAGCTACTTTAAGTTGATTTCCAGTCAATAAGTATTCCAAATATTTTCCAGGCACAAAATTAAATGAGACCACAATTAACCTCAGCTGGATTCTGACACATGCCCATACTGCAGAATGCTCTATCTGTATCCTCCTTTCCTGCAGCCAGCCACTGAATTTTTTTTAACTCTACTGACAATGTCTACTTTATGAAGAAATAGATGCAGTTTTGCAGCAAGTGTCAGTGCCCTCATGAATATTGTCACATCAGACAGAAGTCACTGAAATCTGATGGTAATCATTTTAAATATTAAAATAAAAAAGGATGTATAATAAAGACTATTACAGCAACTGTTGCTTTAGAAGTATGTTGCCTGATAAACCCAAAGAATTACCTGTATTTGTCTGGTATCGATTTGTAACTCTGCAAAATTCTTTCTATAACATGCAGAATGGAAGCCTAACACATGTAAACATTAAAATATCAAACTAATATGGGTAGCCTCTGGAACTAAGGCTTTTTCTTCCAATGAAACAAATTCTGTTTCATGCTGCTTAGCTATTATTATTTTTAAACGAGAAAGCAATTAAAACCATGGTGAAAAATTCATTGATAGCGACTTTCATAACAAAAGTATTACAGACTCAATAGCAGTAAGATAGGAATGAGCCTGTTCCAAAACAATCTGCCTAAACTAATTACCAAACTAATGACAGCTAATCATTTCAAACCTTAATAACAGCTTGAAAAATATGCTATTTCACAATTAAGCAAATGAACCAGAAAGATTTTTTTTCACTAGAATGTGCTGATTTTTCTTTCCATTGGATTTGAAGGATCACATTTGTGTATAATCTACTACTTTATTTATAGAGTAAAACAAAATAAATCAAAATAAACCTTCCCATTCATCAAAAATAGTGTGTTGAAGGTTCTTTTACATTCTATTACAAGGTCAGAGGAGTGAAATGTTGCCTTCTTCTTCTTAAGAGTTCTAGAAATTGAGTTCATATATAGGGAAGAAGTATTTGGGGACGTTAATAGGAGCATTTCTGCTTTAACAGAATAGAATTCTTACTTCTCTGACATAGGGGAGGTCTAATAGCAATTCTTGAAAGAATTAAAACCCTGAAAATAGCTTGGAAGACCAGAAAGAAAAAAAAAAAAGAAGCTTATCAAGACTTCTTCACTTTACCATTTCCTTAGTTATTAGTTTGGCAGCTACACAGTATTAAAAAGAAATTATTCAGCCTAAGAAAAAACCAACTATGAATGCTTATCAATTAAGCATAGCTAATAGTTAGCCTTTTGATTCACAAACATTGAGCATTACCTATAACCAAAACATCCGTGATACCCTCTAATTTATTAGGTCATCATCCTGGACAGTCATGACAAGGAAAAGGATGTATAATCCTTCTGGAGAAACATTCAAATGTTTTGCTAATTCTCAGCAAAACAACAATCGACTTCAAAGCATGAGTTCCCTTGACAAAAAAGGGTTTGGTAATAGATCAAGCTATTAAGAACACAACCTGCTCAACCTTTTTTGGACTGGTGCAGATCACTGCACAACAATTTTCAAAGGAATACCAAGCCTTGCTTTATCTTTGTTGATATGTAATTGTAGTCTTCCATTTTTATTTCTTTCAAGCTAATTATAGGGGTTTGTAACTAAATATCTATGTCTCCACCTGCAGTAGAAATTCTATCTTTCATTAAAACATTTGGCTAGTGAATATCGGTTATCTGTGTCCAGATGACTACAAACCACAAGGACATTAAAAAGGATTGAGACATTCTGACTTTGGAGAGAACACATCTCAATAAATCTTCAGTATTTTGTTCCAAGATAGGCTTCCATGAACTATCAAAAAATGTTAAAATTTTTTAAATTGACCCTTGAAAAATAAGTATTAGTAGAAAAAAGGCAACTAAACAGCAAAATTATTTGTATCTTATCAATTTACATTCAATTCAAGTTTTTAACAGCAACCTGGGAATTATAATGAAACTAAAACCCAACTTTCAAGCCAAACATTTTTATGGCCTTTAGGGTATTTTCCTTACTGCTTGAAATGCAAGTCCTAAAAGCCTGCTCCTGAAGGACTGCCAAACAAAGCTATTCCACCTCATAACTACTCAAGTTTCTACTCATTACTTCTATAACTTTCAAATGCTATTTCATCTTCCCTGGACATTGCTCACATTATTGCTCATGAATACCAAGAGACAGAAAAAAGCATTCTATCACCTTCAAGGGAACATTTTCAGGACTTTTCAAGTTCTCAGCCATTCAGATGTGATGCTTTGTCTATCCATTTAATTACAGAATAATCTCAACCTTTAACCAACTGAAAATTACTGGATGGCACCAAAGATTCAGAATTGAAATTTCAGAAATGTATCAGGATCATTCTCCACAACCAGTAGTGGAAAGTAAACCTGATTGATCAAGGTTTGAATATATAGGAATTAGAAAACCCAGTGTTCTGCACTCCATTTTCCAAATCTGGATTTACTTTCAAAATTTGTATTTCCCACATACAACAGGATACAATGATAAGGACAGTGTAAAGCATACTTAAACAAACTTAAGGACTGCTACAGATTTTGACCTTCAAATCCTTTCCATGCTTTATTTTCTTTGTATTAGGAATGTTAAAGCAACTTAAGGTGACATTTCCTAGCTCATTAACAGAGGACACGAAGTCACTTGCAAGGAGACAGACAGGTGGTTTATAACTTCTATCATTATAATATCGAACAAGGTGACAACTATTGCCTGAAGGAAGGATAATTACACTACAAGAGAACTTAAACTATATATTCAGATCACATGTACAAGAACTGGCAGAACAAAGCCACACACCAAAGCTAAGTTATCCTCATTTGCCTGTTTATATTATGGTTAACCATATTAACCCTCAGTTCCCTTTTACTGGTATTGGTTTGTGTACTGCATCAGCTAACTCCATCAAGTGAATTATCTCCAAAGCATCTGCACTGCCTGTTACGCAGTACTGCAACAAAGAAGACCTATTTACATTTTTAGAGAAAGACCTCATCATCTTAATCTCTTTTATGAGATGGTGGATCAAATGCAATTGGGATGCTGTCTCCCTGGTTTTAAAATACTAGCTAAGGAAGGATCAGTTAAGAAGTAAATATACCCTTCCAAATATCAGGGAGTGTCCACTGCTTTAAATTCTTCCATGGTATATGTGTCTTTTTCTTCTCAACTATAGCAACATATATAGTTTTAAATACTGCAGATTGCATGCGGGATTAAAAAAAAAAAACCTCATCACATTCAGCATGTATCTAGAGATTTTCTTTGTATTTTCTGTGACTCTAAACCATTTACATAGGACACAAGTATTCTTCCATTATGTTTGCCTGTGATGTTTTCTCTATATATACTCTTAATTATTTTCCATACATGGCAGTATGTATTTTCAATTGCTTCCAGTTAGTTTCCATACATACTTCTAGTTAACTGAGGAGAACCATTCATTAATTCAACAAAGACCACCAGCAATTAATCTTCATATGGCCCTTCATAGTTGACATACTTTTCTAGAATTATGATGCACATACAGGGAGAGAAACAACTCCACGTTTACTCAATAAATATAATACTCCTCATCTAGCTGTAAATGATTTGTCACTGTACTAAATATCTGTACAAATAACTAACAACTCCTTCTCCTCTGTTGTCAACAAATCTAAAACTGTTTTATAGAGGAAGCAACCTTCATTTCCCTAGTTTATTTCAGGAAATTAATTATAATTTTCCTCATACCAACTGATTCTGCTCTAATTCCAATTTATGGTATTGAACCTCAATGACCAGCACCATATACGGCACTTCATGAGGGTCCTTACCTGTAGCCAATAAGCTAACATGATTTTTGGCATCTGCTGGGTTCATAATTTCTGGTTTACAGGCATTCTGGTGCCAGTGGTCCTCCTATGAGTAAGGAATCGTACCATGTCTTTCTCCTGACTTCTGATAATCACTCTGATGACTTCTAATTTTGAATCAGAAATTACTACTAGACCCTGAAAGCATAACTTGTCATTTTACATTGTTGAAATGTCACACTAATGAAAGATGTATCTTTACTCATTCAAGTTGTTTTACTGCTGAAAAAGACAACCATGCCATTGTCTGAAAGCATGAAGGCTGAAGTCAGGCTTAAAAAAAAAGTCTTAGAATAAAAATGCAGGTTGCTTAGACATAACATCATCATTACGAGATTGTGCCCAATCCATCTTTGGAAGGACAAACTGGAAGGATGGTTTGAAAAGGTTTATCTGCCCCACTTTAATACGTGTGATGGAAAAAGGCTATTTGTTCCATAATCACCACTAAGAGGATCTTTTCAGTATCTCAATTCAAACTTGCCTTTTCTTCAGTCTGAAGAGCAATTTTTCCATAGCGAGAGGCATTTCATTGCACGAATACATCTGTGCATCTCTATCATTCTGATCGTAATGTATGAGGTAGTGTTCCTACATGTCTCTGTATAAGCACCTACAGCAGATATGTCTATACAAAGTCTTGCAATCGTAAGTAGGAATCACAACAAAATTCAAGAGAAATTATGCATGTCAAGGAAAATCTAATGGAAACTTTTGATTACAGTGATTGCAATCTAGTTGATTGGCATGAATTCTTGAACAATAAATACTGGTCAAAATTCTCTGGAAGATCAGAACACCAGATTTTGCGCTGATGTCAGATTTAGCATCCAAAATTCAGAAAAGTGATGTAAGGATGACAAATTCTGGAAAGCTAAGAAGGAAATACAAAATCAAAATGTGGCTATATCATGAAAGTTTCATAACTGAAAGAATCTTTTTCAGTATTAATGAGCCATATCATCTAACATTAAGGACTTAAGTCAATCTTTCACATAGACAAAATTTAAAAGAATCTTTTAAAATAACAGGAAACACTAGAAGAGTTACACACTGGGAAATAATGAAGTGGGATAGGTGGGTGTTGTATCTACACATGCTGAAAAGGTTTAAATAAATTTTCAATTTTGAAAGGGAATTAAAAATGCTCAAAAGAAAATTCAGTTAATGTTCCAGGAACTATAAGATTATTTTGCTGTAGTGACACACACTGTAGAAGGAATATGATACTTAACTGTAAATACTGCTGTTTATCTATCTTGTATTTATCATCTTTCTTCTGGTCTTATTTTAGAAAGTAAATCTTGAGAAGATTATATCAGCATTTTAATGTATTTATTTCTGGGGAAATAAGAAGTGAACCATGGAATAGTGTGGATTAGAGCAAATGAATGGGTCATAAAAGCCAAAAAACTCCATAATTTTAGGTCTAAATATAATATTAGTTTTGCGAATCACATGAAAAAAACCCTTAACGTGTAATATTATTAATGACATGCTCGGTTGAGCAAAAACTGTAATTAAAACTAAATACAAACCAAAATACTTTCTGCAATCAAAAATGACAGTATCTCTAGGAGTTTGTAATTTATGAGTATGCATAAATCACTCCAACTGTTATAAAACACAGCAGAAAACTTTTATTTCCTGATCTTTACAATAATATTATGGTTTACGTATTGTCAGTTTTTGCATCCTGAAGTATTATTTTTTATCAATCCATTTCTCTACACTGCTTCAAGCAAAAAATTACCAAAAAAATTATCCATTTTTGTTGAACAATACATTGTGAACCTGGTTCCCCAGGTGGCTCAGAATGAAAGTAACCACCCAGTATAGTTACAATTATAAGGCTAAAGCAAGTCAGCCTAATTTGGTAGGAATATTCATGACACAATAAATATCTCACCCACTACTGGCACCTCAAAAATAAACCTTTTTTGGTTTTTAGTTTCTGCTTACTGTAATGGTAAGCAATTAATGTTTTCTCTTCATGGATCTCAAACCAAATTTCAGGTAATATGTTCTAAGTATACATCAATTACTAGCTGTGATTGTAGCAGAATGTTCCTGATATAACTGCATTCATTAAACCCATTTATATCTTTGGATTATTATAGTTGATATTCAATACAGTGCACAATGGACATATTTTTTTTAAAATTATTGTAAGAGCATTCACCTTGATATGAACAAGTCCCAAACGAACCATAAATATACCAATAAACTAAAAGGTGAATTCACTAAATATTAAGAGTCTGCCATTAAAGACTGACAATTTAAAGTAATGGAAAATATTATGTGGTAAGTATAGCCACTACCTTTTTCTGTCTTTATTACAGATATCTGAACAAATCTATTTCTATGGTTTAGGCATATTTAATATTTACATTTTAAGAGCCCCAGAGGAAAAACATATGCAGATTTTGCCAGTGGCTTTGCTGGATTTTGGCTAGGCTTTTTTAATAGTCACATAAAGACTTGCAGAATCTGTACGGTAGCTTTCTAGAAAATCAAGCCAAAACTGGTCCGAAATCTTTAGTTCTGGCCATCTGCTAGAAGCATCTGGTAGCTGGGTACATGCACCCACATCCAGAACGTGACTGCTCTCTTGCCAACTATGTGCCTAGGTAACTGCCAATATGTGCTTCTCCACTGCTAACATGACAACTGTCAAAAAGAAGCTGAACATGTACGAATAAATCTAAATTAAACTAACATATTACTTTCCTAAGTTACAGCCATCATTTTTGTACATAATTGCTTGATAATGACAATGATAAATAAGTCGCACGGTGAAATCTGTCTAAGGCTAAGAACTACAACAAGGATACCAAGGATCTATGTATTTTGAAGAGTTATTGGTAATGTTTTAGTCTAAGTGTTTTCTCTGACAACTAGAAAATATATATGTAATACCGGCAATGTGTTACATCTTTATATAAAAACATCAGAATTATACATGCAATATCTGATTTAGGAAGAAGAAAAATATAAAAATAAGTTCAGGTTGTTTTTAAAGTTTATTTTTCTTCATCCAAGTACATAAAATTATACGTAGTTTAATGGACACACACTGAATATACTGCAAGAAGATTTGGAAAGCCATACTTCAAATTAGAACATAAATGACAGGTTAAAATACAAATGATAAAGAAATGTGTGGCTTCCATTGCCATTCATTCTCTTGTCATATAAAGATAATTTTCTAAAATCTCTGCTCACTAAAAAAAAACCAATAAAAATTATTTTGTGCACTTTTTATTAAGAGAAGTAAAAAAAAAAGGTGGTAACTGAAATTACTGAAATAATTAATTCCTTTGTGAGATCAAAGTAACTTTTTGTCATCTTTTGCTGTGACATTTGTGAAAAGGAGAGCTGTATTCAATGGCTAGGTAGCGTATGATTAAAAGTTAAAAGCACATGAGAGACAGAACAATAGAAGGAAAATCTAAAATCAAAGATTAGAAAAGTAATGCAGGATCATGAAAGTAAACTACTCGACTATGGCAAAAGGAGAAGAATAAACCCAAGGATATTTGGAAATTGCCACAGTGACATTTTTTTCTTACCCTATCTGAATCATCAGTTGTCCCTTTTCTTGCATTTAATTTTTAAGCTCTGTGGATTAAAGATCACACTTTTGTGTAGCAGCAAGTGAACACACAAGGTGGTGTGGTCCTGGATCCACTGCTTTAGTTCCAACGCACAATGATACTGCTGACACCATATTAATAATGGTAACAAAAATACTATTTCTATTAAGCTTTTTGATTTTGATTGACGAACATCTTACTGCACATACAGGTACTGCAAAAGTTGTCTGCCATCCCACGGTCAGTGATGGTAATCCCATTTAAAATAGGCTGGTAAACATCCTAATATTTTTCCATCCTCCATTTTTTAAAAAAGGTTTTACTAAATGTTCATTTATATCCATTGAAAAGTTATTCTAGAATCGCATATACAATAAATTAATATATATACATATTCCTTTGGATTCCGTTTAACTTTTTGCTTTCATCACATCTATTTTGAATACTGTATTTTCCAAGCTGTAAGACTTAATATATTGCAATGTTGTTCAAAATACTGGAATGTAATTTTTGATTGATACAGGAATGAGAACTACAGTAAGATCTTAATGAATTGTATGTGGTGATAATTCCTCTGATATCTGCTAAACTCCATTAAAAGACAGTAAACAAGAACAGCAGAATAGTAAGCCAGACTCAATTAGTGAGAGACAAAGGTTAAATCTCATGTAAATCTAGCTGATCATGATGTTTTTCTGACTCTATCTGTATTTGTAGATTAAAGTAACCTCAAATCACAACGTCCATTGACATAAAAAATTTTTCATGATTTATAAAACCTTGTCATTCTTGTAATGGTCTAAGGTATGACAACACGTCCTGTTTTACAGACATATTAAACATTTTAAGATTGTGGCTTTCTCTCAGGAAAATTTATTCCACTTAAGGAGAAAAATTAAAAAGAGGTGTAACAAGTTCACAAAATAAATATAAACACATATGCTGAAATAGTTATTCAGATAGTTCCAACTGCTTCTAGGGTTGAATACCAGCTTTGCCATTTCTTTTACATCTAGCATGTAATGCTATTCAGGGCCAGTCTGAAAAATCTAAAATTCTAAAAATCCATCACTAGAAAAAAAGTAAAGTGGATTTCCAAAATTAGTTAAAGTCCCAACAGAGAGCCCTAGCCATATTTTTCACAAATGTCCAGATATTTGAGGTACTCACTTTTGAGATTTTCAACCTAAGACATTTGACACCCTCAGCCACCCAAGATGAACACCTCAGAAACACAAAATCTCTAGAAAATCCTTATTTGTCTTTCAATGTAAGGCTATATCTTAGCTATATGTAGGAATATAAAACATTAAGACCATATTACAGCGAACTGTTAATTTATATTTGTAAAGAGAAACAAAACCAAATTCTTTGCCCCAGCGAGTGGAATGAAAGGAAGACTGCATATGCTAGCAGAAATGCTTTCCATTGTTACAGTGTCTATATAATTTTCAGCAACCCTATCAGACCAGCTAGTATAGATTACTTCTATAAATATTACTTCAGACCAATTCTGTTATAAAAGTCTATTATATCTATTCTATTTTTGTGCTTTAATGAAATATGTCAAATATATATGATGGTGCATCTTTTTATTTATTGTGCTGTAACAAAAAATTCCCCAAGGAAGCAATTTTTTGGTTTGTTTTAACCATGGAACAAACAACAGAAAAAATGCCTCATAAAATTATCAGAAAGATAATAGATTTTCAAACTTAAGTGTGTATATTTCCATAACCAACACTTAGAAAACCCCAAGAAACCCCTAAGTGCTGTAACTAAAATCACGTAAGTTATGAAATGTCTCATGCCAAGTTTTTGGTTAGTGACATTTCCAGATTTCTGTCCATAGAACTGCTCAAAGTGGTTATAATGACAAGAATTTAGAAGTGCTCTTTCAGTTGATGTGTTTGAAAGGTAGCTTTGTATGAACAGCTGTGTTTTCAAAATGCTTGCCACCTCTAAATTGGTCCTTGTGAAGTGCACTGTTTGCCTTATTGCCAGCAGGGCACATTGCACTGTAACTGCTGCATTTTTAGTTTTTATCACTGTCTCTCTAACTGCTGAAGTGGAAAAGAACGATTGCCAAAACCTGACGTGTTTCTTTTCCTTTCTGCCCACTCTGACTTGGTTCTTAGCTGTCTGTTGCTCCAGTGATGAGAAATGTTGCTCAGTTTATTCATTCACTGAATGTCTTTTCCAGCTCAAATAATGGTGATACCCTCTTGTAAACCAAGTCTCCAGCTGTCAATAGCAGTAAATGAAAGAAACCTAATTAAGACATACCAATCATTGTTTACACAAGAAATAATTAGGCTGCAAAAAGTTACACACATCAGGGTGCATTTTTCTAGAAGCAAGAGATAATACCTTAAAAGCAAGAGACACACCATGTTTAGTAAGACACTAAGACTTAAATGGGTGGCAACAGCGACGGACCTCCAGAAAAAAATAATCTGTTCACAAAGATTTAAACAGTTTTAATACATAAGTTCTAGTACATGAAAACAATAACAAAAAGCTGAAATACTAATAAGGAATAGTAATTTATTAGATATAGACTGTATTTAGCCTTTTTATTTGCAGACATCAGGGAGCAAGCAATTGCATCTGGATGAGGAAATACAAGTACAATCAGAGTGCACACAAAGATTTATAAATGCAGCTGGGTAAAGAATTACGTCAAAGACTCCAAAACTATGATGCACAGTTCTTCCTGTTGCTTGTGTGAAAACATCTATCCCACACCTCAACTTAGTGGCAATAATCTGCTGTGGAGCCTTACCTCTACAAGCTTCTCTACCGTGAGAAATCATAGGTACAAGTTCTAAGAATCGCTTGCATCACATCAATAATCTGGAGAGGTCACCAAAATCCACTAACAAAGAGTTAATGCTGACATACTTGCGTTATTTGAAAGAACTCCTTTTTTAAAACAAGAAAGAAAATGGTTTCTTAGCACAGAAACCTTCACGTATGTAAATCGCATTTACTTTAAAAACTACTAAAAGAAACAGAACAAATAACTTTCAGGTTCTCTCTGTGCTTCTTATATTAGTACCTTTAATACTGGACATTCAATATATAAAATTTTCACGTAAACCCTAGATGGTACAAAGCACTCAGCTTTAAAGCACCAGAACATATTAATAAAAACTCAGAAAATCACTGGTAGCAAGAGCATTTACATTCAATTTTTATTTAGTATTATCAGCACATATTTACTATTACTAGTACATTAATGAAGAAAAGAATCAATGCATTCCAAAAGTTGAACGTAACACGAAGTTAAATGCTTATTTTCCAATACAAACACTTATCTCCGTGACCACAGTCTTCAAGGAAACTGAACTTCGGATACAGTTTACTCTGCTGACTGCAATTTACATGAGGGTTATTTTGTTACAGTGAATGACAGCTCACTTTTCACTTTAAAATTATTTGAAGACATCTTGAGGTTGGAAATTAGTTACATACACACAGACACACTCACATAATCAGTGCAACCAGTTAAGCAGTTATACTGCGTAACTTGATTCTGGGCTTTGATTGCTTCAAGTGGGACTGGAAAACTTCCATCAGCAATCCATGTTTTCTTATATTCTTAGTCAAGATGTATATTGGAGTCACACTATAATACTATTATAAACAAAAGACCAAAAAAAAATTTTTGCCACTCAAAGCATTATATACAATTTTTGCTGTTGCAGTGTATCACCTTTTTATGTACTTTATCATGTGAAAAGTACTACTGTCATATGATTTAGTTTTAGATTGTCCTGCCAGAAGCAGATGATCCTTATGGATCCCTTCCAACTTGACATACTCTATTCTATGATTGTATGACCTCATAAGCCACCATGGATGTCCATTCTACTCCAGAAACATTCTTTTATTCCACACCTTGAATGACAGTTAAAAGCAAATAATTTTTATATGAAACAACACAAAGATATGCCAGTATTTAAATAAAAAATGTTTCTCAATTGAAACAGTGTATTTTGGAATGATGGCTGCAGGCTGGAAGTGTCAAAATTATTCTACAATCTGTTATTCAAGCCACTCAACCTCAGTGAATATTTTACACAAGACAGAAGCACTTTAACCAAAGAAGTAAGAGAGATTTATGCTAGAACACCATATGAACTTGAGCTGGTGACTTATTAGCTAAAGCATTCACCAGAAAGAGAAAGGACATCCGACTAAATCATATCGAAGCAGAATTTCAACCTGGATCTCAGCTCTTCTTTTTTTGCTGCCTTTTTCAGAAAGCCTATCTAATATATTTGACATGGAAATATCCACTGGTGCCCTTACTTTTGGTTTGAGAATCCCATAGAAACTAAAATATAAAATCAGGAGTATAAACGCAAATACAGGAGTATGTTGGTTCAAAAGTGCACAAAAATGTAGTTTATATATTTTAAATGGTACGGCCTCTCAGGTGTCTGGCACACACATGAAAACTCCATCTTGGTCCACATTTTATGTTTTACAGTGGCCAATAGCAAATTTCCAGAGAGGAACAGAAAATCAGGTGAGTTGTATTGTTATGCTTCCCCAGAATACTTTCACAAGTACCTCTACTGAGCAGAAGCCCCTGAGCATCATAGTGGGATCAAAAGGCTTAGATATCTCCAGTAGCAGTCTGTTGAATCTCCATTTATTTACAATACAGTTAAGATTTTCAGTGACCTTTCAATTATTTGAAGCATACATTTTGTATTTGTCATGCTACAAATACATTTTTAATATACAATCCAATTGAAAATAAAATAGTCAGTGCGAAATGTGCTTCAAGAACATGTATCAAGAACATGACAAAAAAATTCTCCCCCACATGGCCATCCTCTTTTCTCCCTGCACAGGAAATTACATCTGTGCATTTGGTATAGAGTGATTTCTACTAAGATCTTCAGTAAATGTGACAGTACTCCACATAGGGATATCACCTTGCCTCCTGGTGGCAAAATAAGGAGCAAGTTGCAGGCATCAACTGTTCAACACAAACCTTTATTCTTCTGCAAACCTCAAGTTCATCTCATTTCCCAGAACAAAGGAACAGTTTATATTTTTACTGTTTCAGTCAGTGTGTCTTAGTATTTAACTATAAACTGGGCCATGTGCATAAAAACATACTATTGATCCTCAAACCAGCAGAATGTTTTCCGTATGTTTATCTCACACATTGTCTGTTCACTCTATTAGTAAACCTACATGTTAAAATGAAATGTTAAATGTCCTTAAATGTACATAACACAGAGAACAGCCTCAAAGACTTGTCAAATGTACTTCAAATTGGCCCAATGCTCTTATTACTTTACACAGTCCAACACCTTTTCTCTGAACTGTTATGGAATACGTACGAGGTCAACATGCCAAATCCTCCTGGCCTGGAAAGGACACCTAAGTCCAAATGCTTGACACTTGACTTTTGTAATTCTGTCTATCTATACCAGCAAACCCTTAAAAGTTATTTATCAATGTCAATTAAGCATTGATCTTATGGTTTATAAACGATGTCACTGAATTTTAACATTTAAAGGCAAGGGCAGAAAGGGCATAAATGTGTATTGCACAACAGTCTTCAGAAACAAAGCCTGGGTGAAGTAAGTCTATATTCTGAATTATATTAAGCAGTTAATGTGTACTACTTTATATAAGAAAACACAGAAGCTTTTGTATTACATGCATTGGAACAAAATGTACACTCAAAGTTGGATTTATTTTACTCCACAAAAAGAAAGTACATACCAAAAATCTGGAAAGAACGTATTTGATGCCACAAGATGCTAAGGTTTCAGTCTTAACTATAATTTGGGACCTGAAGGCAGTTTGCAAACTTCAGATACTTGCAAAGCTACAGAGCAAAGAAGCAATTGCTAGTGTAATTTTTTTTTTCTTATCACTCTGAAGACACTTTTCTGCTAATATCCTTTGCAATTGAGGCTATTGAAGCCAGAATAAGAAAACCAGTGATTAGCCTGAATTTACCAAGATGACAAGCTATTTATTATAAGGTACATATTTCTTTCTAAATAGCACTTTAAAGAAAATAAAAAAAGTTTTCTTTCTAAGCAGCAGCTACAAAAAGAATTAAATGTTATAAAACCTGTGGATTTTCAATTTCATATATTTCTGCATAATTATCTCATAGGCTTGCCTAAGAATGTCATTAGGAATGTGTATTAATCCAACCATTCCATTTCCATTTGATTATACGTAAATTACATCCTTTATAAACTTCATGTAAAAAAGTTAAATATTCATGCTCTGTAGGATTTTGCTCAGTGTTGACATTTTCAAAGCCAACAGAACTTAGTCTGCTTCTACTGATAACTGAAAGAAAAAAGAAAATATTTTAAAGGAGGATAAAATACGTAGAAAAATCTCACTGATATATTTTGCTTTATACTCTGTGGATCTTCATCTTTCTGTAGAACAATGCTCCCATGGATGTATGACAAGCTAAAAGTCTAAAGACTTATTACTATATTAACTTAAATTATGCTATCTGGATACCACTATAATACTCCAGACACCACAGTCATTTTCTTTTCTTACTTGCAATAATTAACAGTAGAGAGTAAAAGATGGCTAAATTAATTTATAACTTTATAGTTTCTTATACTAATTATTTCCTCTTCTTGTATTTTAGGTCATCCTGTCATTCCTGCAAACACTAATCAATCATGGGATTTGAAGTTAATACTACTAAATAAATGAATTGTTTAATCTCCTATGACCATCTATACATACTTCATCTTCACAAAGCTCATCAATTTTATGTCATCAAGGACAAAGTGACCTTCATTTCCACAAAATGCTTCTTACTACTGGACCAGTTGGTTACAAATTTATCACTTAGCCTCAGGAAAGAAGTCTTTCGCAATCATCATCTGATAAATGCAAGTTTGTGCTTTATTAATTGACCAGGTCATACTGAATTCCAAGACCATAACTGTGGAATACTGAACGGTCTGTTACTTTCCTGAACATCTGAGCTAAGATGAAGGACCTGCAACTCAAAATTAATTTACTGCTTGGTCTAGTTACCACTGCTCTACTACAAGCTGTAGGAAGAAAAGCAGACTGCCCAGAGTCATGTATATGTGAAATCAGACCGTGGTTCACCCCCAGGTCTGTCTACATGGAAGCTCCAACAGTGGACTGTAATGATTTAGGCCTTTTTCATTTTCCAGCCACACTGCCTGCTGACACACAAGTTCTACTTCTACAAACTAATAATATTGCAAAAATCGAACACTCAGTAGAGTTCCCAGTGAACTTAACTGGTCTAGATTTATCTCAGAACAATTTATCCTCAGTGACCAGTATCAATCTTAGAAAGATACCACAGTTGCTTTCAGTGTACCTTGAAGAAAACAAACTTACTGAACTCCCTGAAGAATGTCTCTCTGGACTCAGCAATTTACAAGAGCTTTATATTAATCATAATCTGCTTTCTGTGATTGCACCAGGAGCCTTCATAGGCCTCAATAATCTTCTCAGACTTCATCTCAATTCAAATGGTCTGCAAGTGATCAACAGAAAGTGGTTTGAAGCTACTCCTAATCTTGAAATTCTCATGATTGGAGAAAACCCAATAATCAGAATTGAAGACATGAACTTCAAGCCTCTTAGCAATCTGCGCAGCCTAGTTTTAGCAGGTATAAATCTCACTGAAATACCAGATAATGCTTTGGCTGGCCTTGACAACTTAGAAAGCATTTCCTTTTATGACAACAGATTTGTTAGAGTGCCCCACATTGCTCTTCGAAAGGCTACAAATCTTAAATTTCTGGATCTAAATAAGAATCCCATTAACAGAATACGACAAGGAGATTTTAGCAATATGCTGCACCTAAAAGAGTTAGGAATTAATAACATGCCTGAACTGATTTCTATAGATAGTCTTGCTGTTGATAATTTGCCAGATTTAAGAAAAATAGAAGCAACCAATAACCCCAGGTTATCATACATTCACCCCAATGCATTCTACAGACTTCCCAAGCTGGAATCGCTCATGCTCAACAGCAATGCCCTGAGTGCCCTGTACCGCAGTACAGTGGAATCGCTCCCTAATCTCAAAGAAGTCAGTATACACAGCAATCCCATTAGGTGTGATTGTGTCATCCGCTGGATTAACATGAATAAAACAAACATTCGTTTCATGGAGCCAGAGTCCCTGTTTTGTGTAGACCCTCCTGAATTTCAAGGTCAGAATGTGAGACAGATACACTTTCGGGAAATGATGGAAATCTGTCTTCCCCTGATAGCTCCTGAAAGTTTTCCATCTACGCTGGATTTAAAAGCCGGCAGCCATATTTCTTTACACTGCAGAGCAACAGCAGAACCAGAACCTGAAATCTACTGGATAACACCATCAGGACACAAACTTTCACCTAATACTATCTCTGATAAGTACTACATTCATTCTGAAGGAACGTTAGACATAAGTGATGTAACACAAAGAGAAAGTGGCTTATACACATGTATAGCAACGAATTTAGTTGGGGCAGACCTAAAGTCAGTCATGATTAAAGTGGATGGCTCTTTCCCTCAGGAACACAATGGATCTTTAAACATTAAAATAAAAGATATAAAATCTAATTCTGTTTTGGTTTCATGGAAAGCAAGTTCTAAAATTCTGAAGTCCAGTGTCAGGTGGACAGCCTTTTCGAAAGCCGAAGACTCCCGGGCTGCACAGAGTGCTCGAATACCATCTGATATAAAGGTATATAATGTTACACATCTAAATCCATCTACTGAATACAAAATTTGTATAGACATTCCCACTATCTATTCACAGAATAGGAAACAATGTGTCAATGTAACCACAAAAGGACTGGACTTGGAAGTGAAAGGCTATGAAAAAAACAACATATTAGGATTCCTTGCCTGCCTTGGTGCTCTTTTGGGAATCATCCCTGTGATATATCTCTATAGCTGCATCTCTCAAGATATGAACTATGGCATTGGACACAACTATCTAAGGAATTACCCGAAGAAACAATCCTTTTCACTCAATGAGCTTTATCCTCCTCTAATCACTCTTTGGGACATGGGCAAAGAAAAAAGCACAGCAATGGAAGTAAAAGCAACTGTAATAGGTGTACCAACAAATACGTCATAAAAATGTCAGTATATCACTTAATTTCTGAAATAAAAAGCACATGACTGTATTTGTGCTGAATAAAAAGGCAACAAGAAAAAGTATTTCTCTTAGGAACTAGATGCCTGGACTTTGCTGCTGCCAACAAATGGAATATATACGACTCAGTGTAAGAGAAGAATTTTAATTAACTGGCTTCTAAGGGTATTCTACCAACCAAATAAAATTAACTTCATATTCTAGAACTTTAATGGGACTTTTAAGTCTGGAATACAGTGGAAGTAGCCAAGAACATTTTCTGTATTTTTTTTTTAAATTATTATATAAAAGTAGTGGAACTGAGCAATACCTCCTCCTGTGCTGTATTACACAAAATAGCCACGAGTTTTTGCAGTGAACAGATATACTAGGATTGACATATGGTGTAATGAAATGGACAAATTCTGTAGAGTAGACACAGTGAGTATGTGAATTTTTTTTAATGAGAAAATACATTTTTGATTAAAATCAAAATACTTTTTGTCTTGTTTGTTTCTAAAAAAAACGCCCTACCATTCTGGGAGTTCTTGTCTGACAATAAACAAACGCATTCCAATGTCTGATAAAATATCTCTTTACATATTTTCCTATTAAAATCCTAATATGAGCACAAAGAATATTTTTGCTGATTTTAGGTTGTATAATGTTTCTAACAGAAACATAAGTTTAGTCATAGTTTTTTATCAAGAACATTTACTCTAAGAACATTTTAAAGGCAAAAGAGATGTTGGAGATGAGGCCACTTAAACCCACTTTAATTAGATTTCAGCATGGATATTGGTTAATGAGCAGTTCTTTTATTATATACACTTTTATGTATCTGTGTGAAATACTTCTGTTCTCTTAGCAACATGTGAGCCTGCAGATCTTTGTTTCATTATATCTGTACTACATCATTTTATTACTAGACAAAAGTAGTCTCTTCTAGAATACATGGAAGTGCTTTCCATGGCAGTACTGTGAACCACCATCCATATAAACATAACATATTTAATCTCAACACAGAAACATATCCATGACATTAGCCATTTTCCATGACCAAAGACATTTTTCATGTTAAAATCCCTACAGAAGTTACAGGTAAGCAGTGGAATTCTTGTGTAGCTGTGTAGAAAAATGGACAGCTGTTCCCTCTACAAATATCCTACATAAGCCTGAAGTCCTTAAGAAGTAATAAATTCATCTTGTAGCTCTAATAGCATAGTGCATATTTAACTTGCATTTTTGCACAAACATGCCAAAAAAACGTAACAGCAATTTTTTCAGCGAAGTAGAATCTCTTAAAAATCCATAGAAATAACTTAATCGTGCTAAGGTATGCTTTTTCATAATCTCCTCATTTACACGAAGGTTGATTTTTTTCTACATAAGGCGGAGGGCTAAAATTTTCATGTATTTCATTAATTGGGATGTCTACCCTCTCTAATGGAGGTAGGAACTGACAAGGAGCTATATTTAATTTCCTCAGAAACAGACAAGTATTTTCAGACACCTGTGTTTCCATTTATTTCATAGTTTTCTCAGGAATGCAATGCATTAAAAGCAGTACTTACTGGTTATTCAAACCAGAAAAGAGTAGCTCAGAAATAGATTACCTTTACCTTGGCATTTGACAGCAAACCTCATTCTGAAATGTACCACTAATGAAAGAGACAAGGCAAACATAAGTATTTGAAGTATCTGGCTAGGAAATACCCAAAATACAACACCGAAAAAACTTTTTAATTAATTTATATTACTTTTTTCTATCAGCTACTAGACTGAAAGATAATGTTCTATTCATAAAAAGATTAAGCATTTACTTTTTGGTAAAACATTTACTGCCATTTAAAAAAATTGCCGTTATTTCATCAGCTAACACAGATGCTATCTTACATATAAACATTTCAGTTTCTAGTTTAGCTAAAATGCTGTGGAATCATAAGTCCAAAAAGTACCCATAAAACTTAGATAAGAGATCAGAGAAAAAAATGTTGATTTATATCCTAAAAGGAAATTTCCATTTCCAAAATTCTCTAATAAAACTTATTCTGCTTGTGTAGCCTGAAGCAGTGACCTCAAGATAACTTAAAATAGAAATTGAGATTCTTCCCACAATCTTGTGCTGGCCAGTAATAGAAAAGACACAATGATCAACAATAATCTTATAAGATATTCTTTTTTATCTGAAACCTTAGGAGACATTTCTGAAAAGGGTTGCTATATAGTACAGAAAATAAGTTCACGTACTAGACAATTCTAGAAGAGCTGTGAGAAAAAAATTGACAAGCAACACTCTGTCAGACATAAGGAAGAAAATAATTCTTATTATTGAACTGAATACAGTGGATGTGTGGCACTGACAAGACAAGAAATTTTACATGGAAGAAAGTGTACAGTAAGTATGAAAAGTTCATTATTAAAACTTCAGAAGACATTTTGAAGGACATAGCTAAATGGAATAGAGGAGGAAGCCACTGAACACAACCCAGAAGAGCCAAAAAGAGACTGAAAATTCACCTCATGCTAAATATTAGAAAACATGCTTGGAAAAATATTAACAATTGCATGCAGCTTTTGTAGAGGTCAGAAACCAGATGACTAGAAATATATCCAGAGTAAAAAAATTGCTGGTAATGCCTGCTGAAGATCATGAGACAAGATAGCTTACAGAAAGACATCTTGAATCAAATCATCGGGGAAGCAATAGATACACTGATCACTTTAGAGCATCTTTGGCTTTCACGAGCAGCAGTAGAAAGGTGTTGGAATAAACTGCTAGGTAGGAAAAAAAAAACCCACATCTTTCTGGAAAACAGGTTGTCCTTCCAAACCTAGTGTTTTGGTAGGTCAGTTGATTGATGTACCAAATGTGTAAATTGAATAGCTTTTTGTTTAATACCATTGGAAATAACTGGAACCAATTTTCTCAGGAAAAGACTACATATATACTCTGGGAAAATGCTAAACTACAACATAAAAAGAGAAGGATTATCAAAACAAGAGAAAGTTAATCTAAACATTTAGTAAACATGAGATCAAGACAGAGAACAAATATTAAGCTACACGACAAAGTTTGTAAAAATTAAAGAAAAAACCCACCCCAAAAGAAACTTCATTTCTGCATATGACAACTATAGAAGTTAAGATATTAAGCAAGAGAATTGCAATTACTCATTTATATGGATAAATTCAATTTATTACTGAAACTTGGCAAGCTTTGCATGATTGGAATGTTAAGATACACAATCATAACCTGTCTAGCCAGAACTGCGCTTTGAAACTGAGACCTGAGCTATTCACTTCACCTTCAATAAAAATTCTAAAGGAGTTGCGTCCTCTTCAATGTTTCCATTATAGGGCAGTGTGAAAATGAAGTACCAAACTACATTCTGTCCATGATTAGCTGCACTTCAGTATTCTGAGACAAAATGTACAAGCATCCTTAGTAAATAGCGAAGGCATAGAGTTAAACTAGTAATGAATAATGAAAACAGACCCTATGGTGCGTGACTGACTATGGTTATGTCATTTTCCTGGTTACATTAAGTAGTGTTTCATTTCTACAGCTGGGGTGACCAAAAAGAGATAAAAGGTTAAGCCAATTGGACATCATGTTTAACAGACTTGTTCTTTTGAACACTCTAGAAAAACTTTAAATAAATGTATTGTACGTGTACCTACTTAACTACAATATTCTCAGAGAGATATAAAGCTGCAGATATACTGAAGTATCTTCAAAGCAACTGAATCTTTTATTAAGTCATTCCTTCCTTCCTTCCTTCAGACAAAGCTGAAAACTAAAAATTAAATTCCTCTGTCAGCTAAAAAATCCTTTTTACAAATCTCTCTCACTTGCTTATCTTTCTGTCTCTCAGCTTCAATTATTTTTAGACCCTTTTTCCCAAAGCCCTTTTCTTTGCCTTGATGCAAATTCTCTGTTCCCTTCCATGCTCCCTCTGGGTTCTTTGCTTATTTCCTGCTACTATTGTTGCCAGGCTGTCACATCATTTCCAACACTTCCAGTAAGGACAGATGTTGTCTGACTTATTAAAAAAATTATCAATGAAACATAATACTTGGAGGCAAAATACTTGAATAGAGAAATAAAATTATTAAAGAAAGACCTGGCATTCTTAGAGAAAAACCTAGTTGTTAAGCTGATCAGGTAACGAGACTAAGCGTCTCTAAAGCAGAAAAAATGTAACAACATTCAGATGAAAATAATAATATGGGTGTTAGATAAAGCTGGAAGGGCATGCAATTTGGGCAGATGGCCTATTCCTGATCCTAAAATAGCTGATGTTCTTTTTAACATTACGGTTTAGATAAGTGGAAAACAACCCCATCTGCCTCACCCTTACGTAGCTATTGTTTGTTATCCATGTTGATGACAATTTCACACTGTGCTCCAAATAGCCATAATGCTTTTGTGAATCACAAAAGTACATCAAATTCAATGCTGGTGTCTTCATCTATACACATTTCTTCCAGTCCAGACCTAAGTTCTATAAAGAAAACCTTTCAGCATTCATATATTACACTTTACAGGTCAAAGGGTTTACAGTTTTGTCATTTAGCATGTGAGCCCAAGTCAGATTCCTTGAGATGGCTCTTGGGAATAACTTTTGAGGGCAGAATCTTGTCATAAATTCTTATTCTTTTGTATAAAACTTTACTCTGTGCTGTTAACATTTATAACTTCTTTTTGTTTTTGTCTCTAACATGAACGTCAGCTAAACTTAAACACATACAGCTGAATACATTATAACACCAGAGAAAGTGGGTTACTGTCTGAAGTCTACTAGACAGCTAAAACATGCTTTTGACATAATGGTGGAATGATTTCATAGGACACAGAAACAGATGATGAAAATCATGCATTCCTAAATATTTTAACATTTAAATGGAGTTTAAAGGGGCTACAAATAGACTCAGAATTATTGCTTTTAATTAAATACAAAATGCCCAATAACTACGCCAAACAAACACTTCAACCATTTAGTCTCAATATAGTAAAGCAACAACTATCATTAAATTAGAAGTAATCAGCTATGTTTTTCTTTATGTACCAGGTAATAAAACGATTAAGTTAAATCAAACTTTTACTTTCAGTTACAGTCTCTTTGATTAATCTTATCTTAAGAATTAATATAAAATGGGATGTTAAAGTCTTATATAATCTTTTTCATAAATGCTCTGAAGGGATTCATGATAAGTGCATGCCCATTTTTAGCAAACTAAGTGCTATACTGAATATTCATGTGTCACACAATGTCTTCCAAAATATGAAATAATGCTTTCTCCTAAAATACCTGCTTGTACAAATTAAACTATCAATACCTAAAATATATAGCACATGCACACCACTATCCCAGTTCCATTTATTCTACAGCAATGTAAGAGGATTTCATTACTCAATCTAGGATGAACTGTATCCCCAGGACTTTTGGACTTTTAGTTTGACAACTCCACAATAGTACAGTCCAATGTCACAACATTATAAATGTATCATGTCCAATTCACCTTGTTGCCTTTCAAGCTGTTAAAGTGCAATTAAAAATTACTTCCTTTTCTTCCTTCTGAGAAATTCAACCTCTCTTGTACCCTTCACATTTCATTCTTTCACTTAGCAATCATCTACTGTTTGCTTTTACACAAAATTACATGAGCAGCAGCCCTTCCTTTTAACTATCTTCTACTTCATTAATACTTCATCATTTTCCCAGACTCCTATGAACTGTACTACTTCCAGAGTATTCTACTTCTTAGACTACTTCCAGAGTATCCTTCTCTATGATATTTGTTGTCANAAAAAACAAACCAAAAAACAAACCAATAATAAAGCTGAATTGCTCTGTGGATTTGAAGGCAAATTTCAAGTGTAGCCAGAGGAAAATTGCAGCCCTGAAAACTCTGCAGGCTATTCCCCAACCTACTTCAGCAGTCAGCTCTGCTTTAATAGTATTATGTTAACCAAAGCTCCATTTCTCCCCCTTGGTCTTAGGAAAGCTGGCTAAAATGGAGGATGTCCACTACTGGTAGAGTGATTTGAAGTTGTTTTCAGCTTTTACCATATCTGGATTATTAGAAAAAGAACACAGAAAGGGAATAATCTTATTATCCATCCAGCCTTTCAAAAGTGTGTAACAATTTACAAGCATATACCAATAAACACATCACACCAAAGCACATACACCAAAGATTAAATACCCCGGCAATTAACTAAAGGTTTAGAACAAAAGAAACAGAAATACATTGTCAAAGGGTTGTGAATTTTTTCTCTACCACGTTGAGAGGTAGACAACTACCCACTAATACTTCCTCATACAGTGAAAGCATTTAGGTGTGTAATTTCCACTGAATTTAACAGATACTAGTCTCCAACCTGTTAGGGTGGTTTGGACATTACAAAGTATGCCCCTAGATGAGCAAAAGCCTGGCCATATGAACCTACCTACCTGACTGAGAGCCCTCAAAAATTTTCATCTGCACAGCTCTACCAAAGACAGTATAAATGCAGTATACATCATTCATTTAATTGAAAACATTACATATATTTTTAATTAAGACAAAATGGGAAAAGAACAATATTATTTATTTAAAATGCTTAGAATAGACTATTTTGTGAAGAGCATCTGTTTCAGGATTAAATAATTCAATATCCATCACACAAATTCTGGATAGTGTAGAAAATTAAGCAACAGCAATGGAATTTTTTATATGCTTGGATATTATCTAACTACAAACAAAATAATATGCTATACAATATATTCTAAACTACTTTAAGATACCACAAACAGTATAGGTTTCCCTCGGATTCTTACTCCTCCTGACCTAAAAGGTTTTCCAGTCTGCTCCTGCTATTCATCTCTAACTATAAATTATCATCCTACAGAATTTCTTAGGCTTCAACTTGTCTTCTTATTCCTTTTGTCTCCTTCATTCGAAAATTTCTTTTTGCTACAATTATCTTAAACAGGAAAATCCTCTGCTCTTGTATGTCGTGCAACATTGTTCTCCCACTATCAGCATTTCTTTTTTATCATTCTAGCAAAGAACTCTACTTTTCTCTTGCCGAAATTTATATTCCACCACACTGGACGTGTATAAATAATCTAAATGCCTCTTGCTAGAACACTTACATTAAAATTACAAACTTCATGTATAATGTGATGACTTTACGGTGAGTAGGGGTTTGCCTTACATAAGAGCGAGAAAACTTTCTCATAAATATTCAGAAAATTGACAAAGTATAAGAAAGAAAAAATATTTAAAACAAAAAATGGTACATTACAAACCTTCATATGTTGCCAACAAATAAAGTGCAGACCATGTAAGTATTACAGGTAAAAGTGAGGAAAAATGAGAAATTTTAGATACTCAAAGGGAGATAAGTGAATGGTAAAAACCAACTGTAACATAGGATGGAACAAATATTTTAGAACAAACCAGAAGAGAGCTGTAAAATTGTGGCCAAAGGGGCAAAAAGTGCTAAAATAACAAGTTTGCAACATGATCAAATCAATAAAAAAGAGAAAAAATAAGTTGAATGAACAAAGAGGTGCTACAAGTTTGTTTAAAGACAGTAGAAGAGAAAAATAGGATAGACAAAAGTTCTAAGAAAGAAAAGGAACAAGTGAAGGCATTGTGTCTAACAGCCCATCCTGGAAACATGATAATTAAAGGAAGGTATAGATATTAGACTAGTCAGTAGTCAAGCAAAGTTTAAACAAGAAGAAGTGACAGTATTATCAGAAATTAATAAAAATTAATGATAAAGACATGAAGAAAGACTCAAGGAAAACAAGTGAGCTTGAAGATACCATGAAATACATATATATATATAAAAGTTTCAAATTAAGACAATATTTAACAAAAATGGGGAAGAAAAACAAGACAGCAGCCCTATGTGCTTCGATTCGGCCAAAAATATTCAGTACAGAAAAAAGCTGTAAAGAAGCTTTACCTTTTTTTCATTTATTTTTTTCTTTTGTTGCTGTTGTTGTTGTTTCATTTTCAAAAATAGTTCAGATTATTCTAAAATAATGCTGGGAAGGCAAATTATAATTTCCACACCTTATGATCAAGTGTCAAGGAAAAAGTTACAATACTAATTGTAAAACAAGAAAAAAATTTATTATTAAGTGAAAAAAGTGCTTAAGCAATGACAAAGAGCATGTTGAGAAATTCTGGCTAATATGAAGAAGGCAGTGACAGGTAGTCTCATTTGGGAGGTTTCATTCAGAAGACAACTGAAAGCTGATAACCCTGTGTTATTAAGCAAAATACTTTCATAACGAAATCTCAGAGGGAAGGAGACACTACAGCCTCTAATTAAAGAGATCTCAAGGTCCAGGAGCTGCTTAACTGTATCAATTATAAAGCCACTAATAACCAATTAAAGTTTGTGATTTTTCTAAATATTACCAGAGCCAAAGCAGTATCAATTATTGTTTTTAAGAAGCCTCAAAGTTCTTTAAAAATAATTAATTCTGAAGGATTAACTACAAAATCCATTTAAAGGCAACAATGAAAGACATTGAAAGGTATTTGAGTTTGTTTTAAATGATGTTGAAAGCAAGTGTATTCCACCAAAAAGAAGCCAATTGTTATTACATAGAATAAAAGCTTGAAGAAAAAGAAAAGAGAAGACCAAGAGCTGAAGGAAAAACACAGAAAACAAAATCAATTAAATTAAGAGGAGAAAAGAGGGAAACAAGAATGATCCTGTTTAAAATTAAGTTATAAAAGTCAAGTTAATATAATTAAGTTATATACTAAAATAACGACAAATGCAAAAGAGTCAGTCAGAATACAGTAACAGAAACCTATTTTTTAAAACCCATTTAAAACTCTTAGCAAACTAACTGAAAAATCAGTTAAAACATGGAAGTAAGAGAGACTGAATAAGCCAACTAGGTATCTGTATCTAAAACAGAGCTGATCTGCTGAGTCTCTGACATATATTTACACGTAAAGCTGCCTCTCAGATGCAATTTGGAGAGATCTGAATTAGGAAGTCCATACAGTTCTGTGAAGCTCTTCAAGGGTTTTCTAGCTCAGATTCAAGTGCAGTTTATTATTAGTTTGACAGAAAGGCACAATAATATCACTCACATGTAGATTCAACACACAAAGGTGCTAAAATGCACAGTACTAGCCATGGTAGTCTGGACAACATCACACTCAAGGGGTAGTGGTCAATGATTTGTACTGTTTTGAGACCAGTTACAAGCGGTGTTCCTCAGGGTTCTACGCTGGGATTTAACCTGCTTAACATCTTTATTAATGACCTGGAGGAGGAGACAAAATCCTTGCCAATCTGACAATACTGATTTGGAGAATGCAGTCAATACATTTAACCACACAGCTGCCGTTTAGAGGAATCTAAAATTTGCTGGAGAATTAGGCCAACAGGCTGACATGAAATTCAGCAAGGACACATGTAAAGTCCTGCACCTAGAGTGGACTAACACCTGAACGAGTGCAAAGCTGTGACTGCCTCACTGGGTAGCAGCCTGCTGAAAATGACCTGGGGCTCCTAAGCACAGTCGGCTAACAGGATACTGGGCTGTATTCACATGAAACTAATAGAAGACTGAGGAAAAGAATTCCTCTTCATTCAGCGCTTGTTAGACCACCACTGTAATACTGTGTCTAATTTTAGATCCCCACTTGCCCAGGCCCAAATGAGACACTGATCAACTGTAGAGAGCTTAGCAGGAGGTTCCCAAGATGTCAAGAGCTCTTAGGAGCTCTTCTCCTAAGAAGAAATTCTGAGGCAGCTGGGTTTGTTCAGCCTGGGAAAAAAGAAGGATTGAGAAGAGTAAGTAGCAACCTTTCTGTATCTAAGAGGTGGCTAATGAGAAGACAGAGTCAGGCTCATTACTGAGGTGCACAGCAGGAAAATGAGTGACAACAACCAAAACCAGAAGTTAGGGGGAAGTGGATTTAACTAGATATAGGAAAAATAATTAATTATGAGGAAAAAAAATCTTGGGAATAGGTTGCAGAGATACGGTACAAAATTATAAGCAATATGATCTGATTCATAATTGACCCTGTTTTGAGCATGAGGTTGAATAGATGACTTATCTTCTAACCTGAATGATTCTGCAGAGGAACTTTATGCCCAGAGACTACGCATGCAAAATAACCTGTTCAGAGAAGCAAAAAAATTTTTAGGTGAAATTACTCCGAAGTTCCATGCAGGAATATCCTCTTACTCCCTTTTAAATGATTCCAAGAGCTCTTGAAGAGATGCTACAATTTCAGTAGGTGTTTAGGCCTCTTAAATGTCGAAATTTAAAAAATATATTCATAATGCAGACAGCTATTTCCATACACTTTCAACATGTGGCCATACTTTATTTCAAACATATTTACTCTACTTTTTTGAACGAAAACCTTAGGAATTTCTTACATGCCTTTTCTTGTGCTCTACCATTTTCATTATGATGCTCTTTTACATATCTAAATGGCATGATTTTGCATAAATGGAGAGCAGCAGACGGTGAAACTGAATATATGAGTGTTTCCTTCTTTTTTTACCAACATAGATATGAGTAACCGGCTATAACTAGCATATATTTTACTGGAATGTAAAAAATTTTGAATAAATCCATGAACATGAGAAAAAGATTCAAATTCACAGAATCACAAAATATTCAGAGTTGGAAGGGACCCACGAGGATCACCAACCAAGCCCAACTCAGGTGAATGGTACATGCAGGGATTGAACCCATGACCTTACAATTCTTAGTACCATGCTCTAACCAACCAACCTAATCCCTCTGCCAAAAAAGCATGAAACTGATGAACCAGAAAATCTTTCCTCTTGTACTGTCAATTATTATGAAATTTGATTTCTTTGGAGTATGGTTTTGTTCCATACTGTCATAAAATCCTTCATGGCTTTGCAACTACATCAGCCAGTTCCCTCAGGACTCTGGGATGCATCTCGTGAGGTCCCACAGACTTACGTACACTCAGGTTCTTCAGGTGGTCATGGACCTGATATTTACTTACAGTGGAGGGACTTTGCTTTTAGTTTGACCACCAGGTCCCTACTCAGTCATGCAAGTGTTTTGCCTTTCTTGCCCAGTTTCTTGCTCCAGGGGGTTTCTAGCTCTCGTGCTCTATGGAAGACTTCCTCAAAGATCTGCCGGCTCTGATCTGCTCCCCTGTCCCAGAGGTCAGTCTCCCAGGGGATCCTGTTGACTATCTTCTTGAAGAGCTGGAAGTTGGCTTTCCTAAAGTTCAGAGGCCTAACTGTACTGTATACCTGATCCATATCCCTCAGGACTACAAATTCCACCAATGATCACTGCCACTCAGGCTGCCTCCAACCTTCATGTTCCTGCTTAGTTCGAGTATGTTGGTGACCATCAGATCCAGGAGCACATTCCCTCTGCTAGGGCAGTCTCTTACCTGGCTCAAAAAGTCATCTGGAACATGTTGCCTGGACAAGTTCTGTATTCTCCATCTTTGGTCATCATTTGAGGTCAAATTGGATGGGGCTTTGGGCAACCTAATCTAGTGAGAGATAACCATTCCCATAGGGATTGAACTAGGAGACCTTTAAATATCCCTTCTGATTTGAGCCATTTTATGATTCTAAGCAAGGAAAACATAAGGAAAAAAGGGGCCACTCACATGTAAGCCAGTGGCTGGTCAGTACATTCTCCTGGCAAAATGTTGTACCTGATCACGACAATCTGTCTGTCTAATTAAACTCTAGTCCCAACTATTTCCTGTATGCTGTCTAATCTGTACGTGTATGTGCACAATCTACTACAGAACATCAGGCTGAACTGAAGCGTCTGTTGGTTGAGACATTCCAGAAGGACTGCAGGTCTTGGGAAGTCATAGCTCTCGTTGCCAGCAACTGTAAGAGACTGAGACACAATTCTGAGTGGAATAATTGATTGTAGAAAACCCATACGTTGTGGATGAGTCTGAATGTGAGCAATAAAAAACTCTAGCCCTCATCAGTTGGATGGAGGAACAGGATCAGGCTATCCATGCTGTTCATGTGTTCGTGTGCTTATGCTGGTGCTGACACAGAAACCGTTTTCTCTCTGTGTTATCTGTGTGGTCAGTTAAGTGTGTGTACTGCATGGTGCGTGCTTCTGCCTGTGCAGGATGTATGCTTAGCCTCACCACTAGCTGGACCCTGGGAGACAGAACCACAGCAACATCTCATTTATGGCATCAGGACAGGAGCCTCCCTGAGTCCTACAATGCACCAAAATCGGTTCTAGCAATTTTGAAAAAGAAAAAAATCTTGCCAGCAACATGAAGTTTATAGGATCCAGCATCCCTAACATAATTTCTAAGGTTATCCTATCAACAAAAGCATTATAAGTAACAATATCCGAGGTGACGACTGGTTTAATCCAACAATCAACTATACGTGTAAATAAGTGCTTTTCTAGTTTAAAAACAGCCTCTAATTAAAAATATTTCATTAGAGAACTTTCCCAAACTTATTCACGTTTTTCCCCTGTACAGCACCAAACAAACTCTCACAACATCACCACCACAGGCAATAAGAATTGATCAGCGGTAGGCTTATTGGATCTGACGTATGCTGACAAACACCTTGACTAGCTTTCTGTAGGACTTCAAACACACTACACCACTGAAATCATTTGCTTTTTGACCACAGGCAAAAGAACTGCCTGTTACTGAAGTGAACAACTTGTGCTTCTGCCTTTGAGATCCTAACAATCATTCAAATTGGCAGCACCAACCAGGGTCAAAATGTCCTAAGGAACCAATTCAGGAGAGCCACATCTTAATTAACATTTTTTTAAAAGCAGCTATTTTCATTTTACCTTCTGATATTATTATGCTCTTTCATTTAAAACAATAATTAAACACATTGACTTGAGTTTGGTATCCTCCTCTCACAAAAAGCCAGTTTAGTAAGTTTGATTACTTCTGTAGTCTACATCTACAGCTGATGCCCATGATCTTGACATCCTCTCCTAAAGCACTTGCCAAATTTTAAATAATTACAGACAGTCTAAACTCTACCTTCATCCCTACTCCTGGTACTTTCTTAGCTTCTCTCAGAAACTGAATGGAAAATATGAGAGGCAATAACTTAACTATATTTAGAGCATCTGTTTCTTAAAATCTTGAGTCATATAGGTGTCCATTAATCCTTGTTTCTCAAACTAACAAGTGAATCATGCTACAGCAGCAATAATCCCTTTCTTTTGACAAATTGCTAATGATGAAAGAACTTGCAATATTTAAGTCCATGTTTATTCAAAACCTTTGACTTGTGTAGTCTCCTCCACAAAATCTACTTTTTAATTCCACAATAAAGCATCAGATAAGTAAGTGACAAGGAAATCTCCATTCTCTTGCAGATTCAGGTTCTACCTGGTACATACTAGTCAGACCAGTAAATTCAACTTACTTAATGTAATTTCATACTAAACATACATTCAACTGATCATTCATTACAATGAACTTGGTGAGACACTAGCACAGGTTGCCCAGAGAGGTGGTGGGTGTCTCTTCCCTGGAAACATTCAAGGTCAGGCTAGACTGAGTTCTGAGCAGCCTAATCTAGTTGAAGATGTCCCTGCTCATTGCAGAGGGGTTAAACTAAATGTCCTTTAAATCTCCCTTTGAACCGAAACTCTTCTATGATTCTTTTTTTTTAACTCTATGAAAGCTTGAGACTTTGATATTATAGTCAAAATAATAACCATAAAGAGTACTTATTAAATGTTTCACATTACTCTAGGAAATAGCAAAGCTCTGAAAGATTTTTCATAGTTCTTAAAAACTTATTTAAACACAGGAAGTCAAAATGTTTGGTAATTTGCTTAATTTTTTTTTCTATGTGCTTCACTCTTACACAGATTTCACACTTCAACTGATTTGTAGATTCTGGTAAAAGAACCTCTTCCACATTTAAGATGGTCCAGTGTCAGTTTTAAAATATTTTCCTAATAAAACAGCCACTTTAATGTGAACTTTATATTCAAATTGTAATTGTGTATAGTGCAATGAATGCCCAAGTTTCCAACCCAGTCTACAATACTGTAAAATCAATTGTTCACTGAATGACTGCTCATAGCCACCCAGCATGAATTACTGCATTATAAAGTACATGGATATTTTTCCCTTGTGTGTAACACAATATAGTGTATCTAGTTAAAAACAGGAGAGATAGATCCATATTTTCTACTGCTTATTCAAATTTTGTGTACTAGATATGTCATTTTTCTAATTGCCTCAAGATGTTACACTGAACAATTCTCTCCGTTTTTATGAGCTACTAGTTAGCTTATACTTGTTTTCTTCCTTTTATTTAAGGCCAAAGGATTGATTCCTGATCATTTCATAGGAGAATGAGTCATTCACAATCTCTTACCTACTTATTACTTATAAAAAATTACAGATGCATATGTCCTGTAGCATACATTATTGTTACTTATAATAATCAATAACTACTACAAACAATAGAAGTTACGAATTTGATTCCCTCATTTAAAACAACAAAACCAACAAAGATCAGCATTTAAATTACGCTTATAAGGTTAATTCATGTAAGGACGTGTTCACACTTTTTCAGTCTAGCAATCACTGTCTTTAAGACTAGATACTAGAATAAAGTTTAGCACATACTTAGGCATGTAAGTGCCTATAAACTCAGAACTGGAGTGCTGTGGTGGTTGCATCATTTGCTCTATCAACTTCTGTTACAGTAGAAATCAAGCACCACTATATCCAATACAAGATAGTAAAGTGTTCAAAAGATTCTGAGTACATAAATGCTCAAGCAGTGGAAAACCTTACTAAATAAATTTCCCATTCCCAAAAATCAGGAAATTGTGAATTTCACACACACCAAAAAAACGGATGTGCTTTATATAAAAGTGTCTTAAGAACTATATGCAGCTTGGAAAAGCATTTTGGGCAATATGCAAGTACTTATTCCACACGGATTGATAGATTCAATATTAACACCAAAAAACAATAGCCCTTATATTTACAGTCAGTTAAGCTGCCATGCAACACCTTTTCTTTTTCCAAGATATTAATATCATAGTGTATCAGAAGATTTTTCTACAAGCAAGGGACAAAGAGCAGGAAAGGTAAAAATGGCCATATTAGAAATCATGTAACTGTAATTACATTGAAGAATAGAGATTTTTTTTCTAGATTAGAGAGTTTGAAAAGGTTAGTAACATGGGTTACAGTAATAATTATAAAATTAACTACTTTAATTACTAGCCTAAAATTGATGCTTTAAAAAGCCTTACACTCTATACCACCTACAAGGATGCTACAAAAATGGAACTAGCCTTTGAAAACTATTTCACTGAAATTTAACTCCACAAATGTATGAATTCAGTGGTATCAGTTTAGCTATCAATATGCAAGCTGAGCAAGACAGCCAAATTAAAAAAAGAAGAAGCAATTTCATGAAACTTTTCCAGACTTTAAATTAAAATTAACTAATCCAGATGAAAATATCACTTTGAAGAGAATGAGTCTCAAACCCAGCAGTGTTTTATAAATCTCCCTGAATCTTTTCTCTCTTGTTCTGATAAAGTGACATGCAATGGCTACATAAGACAACAGAGGTTAAGGAAAACTTAAAAAAAACAGTGTCTACTATTATCAAGATGACATAAAAAGATGGCAATATTTGACTTTTATCTTGGGGATGGGTCTTAATTATCCCTCTGCATCTTTAGCATGTGTTTAATTTATCTATATTCACAAAATGACAACTTTATTGCAGAATGACTACACAAACACTACTCTCACCATGAAATCAAAGTACTACCTTTTGTATAAAAAGGAAAATTAATGGAATTTCTAGCCAATCAGAGTTTATCTTTTATTTTAAATCACTTTTTTAAAGAAAAGCTCTTGCTAAGGAGTTTATATTAATAAATAGCATGTGCTAAACACTCCCATATTTACCACTTAGTATACATTTAATTTGTTCTTGCTTTCCTCTAAGGAATGGCATTTATGCTGTATCAAATACGTATTTATCAATTCCTCCTATGCATGCTTAAGTACACACAGATTCAGATGCAGCTTCAGTTTGACCAGGGAGCCACATGGGCACAACATGTCTGCTAAAGGCCACTTATTTACAGTTGCCAGTATATCTGCACTTGACAGAATTTGTCCCGGAACATAAGGCAGGAAGAACAAGCAAAAAAAGACAGTATTTTATATCTGAGCAATTCTCCTCAGTATCAGTGATGCCCTGTGTTCCAGAAGTTAAGTACACATGTGAAAAGACAAACCTAATTCTAAACTTATGGAGTTTAGAATTTTGTGACTTTTGAATTTCTCAAAGTTATCTTTGCCGTTGTGTTTGCAGAAGCAGCAACCAGCACAATTCCATTACCTTCTTTGTAACAATCATTATTTTTTAACACTTCTCCAGAGAACATTTTTATTCATCTACTGACCAAATGAAATAGTTGCAGTTTTTAAGTCTCTCTTCTCAAGAAAGTCTTGCTCTGTATTCATCATTCTACCTGACTATATGACAATAATAAAGTTAATGAATTCACTTAGGAACTCTTAGAGTAATTCAGCTTACTACTTCTTTATTCAGCTGTTACTAATGAATTTTTACATTCCATTAGCCTGCCTATTCACCTTGGCTGTTTTTCTGGAGTTCTTCAACCTTCCACGCTACTTTCTTATTAAAATAATTTGATATTACATATGAAATTTTTCTCTTCTTCAAGAGCATCATTCCTAAACAGCCCAAACATTATAATAAGATATTAATTTACATACTGAATTTCTATACTGAGAAAAGGATCTCTCAACCTTACTTATTCATTTATTTGATCTCTCCAGTCTAATCTTAGAATTACTATCCCAGTATACGAGTACCATCTGTACAAAATCAATAGCAATAAGGCAATTTTAATGGAGCCTGTCACATTTCCTTGGGAATACTTAAGGTGTCACTTGATCTTGAGAAAGTCTTACTGTAGCAATGAGTCTGGGGCTTTTCTTAAATAATGTAAAAATTTAGATCTACTCTGTCTCTCTTGAAATAATAAAATCTGCATTATTTAATTTTTCTTCATTTGAACTGTTCTCATAATCTTCAAAATTTCATAGTTTTTTATATTTGAAATGTTTGTATTCATACAATTTGTGCTGGCCTGCTAGCTGCATCTAGCAAAAGGCCAAATCTTGTTTTTCTGCTCCAACTACAACTGCAGTTATTAAAAGAACATGTTTGGTCTTTTTTAACAAGGAAGGAAGTGGATATAGAATATCAAAAGAAGAAAAGTTTGTCAAAAAGAAACAAGAAATTATGACAAAAACTATTCTGCAACAATAACATGAACTTAGTGCTGTGATCATAAACTAAAGCCATCACTATTGTTTTATTCTGTAACTCCTTGGCACAGCAATTTATAATACAAATTAAGATGCAGTATTGTCATACGCCAGTGTCATGATTAGAGCAATAAATTTTAGAACTGTAAATTATTTATATATCTCTTTTATTATATAGAACAGCTAAATGAGAAAAAGCATCTGATGAAGGAAATAAATCACATGTGAAATTCTTGTGAGAAAACAATCTACTTGTTTCCATGAAGTATTTTATTACTAAGCAGACTGACCAACTACAGAAGCAAAAGGTGATCCCAGTTTACAGCTGTCACATTTTGATTAAGCCAAAATATGCAAAAAATCCTTTCTACGTGCTATTAAATGTCAACTGTCGTAGATATTTTCTAGCTTAATTTCCTGCAAACTTTTCATGAATCACTTATTTTTATTACAGGATTATGTATGGCTAGATTAACCTAAATATAAATATTTTAATTCAATCACTAAAATGGATGCTGCCTTAGAGAAACAAAATATAGATTTGGTTTTTTAATATAAATTTACTGGTAATTAATCACAGAATAATTTGGATTTGTAGACACATGTGGAGATCATCCTGCTCAAATTAACTTCATAGCTTGACCAGGCTTCTCTTGGCCTTCCCTAGAACAACTCGAAAAAGTTTATTAATTTATTGTTTCACATATCTTCTTTGAATTCTTTATGTCCATTTTTAAATTTTTCAGACCACCTTGGACCATCAATCATGGCACTTTCCTGTATCATATTGGCCTACAAATTGATTTTTTAATATATATATTGTTCTGAAGGAAATCATTGCAGATACACTAAACTGTCAGTCACACATTTTTCTGCACACGGAAATGAAACCTCTTTTCGTTTGAAAATACCAGAAGATTCAGAATTCAGTGTACATTTTTCCAAAGTGCATTGCTAGTTGCCAGTGTTTATAGAAAACAAAAAAGGATTTCCCTCCATGATGCCAAGAATATAAAAATATTAGAGAGCATTGACTAACTTTAAAAAAGAGCAGAGGAAGTATTTATTTATTTATTTAGGTCATCAAGTGCTGAAAAATAAATAACATGGGTATCTTTATAATGAATCTCACAACACTACCTTTATCAATGATCTGGACAAGAGGATTGAGTGCATCCTCAGTGAGTTTGCAGGTGACACCAAGCTGGGCAGGAATGTTGATCTGCTGGAGGGTAGGAAGGCTCTGCAGAGGGATCTGGACTGGTTGAATCGATGGGCCAAGGACATTGAATGAGGTACAACAAGGAGAAGTGCCGGATCCTGCACTGGCATCACAAACAACCCCATGCAACACTACAGACTGGGGGCAGAGTGGCTGGAAAGCAGCCCAATGGAAAAGGATCTGGGAGTGCTGTTTGACAGCCAGCACAAGCCAGCAGCTGAACATGAGCCAGCTGTGCCCAGGTGGCCAAGAAAGCCAATGGCACCTGGCCTGTATCAGCAATAGTGTGGCCAGCAGGACAAGGGCAGTGATTGACTCCCCTGTACTTGGCACTGGTGAGGCCACACCTCAAGTGCTGTGTCCAGTTCTGCACCCCTCACTACAAGAAGATCTGGAACTCAAGTCCTATGAGGAGCAGCTGAGGGCTGTTTAGCATGGAAAAAAGGAGGCTCAGAACAGACTTCACAGCTCTGAGAGGAGGTGGCAGCAATGTGAGCGTTGGTCTCTTCTCCCAAGCAGCAAGTGATAGGACAAGGGGAAGTGGTCTCAAGTAGCACCAGGAAAGGTTTAAATTGGGTATTAGGAAAAAATTTCTTTACTGAAAAGATTGTCAAGCATTGGACCCAGGGTAGTCGTTGAGTCACCGTCCCTGGAGGTATGCAAAAGACATGTGGATGTGGCACTTAGAGCCATGGTTTAGTGGTGGACTTGTCAGTGCTGGGTTAATGGCTGGACTCAGTGATCTGAAAGATCATTTCCTACTTATGTGATCGTATGATTCGACTTTTCCAGGGAATGTTTTCTCTCTAGAAAGACTTTTTTTTAGCTAAATAGATTGAACAGTAGGTGTATTTTTGATATTAAATTAGGTAACCCTTCTCAGATAATAGTAATTAAAATCCTAAAACCAACAATGTTTATGTGCTCCACTTTAGCTTCATGTGAAGACAAATCAATAAAACGAACAAGGAAAATTTCTGGGGGGAGGGTGCAGGGGGGAAAATAAAACAAGCTAAATCTAAGGCATAACTTCTACATTTATGATATCCTGGATCCAAAAGTGCTGGGAATAACTCTTAAGGGACAAGACTTTCCTAATCATAGTCAGTTCTCAGCTATCCATAAGGAAAAGAATTTTATAACCTTAAAAACCTTTATATATTTTATATATTTTTTAACCTATGATTTTATAACCTTAAAAAAGATTTTTATAACCAATAACCTGGATAATCCATAATCTAATCCGGATAATCTGTTCAGGTTCCCTATTTATTCATTCCAGCTTCCTCACAAGGAAATCTAGGTATTAAAGACGGCAGTGAACACAACCTGCAGAGAGGACACTGAGATACAAGAGGGGTAGGCATTTTTGCCTTTGGACTCCATGCCTAATGAAAGCAGCCCATTTCAGATCTAAGAAAAACTTTGAAGTACTATGGACAGGTTTCTTCAGCACTGCATGTAAAATAATACTGCCCTATAACTGAGTTGTTTCTGCATGGAATGAGCTTGATGATTATCTTACAACAGTACTAACAGATTTTCAAAGTGACATTAAGTTACTGCCATAATCTAGTCTACATCCTACAAATCACACAACTTCAGTCCCTGCGCTCAAATTACTGTTGAACTATAGCATATAGTTCAAACAGTATAGATTTTTTAATTTAAAAAATTAAATATGGAGAACCCTTTCTTTCAGTGTTATAATGCAGTGTCAAAAGGTCACAATAAAATAGGTGTTGTATTTTTAGATTAACTGATTAATATAAATTATGAAAAAAAATAATGCAAATGACCTCCAAACAATATCTGCCACTACCTGTCACTTGAAACTCTGCAAAACCTCTCATTTAAAAAGTTTTAAAAAATTAGACAATATGTCTTTTGAAAAACAAACTGGGATTTGTATTTAGGAGGGAGATTTAGAAAAAAGATTAACTAAAACTTAATTTAGATTTCAACTGTCTAAAAGTATTACCTCCCCATATAAAGAATTGATTTCTGATTTGATTTGTATCTAAGACATCACCTAAAACACCACATAAAACATTTAAAGACATTTTTGTTCCTTTTTAATTTAGTGCTCAGGCTCATAGAAAACCTTTATTAGATAGCAGCTTTCTTGAAAGACTGACAAACAGAATCAAGGACATCCCTTGCTTATTTCTGCCAAGCTTTTTTTATCTTTTTTGTCTCACTCATTTTACTTTCAAATGTTCTTTTCATCCAAGACTTCATTAAATTTGGGACAGTGAGGAGGGATAAAAAGAAAAAAATAAGAAAAATAAGATAAAGAGTTTAGGATAATAAAATTAAGAGATGCTTACCTTCCTACTCTTATAGTAAGAACTTTTTAATATATATCTAGAAAGCGAGTGAAAGCAGTTGTTTCTGTGCAAAATGACTCTGTTTCAGGATTCTGTCACGCAAAATGTTTTCTTCTCTTCCTTTTTCCTATACCTAAACTGTTGGTCTTCCTCTTCAGCATTCTACACTCATTTAGCTGTAAGTCTAAATTCCCTACGGGTCCATTAAGTTTGTTGCTAGGCAAACAGTCCAGTAGCAACTGTGAAACAGGAGGTTTGGATAGGAGCCAGTTTTATAGGTCACTACACTGTAAACCTTCACATCATTAGAGCAGAAACTAGTCTTGCAAACTGCAACCATTACTACTGATATTCTTTCGTTTCTCTGAGAAGACAGTCATTCATACTACACTTGTTCAATAATCAGTGTTTCTAAATCAAAGGCATTGATAAGGATAGTATTTTTCCATGTACTAGAAGGGTAAATTCTCTACTTATTGAATGTTTTAATGCTATCCATCATGAGTTTAGAAATAATAGCCATGTTAGAGATGTACAACTACCATGGGAGAAACTTTTATCTTACAAACTCAGAGAGCACATATAAAAGAGAACTTAACCTTAAGTAAGCAGTATTTTGTTTTCTTTGTTGTAACAACGATAAGACAAAGTAGACTATTGTGTACACAGAATGACCCAGCCATCACATTATCTGATTCAGGAAGGTTCCCTCTCTTTGACTGAAGTATTGTATCTTTGCTGTAACGTAGCATTATCTTGAAAATGAGCGTATAAGCCCTTCAGTGTGATCTTTACATTAATTCAATCACAGAACTCTAGCTGAGAACAGCAAACTGCAGAGTCTTGCTGATGTGACCACTCTGCATTACTCTGTGGAAGACCTGCTGCTCCAGTTAATAAGTTCAGAAATAAATGGAAGTGGAAGGTTCCCTGCCTGTGGTGGGGCAATTGGAACTTGATGATCTCTAAAGTCCCTTCCAACCCAAACCATTCTATGACCCTGTGATTCTATGAAATAAATATGATCCCAGAAACAAGAACATTTCCATATCATTGCTTTTTCAGGCGAAAAACACAGCAATGAAATCAGCACACAAAATTTCAAAATCAATGAAGATCCACAAGAAAAGTACATAGCTTGGGCATGTACATGTTTGGGTTTCTTTAGTTAGTAGTTTGACATAGGAGTACTTCTGAGCTGAAGAAAGTGAAGCAGAGCAAAATAAAAACATTTCCTCTGGGAATTTTATATACACAGGGATTGTTTTAAAATATATATTATTGAAATGAATAATAATGATAAAAAATCACTGACAAAGCAAAACACTCATGATATCACTAGTTCTTGAGTTTCTGTATCCTTATTTGTTCATTATCAGTAACATTTTAACTTTTACGGTAAGAGAACTACACCAATGATCCCCAACCTTTATGCTTTCATGTATGAGAAAATGAGAAATGGATTTAGGTATAAGAAATGGAAATGCATAGGCTGAAAGATCACCACTGTCAAAGGTACAGAGGTCTAAGCACCGACAGTAGTGCCAGAGATTTCTCATCACTATCAGGTGAAAGGAAAATAGTGACATTTTTCCAATTAAAACCTAGATTATCTTCTGTACTCCCTAATTTAATGGTCTATGTATGATTTTTTCAGTCTTAACATGATTCTCCATATATATTTACTTCTCCAGAAGTGCAAAAATTTGAAGCAAAGAAATTGATTTTTATAACATTACTATAATCTTGAAAGAAGATTTAGAATTTGTCTACTTATCCTGTCAACTCCTGAGCAAAAATATCATCAGACAAAGCTATCAGCATTATTTAAAATCTCTGATGTATACCTGTTTTGACTTGAACAGGTCAGATGGTAACTTATGCTTCTAGTTTTAAAATTTCTGTGTGTCATTTGGGCTGTTTTGGAAACAAGATCAGCAGACATAACTCATGACCTCTCTCTGATTCTACTCAAGCAAATTCTTAAATCCATCTAATTTATGTACATAAACAAAGATGCCAGAAGGGCTCATTAAAGAATCCTCCTTTTACAAAACCCTGAGTGCTTAAAAAAAGCCTGCTGGGACTAAAAACCTGTTTTTCAACTGCTTTTAAAAACTTGGCATTATAATCTGTGTTCAAAAGACAAAGATCAGGTACCAGATACTACTAAATCCTGTGTTGGTATACGCCTCAGAACTACTAGCAAGTTGCTAAACTGAAGGGCAAAATCTGGTACCTCACATTTGCTAGTTCTGTGGGAATTCTGTTAAGAAACTTGATTTACATGTTGTGATAAAAAAGCAAGATGCCATTTGTCTCTAAATGTACACTTAACAAATACAATCATCAGACCGTTAATGGTGCTTTGCCTCTTTTTGTAGACAAGTGTCTGAGCCCTGAGGGCACACAACGGTCTTGATGTCCCTACTTGCCTCCCTGAGGTTTCCCCTTACTCTGCCCCAGCCCCATTTTACTGGGGACAGATGCCCCAAGCCCTCTCAAAGTGCGGACACTCCTACTGTAGCCTGTCTCCAGGCCTGTCTCTGGTGCCATCAGCTTTTGCTGCTGACAGGACTCTGTGATGGCCCCTGGCCCTGGCTCATCACTTGCTGTTGGTGCTGGCCATAGACCACGATACCCGATCTTGGCTCTGCCCCCATGTTTGCACTTCTCAGTGAAGGCATGGGGGTGCTTTTAGCTTGTCCCCCTCAAAAACCTGCTCTGTTCTTGCTTCTCCCTGACAGCAGATACAGGAACATGCTTGTGTTAATTCATTGTCTTACAGGAATGATGAAGGCTTTGCTCTTAAGCCTGGACATGGAGTAGGTCATCCCTAGACACAGTGGAAGCTGAGAAAGTTCATATGGAAACAGGTGCCTGTCTTGAACTGAACCAGATGCTACTTTCCTACTTATGCATTTAGGCACAGAAATATCTTCTTAAACCTGGCCATCAATGTTTTGCTAATTCATATTTTTTAACTGACTAAATAATATTAAACAATCTATTTTGCTGTTATCTTGACAATTTTTTAAAGTTCACAGAGATACTTTCTTGTTTCATTAATATTCTTGTCTCTACTGTTGCGGAATTAAGAAATCCAGACAAACAAAAACAAAACAAAAATTCATAAACATGAATTCATGAACAGAAGTTTGAAGTTGTAATGAGGCAGTCCATTTCATCAGAACTTGAACAGCCTGAGAAATCTATGAACTATGCCCTCGTTGAAAATAATAGCAATGTATAAGGAATTAACTCCTTTCTGCAGATACACGGTCTACTTTTTTGGTACACATTTAATGCAGATAAAAGAAACTTGTAACATTAATTTTTTGCAATTTTCTTCTGAAAGTGGATCAAAAAGATGCCTAAAATAGTTCTAAACGTGCTCAGTTGCTGAGATAGCATAGTCATGTTAGCACAGACACTGCATAATGTACTTCAGACCACTAGCTGCAACATATTTTTGAACATAATGGTATATTTAGAAATTATTTTTGATAAGCTATATGAACTTAAAGAAACTCAGTTGCCTCAAAGAGGTGGTCCCATTTTGGAACCCAAGAAGACAGGAAGGAAATTTGATTTGGACTTGTATAAAAAAAAAACACCAATATTTTTTCTGGACAAAATGATAATAAATATACTTTAATGAAGCATAATAGATGAGAATCTTCGCATGTTGCAACACTAAATGGAGTCCACTGCTACTGTCTAGGGTATGCTGCCTAAATCAATAGAATTTAGAGGAAAAACAGCTTTTTAACAGTCAAACACACTCAATCAATATCAGAAGTAATTGAATTACCATGCAGCTCAGATTTTTAAAATGGTCTTTATGAAAGTTTAAAATCATTATACACTTCAAAGCAAACCACAATCTATTATTAAAAAAAAAATAGATGGGAAGACTGAAAATGCATTGAAACAAAAAGAACACGCTCAAAATATTTAAACAAAATACAAGTTTTACGCAACACAATTTAATCAATGGCCTTTTCTCTTTAAAAAACTCCATAAAGATGCTACAAAAAAATTTAATGGAAATTTAAAAACAAGGAATCTATGCTACACACTCTTCTATTGGAAAATACGTACTACACTAACACTGTGCTTCACATTCTAAAGAATATAAGAGCCTCTCTTCCTTAATTGCATTTTTTGACATTTCCTCCATCAATCACAATCAAATCAAGAAAAAACACTGATTTGATTACTGTGTCTACCCAACAAAATAGCAAACTTCACTATATAAACACTACTTACTGCTGATTGAACAGTTAAATTTTATCTTGCTCCTCTTCATAAAAGGCCAAATTAAAATCTTAATCTCACAAATGCTGGCCATGCATCCATGAGGGGATAAACCCATCTCAGAGTGTTTTTACTTATAGATGCAGCTCTAAAAACCAGAGAGATTAAGCTGAGTTAGAAGTTGGAGACTTGTAACCATGGTTTATAAGCATATATGAGATTTTTAAAAAATTATATATGCTGCATGATATTATAAAGATGGCATATCAAACAGAAGCTATTTTTAATCTGTAGTTGTTTTCATTTCGGGGCATATTTGGTTGGTTTTTTCAGAAGACAATTTTTTAATCAATTTCCACACTTAGTAAAATGAAAACATAGCAAACATATTTATTCCTAAAGCCTTGAGGTCATCCTGACTTTGCCAGCTGCAAGAGAAACTCACTCCAGGCAAAAAGCTGAAGTGCTTTTAAATGCAAAATGTGCTCGCTTTCACATGAGCAAGCAGCCTGTAGGTAAAAAATGCCTGCCACAGATTCAAAAGATAATGGTGGGATTTCAAGCTCTCTTTACAGAATATTTGTAACTAAATTTGTTGATCAGAGGACCACTGAATATCATAACAAACAGTATTATAATATGCAATAGGCACAGATGTGAGATCTGACAATAGGATGCCATTTTCTCGCGCACATTTGTTTTAAATTAAAAAATGTAACCTTTTCCTCTCATAGCTGAGTCTATGTTGGATAATTTCTGTTTAGTGAAAATGCAGAAAAAGGAGTGGGGGAATGACAGAATAATGATATCACATAGTTTAAAGAACGCTTTTGGCCTGAAAGCATTAGGCTATTTTACAAGAGTCGCCACCCTAACCGAGCATTGCTGGCTTGGACTCAGTGGTTCTGAATCTAAAAGCTGTTACCATGTAGATTTCAGGCTACATGAAAGTAGACTGAGTGGCACCATCACTGACGAGACAGTGTAGATAAAAGCCTAAAAAGCTTCTAACTTAATTGAGAATCTCTAAAAAGCATCTAATCTTTCTAGTAAACAAATGGAGGCAGAGGGGTAGCAGAGAGAATGTGCAGCCATTAAATACTGACAGGCACTCCTGGGTTTCTATGCTCAAGACCTCAAAATCACATGATACTTCATTTCCAGTTCTGCATCACTGAAAGACTTTAGTCTATAAAAATGTAAGTAAAACATTTATGTCATCAAAAGCCCTTTGAACTTGTCAGTGTAGCACAGACATTTTTAATATACACATCCATTAGGTTTCACAGATTTTGCCTACCTGAAGGGCTTGGGTTTTTATCTTAAGCTCCAGCTTAAGAAGGTTCTCCAAGGTTTTCTCAGGTATTCACTATTCTTATCCAAACTTAAGTCTTCTTCATTTTTTAAGTTGTATTTTTAACATCTATATAGTTAGTTGAAGAAAACAAGAGCCTTTGGTATTCATGGCATCATATTATTTTTGTTCACTAATACTGGGAGAGACACCAGGAACCAGTAGATGTGGTTGCAAATCAGAATGTTCCAAGAATCAACTCATTTCATAAGTCCTGTTAAATGCAACTGCTAGAACTATTTCACCCATAGTTTATTGCCTTTTTTTATTTAGCAGATATGAAAAAAAATCAAGAAACCCTAATCACTGACTGAAAACTTAATGAGTAATTAATGACTACTAAATCCAAGAATTGATATAGTTCCTTTAAAACTCTCTGGATAAAGAATGAAAACACACATTCAAAAAACAGGTAGTCCACAAGCAAACTGCTAAAAATAGTTAATAAAATTTTAAATTAAATTAACAGTTTATTTCTAGATACCAAATATTCTCCTACTCATTGGTCAGACCTAATGCTGGGAAACATCAATAAGTAATGACTCTCCCAGGTAGAAACAAGCTACATGCGTGAGTGTGTGGTTCACTACACTAAATTCAGGGTTAGTTACATGTGACTGGAGCATGAATTCCAAAGAAGATGAAATGTCTCTCACTATTGATGAGGAGGATAGCATGCATTTTATTCAGGGTCCTCTCTATGCACTTTTGCTATTCAAGCAGTATATTTAATCCTTGCATGGTTCAAGAAGTCCAAGACACACAGCTGGAAACTAAGCAGCTAGACAGAAACAGTAAAATATCAAAGGTACACTCAGGTTAGATCAGTTTTCTATAGAAGATCTTTACAATATGTAAGAAAAAAAATCTCTACTAGGTCAACATTTTTCACTGACTTCAGTGGGACAGCATTTCATCATGAAAAATTAACATTGGAGGCATATACAGTTCCCTGGTTAGTTAGCCCAGGTTCTATACAGAGATCAATTCCCCTTCGGCTACCATTCCCTGTTAGACATGCCTCCTAGCCAAGTCATCAGTAAAAATGTCTGAAACACTTTACTTACTCTGCCAAAACTGTATCTCTTTTCCCAAACACGGCCAATTCTTCACACTCTCCAACCTCACTCTTCCAAGCCCTAAGAGGCATCATCTTCCTAAAAGAGCCAATCCACACCACACCAAATAAATTTAAACTTGTGTTTTAAAAGCTGATCTCACACAAACCTCAGACTGTTCTTAAAAAAAACCATGAAATACACTGAGTATTTCTTTATTAGAGACAACGAAATTTATTCTGATCTAAATCTAAGTATGGAAAAAGTAAAATAGGAATATGTTTACTAAAAGTGAAATTTGTCTGACTTAAGGTACCAGTAAATTATCCATGTAGCCATGAACAACATTGTCCTGGCAAACTTAAGGGGTTTAATTCATTCCAAATAAGGATCCACAGTTAATAGGTGGTCAATAAATACCAAGGGAATCAGAGTGGGGCTGTATATTTTCCCAGAGTTATTTTTAGCTCTCATCAAAGAAGGCCATTACTTGGACTGTCAGGCTAGTAAAGGCAACAAAACGAGGAGGAGGAGAGCATGGAAACATCACCCTCCCTAACAAGAGCATAGTGCTGTGTAATGAAATGGGCTGGCGCATTTTGGGGCACAGGCTTTTGTAGTTGTTTTCCTCTAGTCTATCCATAGTCCACGGAGAGAGATGCTGAGCAGTCAGTGAGTTGCCTGGTGATCAGGGACAGAGCAAAGCACCTCTTATGTTCTTTTCTTAACAATGCCCCAACACTGTCCAAAGGCATGGGGTACAAACATCTGACATTTGCAGAGGTTGGGATACTGGCAAGCACAGCTGGCTTGTTGCTGGGGCAGTGAGTTCACATAAAAGAGGCCATCATGCCAGTGGGTAGGGGAGGGAGGACAGGGAAGAGCAGCTGTTCTGCTTCAGCAAAATTTTACAATTCATTAGATGAATGCAAAAAAAAGCATTTTATCTTTGCTCTCAAGGGGGCAAAATTCAAATCTTCCAACACTGCTGAGTAGCTCTAAGATGTGGCACACCTAAACTAATGAAGTCAAGAAAACTGTTGCATTTTTTTAAAAACCACATTATCTACACTTGGCTAGTGATACTTTGTATCACTGCATAATTACACACCTGTAAAATCCGCATTAAATTCACACTAGTAAACATTTATTTGAATTGAGTGAAATAAAGCTTTTTGATGTTTGCTATTCTCAGCATTTATCATAAATATTAGAAACATATTCAGTAAATTAGATTACAAAAGAGTAGTAATTCCACAAGAATCAAAGTAAGAGGGTGTTTAATTGTCTCAGACCAATAAAGGAAAAATGATGGCAAAATTAATTAAAAATATATTAAACAAATGCATTTTAGGTGGCAGCAACCCACCTTCATTTCAGTGTATATTACCTTGGCCTTTATAAGCTTGCTAGTTTTACATCGGATATAGTGGAATATAAAGAGATAAACTACAGTCATTGCCCTATGGATACCAATATAAACTAGAAAATAAAACCAGCAAAAACCAAAAAACCCATAAAATACATGATACACTTTTCGGAGGGGATAGAATTTTTCTTTAGAATCGCTTTGCACCTTTTCTCTCACCACAAACCACTGACTTTAAGAAAGTCTTCCCTAAATGAGAAGCACCAAAATGCTGTTTTCTAAAGCAATAAGTATTTAAAATGTTCCTGGAAGGTCCTGATCAATGACAGGGACCATTTGCAAGTGTCACATCGTTCACAGTCTCTTCTGCTTTAGAGACCAGGGAACTTTATCTTTTAATTGCTCTGTGATGCCTTTTTGGGCTACCTAGAAACAGAGACTAGACAAGAGTAAGGGAATAAAGGTAGGTATTTATTGGAAAGGCCTTCAAAGGTACATCCTGGGGAGCCAGAGGCTACTTCCAAAAATGGACCCCAAGATGGACGACAAGTCACAAGTTCTTCACACTTTTATAGGTTTGGTCCATTTGCATATCAGCATAAATTCACCAATTAAAACTTTAGCTAATGTAATTTCTTCAATTTCTCCACCTCTCTACGGGCTCGAGTTTCCTCCTGTTGGCCCTAGGATGATCTGAGTGTACTTGAATAGCAAGCTCACAGAAGCTTTGTTGTGTCTAGCTGGCATAAGAGAGCAGCTAACAAGCTACAAGAAATTTCAGAGTTATACACTAGGCAGTATAGGATTTGAAAAGCATAAAAGTCAAAACCTAAGGCATCACTGTGCTGAAAAAAGGCCTTATGACAAGCACAATGATCCATTCAGAGTGCTGCTAGCTGTAAAATAGTACGAACAAAGAGGAGTGGAGGACCTAGGAAAATTGTCTGAGTTGGGTTTTTTTTCCTTTTTTCTTTCTTCTTTTTCTTTTTTTTTTTTGTGATTGGGGCACAAAACCTTTGGTTTTGCACTTTTCTTGAACAGACACAGACAGATGTTTTAATTTCCCGGAGGATGTTAAGTCCATAGACTCCTCTTCACTGTACCACAGTCACAAGTTACAGAATTTAAAAATTTTAGTAGATCTTTCTCTGATATGCTCCCTCCCTTAAAATATTCAACACATACAAGATGGAACATTAAGAGCTGGTGCACAGGGAATACCTGGAATCAAAAGGCTCCTCACATACATTTTCATGGTATCAACAACAGATGGCAACATCTAGTTTCCAAATTCTCATTTATATGACATTTGAGGAGTTATTTTACTTTTTTTTAAGCCGAATAACATGACATTTAAAAATCAGAGCAAAAATCATAGATAAAGATATTATTTGTAAATGTATGAAGACAGATAATTATTTACATAAGTACACATGCATTCAATCAGTAAAGGTCCTGTGACTTTATCCAGTAACAATATATCTGCAAAATCATGATATTGAACACCGAATACACAACCTTCACAAGGAAATATTCACAAACAATTTCGTTATGTTGTTTTATTAAATGCATGGAGGGAAAAACAATCAGTTAAACAACTGGTATATTTCACAAGCTGGAAAAGAGGACACATTTGAGAGACACACAAGTATTCCTGAACTATTCATGTAAATATTAGAATTTAAAACAGAAAATTCCAACATGAGAACAAAATAAGAAAGATCTAAGCTAGAGTCAACACAAGACTTTCTAGTTTTCTTGAGAGGGAATATGACCATCTCCAAGGACACAGCAGTCTGCATACTTCCTTCTGCCCCTTCTCTTCTCTCACAAAAAATAAAGAAACTCCTACTCAAAAATTCCCAATATAGTCTAGTAGTAAATCTTTATAAAAGGTAAGGTTATATCGGAAGTCAGTGTATGTTATGCTGCAGAGGTTTTCAGCAACCTGCATACGGAGCTGTGGCTGATGCAGTGGCACGCCAGCCACAGGCTCAGCTGCTAGGTACAACTTCCCAGTTCAAAAATGGATGCATGCGTGTCGATCACAGAAGACTGATGTCTTAAGGGTAATGTGTGCCCAAACATTGCTGTACCACTGTGCTGGCTATTTCATAGGGCAACAACAGTATCACTTCTAGCACAGGAAAACCATTTAGCTCTTCCAGCTAAACATCAAGGAATGCAATTGCAAGACAGAAAGGGGTAGATACTCTATCATAGATAACAATCCGAAGCACTATGGTATGTAACGAAGAAAATGGTCTCCTTGCCACTTACTATATACACACTGAACCACTGAATTGCAGGGTATAGCCTGTTTCTTACTGACAGGAAAAGGAAGTAAGCCCTTTTTTTAGTGTAAAAATATTTTTCTTTCTTGTTCTAAAAAGGAATAATTTTTAATTAAATTAAAATAGTTTGTATTTACAAAATTGCCCTCAAATATCAACAAGAAGCAGTAGCATTAGATTTGGTTTAATAACTTCATAAGAACATGTATAAAACATGCTATAACTTAAAAAACAACTCTGCGATAAAATATATATATTCACTGTACATATATAATTCAGTTTCCCAAGTGCGAATATTGCAACAAGATGTTTTATCACTGATTGCTGCTCTAATAATATACCAAATGCCAGTTCGGAAATTAAATATTCACAAGAATACAATTAAAATGAAATCCTCACTCCCAAAATAAATCATAAAAAAACACCCCTGTGATAAATAAAAGAAAATAGTATTCCTGCTGCCTTTGTCCAGTTCTTTTTTTTTCCCATATGGTATCTTATTTGTCATATGGAGGTTGCAAAAATACCCTTTCAGAGAATAAATTAGAAAAATGAAGCATAAACAATAAAGCCTGCTCAGCAGTTGTGTTTTCCAGTGCTCTGTAGGATAGCTGCAGGAATTTTCCATGCTGTGAGTGTTAATGAGACCCTCCATAGGCACCATTAATACATAAAAGCAATCATCTATAATTCACCTTTTCAAATCTGTACTTTTTGAATTCAGTAACTAGAGCAAAACAGGTAGAATCATGCAAATACTATCCCCATTTACAGATATACAACCATTAGCCAAAAAGGGGTTGACAACAGAAAAGTTATCACCAGACGTAAATGCTTCCATAATCACACACAGAGTCCAGAAGCACTCGGAGAACACGTACAGCTTTGAAGACTAAAAACTGCCCCTAAACATATGGTTTTCCTGATAGAAGAAAACATACTTACAGGAATTACTAATTAGCTAAAACTGGCTGGATTCAAGATACTTAAGCACTTAGAACAGAATGGATATCTGACCAAACTCTGTAATGAAAGCAATCTGGCATGAAGGAAACACACAAATTTTATACAGTTTATTTCCAAGTTGTCGTTTATCTTTTACAGCATTTATTTAAATTAAATTGTGGAAAAATTCAAATTTTCAACATGGATACCAATAAAGTTCTGGTTAACAGTTGCTAGCATGAGGCAATTGTCACTAACCAGTATCTCACACAAGTAAGTTTCCAATCCAGGCACTGGACTTCAGCCAAGGACAGCTTCACCAAACAGTGAAGGACTTTAAGCTTTTGGTAGGAAGTCCCTCATTTCTATTCCATTTCTGAATGGCCAAACCCTGGGCAAAGACATGAGTGGGGTCTGTGGACCCCTAATACTTGATAAATTTTAAAGTGAAAGAGTATTATTTCATTCTGCCAAAAATGCACGGCTTGCAAAAATGCTCTAGTTCTATATTTAGTGACAGAAACACAAAGCAATAGCATACCTGATAGCTATCTTGCCCTCTGATCCCAGTTCAAAGTGATTTCTCTGTTCAAGGTAGTGAGAAGTTTCTACACAATTTAAACAAGTACCCAGAAATGAGATTAATTTTTTTAAACAAGACTCACCTCTTCCACAAAATGAACACTGATTTTTGGTACAAGCTTGCTGTAGATCATCCTTTCTCCACTGCATTTTTGCATCTGATGAGGCAAACTAACTCTTGGGTTTCCCATAGTTCTCATTGGCATCAACTGATTCAGGCAGGTCATCCCTTATCAATGAAGTCCTTTTTTGTACAGTGCTATCCATTGCCAGGTAAAAATACTTTTCTGAATAGTAATACATCCTGGATGAGCCCAATCATGTACTTCGGGCTGCAGATCTAAACTGAACATAGCAAATACATATCAAAGGTATGCCTCAAAGCCAGCTTTGCTAGAGGTTAGTTATGGCCCTTCCCTACTATTTTTCTGGTTTTGATGCCCATCAGGCCCATTACTGAGCAGTTTCAGCATGCTAAGTTATCAAAGGCACTTTTATTTTGGTGGCCAGGTTAGCTTCCTGATGCCTTAGTGTGCCGCAAGAGCTCATTCAGCATCTGACATGAATTGAAGCATTTGAAAGAGAGTTGTAAGTGAACAGGGTGAAGGAAGGCAGTGGCCAGCAGTTAAAGGGGTTTGACTGCTGCAACACTTATTTACACAATGAAATGCACTTCCTGAGCACATTTCACTGTCATAGAAGCGAAAAGCCACTGGCTTTGCATGAAATTTTCATTCTTAAATAAAATTACTTCAGAAATACTTATGCAAACGCACCTCATTAACAGTTCTTCCTAAAACCAAAACATGATCATGGACAAACTTGAGAATGGCAATTTATGTGAGATAAATGATTTATAAATGTGACTTGCTAGAAGGGAGTGGGAGGAGCATCACGATAGCAGCCATTTCCATCCAAGACTAAAATTCATTTTGCTTCCAGTTTTATAGTGGAAAATCACCAGGAAGGAATCACATACTGATACTTGGTAGTTTCAGTGAGCAGTTCATATAAGTGAAAGATCATTTCCTCTCATCTTAATTCTATCAAATAACTTAGGAAATAAGTAAATTCTACCACTGTTCATATACCCAAACAGCAGTAGCCAAACTGCAGTTTTCAAAGGCAGAAGGCTTTATACACTATCCCAGCGGCACATTACAACACTGCATCAATTAGTATTGTAATCTATACCATCTACTACATCTTCCTCACTTTTTTTTTTTAATATCTCTCTCTCCTTCTCTCTATTTTTAATGAAAAAGTGAAATACTGCTAGTGCCTGCCAGACAGGAAATTAGCTCAATGCTAAGGACAAGTAAAATTGCACTAACACTTACTAAAAAGAACATAGCTATTTTCTGAGTTTTGCTTATTGCTTTTCTACTGTGCTGCATAGACATTTGACTAAACCAATAAATAAACAAATTTCAAAACAACCTGATCCAGAGGACAGCAAATACAAAAACACAGCAAAGTCAAGGGAAAAAACCTCACAATATTTAAATTTAGACATCTGCTACAAACTTCCACTTCAAAACAACTTTGAATTACTGTCAACATCAGTACAACTGTTATTACCATGAGAAGCTCATTACCACAGGATGTTTTATAGACCAAAAGAGGAACAAAAGGGGTCACCAGAATTATTTGAGGGTGGATAATGAATTATTTGGAGGTATTAAACAAAACAATACAAATGTAACCTGTGACTCAGACAGTCCCTGAAAGCCTGTCTGTTGGAAGTGAGATTCACCAGGGGAAGAAACACATGATGCTTTTTCCATCTGTTGCGGTTTGGGCAGATTGATGTGAGTTTGTTTTGTTCTTAAATACTGTTTATGTCTTTATTCTGTTAAAAAAGTTCCTTATTTCTTAAAATTCTCTTACTGAAGGGAAAAAATAAATGTGAACACCATAAAATACAACATCTGCAGTGCTTTCTTTTTTAGTTATGTTGAGTTTTCATCGATTGTTAGTGATATGGTACAAATAAGTGGGGCATTCTGCTAGTAGTAGACTTTTTTCCCTTGTAACAGATTCAGTAAATAATGTTCCACATATTGTGACAACAAAAGCACTGGTGCTCCTCATCTGTTGTAATATTGTTTCAAAGAATTACACTCAGACATCAAAGGCTGTTGTTCTCAACCCAAATTTTGCAGAGATATAAACTGCTATGGTAGATTAATCTCAATATGCCAAGTTACATATATGAATCATTAGGTCATATAATGGACATTTCTAAATATCAGCTTTCAGTGAGGTGTGTGCTGATAATCATTTTTTGCTTGTAATTACCTCCTGAATTTATTTGAACTCATTTATTGCTAATATGCCAAAATAAAGAATTACACTAGAATCAGCAATTTTATGCTAAATTATATATCTATTTAATGCCTATGGAACTATATTTCTTGTGTTCCAAGAAAACATACTGGGGTGAGTTTCTCAGGACTTCAGTCCTGGCATATAATATAAAGTATATACTTTGAAATTACTTTTCATTTAAATTATGGCTTCTGTGACAGCTGTGACCTATTATATTGTTCTTGTGTTGGTTTTGTTTGCCCTGGTTTTTGGTAGCAGGGGGGCTATAGAGGTGGGGGCTGTGAGAACCTCCAGGAAGTTTCCACCATGTCCAGCAGAGCCAATGGGTGATGGCTCTGAAAGATGGACATGCTGCTGGCCAAAACTGGGCCAATGAGAGATGTTGGTAATGCCTCTGTGATGACATATTTAAGAAGAAAATCAAAACAAAGCCACAGGGTTTTGCTTCTAGTCAAAGACGAGGAGGTGAGAACATGTGAGGGAAAACAACATGGCGACACCAAGGTCAGTGGAGAAGGAGGGGGAGGAGGTGCTCCAGGCACCAGAGCCAAGATTCCTCTGCAGGCCGTGGTGAAGACCATGGTGAAGCAGGTTGTCCTCCTGCAGCCCATGGGTCCATGGGGGATGCAGANAGGACTGCACCCCGTGGGAAGAGAGACCCATGGCGCAGCAGTTTTGGGAGGACTGTGTGCCCATGGGAGGGACTCACGCTGCAGCAGTTTGGGGAGGACTGCTGCTCGTGAGAGTGGACTCATGCTGGAGAAGTTCACAGAGTTCAGGGAGGGACCCCACAACCTCACAGGGGAAGCAGCGGAAGAAAATTGCAGTGATGGATGGACCAAACCCCCATGCCCTGTCTCCCTGCACTGTCGGTGGGAAGGAAAGAGAAGCTGGGGGAAGAAAAGATGTTTTTAAGAGCTTATTTTAGTTCTCATTATCCTCCTCTGATTCTGTTAGCAGTAAATTCACTTTGTAACTTTAAGTTAAGCCTGTTTTTTCCTTGAAGTATTTTCTCCCAGTCCTTATCTCAACTAATGAAGCCTTCGTTAATTTTTTTTCCCCTCTCTCCTCTGCCCAGCTGTGGCAGGGGAGGGTGAGCAAGGAACTCTCGTGGGTGCCTGGTGCTGGGCCAGTGTCAACCCATGACAGTTCTTAGTTGTCTGCTTTGTCTCTTCAAGAAGAGTGAGGCAGATAAAATTATATGGAGCTAGGAGAACAGCGTGCCATCATAGTGGCCAAGTGAGCATTCAGGTCCCAAGGCAGAAAGGTATGGCAGAGCAGAGCATGCTAAGGGAGCAGGGCACATGCAACTAGGCATCAGAGAAGAAAGAAAATTAATAAGGATCAGAGGCATTGATTCAAAATTTTCTTAATCCCGGAAAGTCAAATAGTAGTTGAAACCAACCATTAATGAAGGACCTACTTTCAAGGACTCACTGTGCAGGAAAAGAGTAATATTGAAACCTTGGTTATGTTGTTTTGCCTAAGCTAGCTATGGTGTGTGTTTGGGGGTTTTGTTTATCTATCAATAATTACCCAGTATATGCTGGATTTATGACTTTAAAAACTTTTTGGTCTTTTTCAGGAGCACCTTATAAAGAGATAGTCAAGGCAGATTCTCTTCAAAGTTCTTGCCTTCTCAGGGAAGCACGAGAGCTCACTAGAATTCTGCATCAAGCCTCATTTTATTAATATTTCTATAGTATATTTTTATACCTTTTGTAGATTTACAATTTTTAGATTTACAAAATTTTCAGAGATATTTTTTACAGAGAGATTTAAGAAAATATATAAAGATAATTTTATAGGTCTGTAAAAGTTCTGACAAATCTTGAGGTAGACGAGAAAAGACTTTTTAAATTTATTTGACACATACTATTTGTGCCAGCTACTTACTAGGGAGCATGATTTTCAGTTTATATTAAATTTTCTCTTTGTGTAGAATTTGCCCAGTAGGATTATGTCTGTATCTGATTTATTGAATCAATGCTGAATGACAAGAAAAGAGAACATATATTCATCCAAATTTCTATTATATTCAAATGAAGTATTATAAAAAAGTTATTACTATGAGTAAGATTATGATTATTCTTCCCAGACAAGATAGCATTCAGATGAAGAAGACATAATACAAATGCCACTTGAAAGCTAAGCAGAGGAGCAACAGTAACCTACTGTATTGGTTTGAAAACAAACCAGTGGGAGATCACAAGTCAGGATTAAAATTACTAGAAAAAAAATTAGAAATAAGTGAAATAATGTAAGGAAAAGCACTGACAAAGTCAGATACAACCTTACACCCTGTTAGGGTGGTGGTAGCAGTCCAAATGAAGTAGTTCAGTTGAAGCAATGATCCTATGGAAGGTCTAGTCTCCAGCTGAAGGTCCAGTGGTAGCTCTTGTCCTCTGGTAACCCAGTAGACAGGGCTAAATTAGGCAGTTCTAAGGGCAGGTTATATCCAGGTAGGAATGCTTGGCACCTCCCTCCTGGGTGGAGCATCTCGCAATAGGATGAGATAAGTCCATGAGTCATGTGGTGGTTTCCTGATGGCCCATTGTCTGTTATCAGCGGTGGGTCATTAGCAGGCGGTAACAGCTAATGGCCCACAGCTGGTGGTAATAGAATACTTAAATACATCTATATTGTAACCTAGGATACCTACACATACCACTCAAAAATACATAGAAAACAGACAGCATCTCAAAATGACAAATGCATATAAAGTATACATATCATGAGTATGGGTCAACTTTTTAGCTCTAAAGGCAGAGTTTACTCTAGGAATCTTCAAAGTGAATCTGAATCTACAAGGGCATAATCTGGGAAAATAGGTTAAGAACAGGCAGTATTACTATATTTAGGCACAAAAGAAATCTAAGAATATGCACACATGTGAATCCCAACAGAGAGAGACCAATGTCAAAAAATAAAATAAAGAGATTGAACACACAGATAGAATAAATGTTTTTGTCAGTATGTGAAATGACTGAGAACTAGAATGATCAAAAAAGCCATAAAAAATACTTCTGTAACAGAATAAACTAGTCCATAAGTTAGAAGGACAAATAATCTTTTTTTTTCCCCATCATTTCCATTAATGGTATAAAGTGCTAAAAAAGGGAACAATTTACCTATCACACTGAAGTTTTGTGAGCTGTGTTCATTGTTCACAAAATGCTCAAAAATGAAAAACAGCTGCCTAGACACTTATATTGTTATTAAAATGCTTATAACAGACTGAAAAAACAAAATACTTTTGAGGGCTCTCTGGTCAGATGACCAGACCTTCTAGTTTTGTGGTCAGCCTCATGCATTTACCTGTAGATTTTGGTTCTAGTCCTGTTTTGTTATCATCCCTCTTTTCCTTGTATTTCCCTAATAGTTCTTTAATTCGGCCAATTTGGTGCCCAGCTCTAACAGAGTAAGTTACCACACAATTACATAATTTTTTCTATCTGTCCACCAGTCTCCTGTCCAATTTGTGAGGAAAAAAATCTGTCTTACCAATTCCATTGTAGTTGAGTTTAATAAAATAAGGATTGTTCTCCTAAACTAGTATCCTATCTGACAACAGCTAAAAATGTTTAGTGAAAGCATAACATCTACCTGTGTATTCAAACTACCCTAGAAAATTTTTGTAGCTTCAGGCAGTTTTCAGTCTGAAGAAACCTACACCAAAAGTGACATATCAATAGATGGATAGATAGGTGGGTAGATTGACAGCATTTGATTCATGAAGTAAAAAAGGAATCAACTCTTATATGATTTCATTGCCTACCTTCACAGATCTACCTGTCAGAAAATTTTCTTTTAATTTGTTGAACAATTTTCACCTAATTTAGCAGAGGAGTATGAAATGTCAATGTATTAAGTTTCACGGTGTTAAGCTTTTGCAAATGTAAGGAAAATCAGCAGCAGGGGAGACACTGAAATTAAATACCCTCATGGGAGAAGACTATAGAATAACTAGAATCATTCTACATTCCACATGGATTTTGCTGGGGCCAGAGGAGCCATGTCATAGCTCCTCCCCTTTGGGTTGCAATTCACAGCATGGTGATGGGTGTTATATGATGTGTTAGATGGAAACTGTAAGTATTATAGTGGTTACAAAGCAGTGCCAACCAGGGAAAGACACGGAGTTATTGCTGTGGGAGATGGCAGAGAAAAGACTTTAGAATAGTGCCAAGGAGAGGGATAAGGTGGGAAAACGGGGAGGAAGCTGAGATGTCTAGAGGGGTATATCGTAACTTTGCAGGAAACCTGGCTTCTAGCTCTGTGTGAGACCTGAGTGCAAAATACCTCAAAGATCTTCCACTTAGTCCAAAGTGGAAAAAGTAGAAAACATCAGTGTTGAAAGGAGAAGGGAAGGACAGCAAAACACAATGTAGTGATGGCAAAATGAAGGTAAGAATTCTGGACAATAAGACGGCTTGAGAGACACATTTCTCTATTTGAACAAAAAGTCCATGAATTTAAGTAGATGTAAAAGTATTTAAAAGGCTAATTCTTCAAGTTCTACTGCTACTTCCTGACAATTTTCAGAATAACCAAAGAAGCCTCAAAAGCCTTAAATGCCAGCTAAAATAACAATTTTTCCCCATATTACATTGTTCAACAGCTGCCTGTCTTCCCCAGCATAGAACACAACCATAGCCCTAACTGGCTCTTCTGCCCCCTCCTGGAAACTCTGTGTGGCTCCTACATACTGCCAGACCATGCCGGAACATATTTATTGCCAGCTTTTAGTACTACAGAGAACCTGGGAAACCCAAGGTTGAAGCAGAAGCAAGAAATGTTCACTCCAAAAATTAGGATTTGGATAGAAACTCCTTGATGGGCATTGCCTGTCAAAGGCATGAAAGGCTTGCAGCTGAAAAAAGAGAGAGCACAGACCCTCTGCTTTGACAAACAAAAAGCTATGCACGTTGCAGTGCTTTTCCTAGAGCATTCATAAAAACAGGCTAAGAAATGAACAATCAATTACTTGAAAAACACCTTGAAGGAAAGGATATTCATCCTGTCTCTCAAGACACAGAGAATCAAACTTTGCTATCATTAGCATAGGAGGTCTTGTCCCTTAGATGTGGACAGAATTCCTGACAACATACAGTATTTGCTAGCTCTACTAATGTCTAAATTACTCTTCCTCGTATTATGTTGCACAACTGTAGGTACTATACATAGCCCTGTCACTATTGTTGTTGTAGTGCCTTAGACAACAATTGATTCCACACCTGGTAGCCCAAACTGTTCCATATTGATTTTTATATTTTGACCATTGTTTTCAGCCTATTTCATTTCATACCAACCTGTTTTGACCTTTAAATTCATCAAGAGAACAAATGAAGTATTAAGCCATAAGTCCCTGTACTGTTCTTTTTAGCACCTAATTTTTTGAATCACTTTAAACTGTGATGGGTTTCTACCATTAGCAGCATATATCCAAAAGCCAAGAAGGCCAGAATTTTGAGAGTACAACTGACTCACCTTCAAGATGCTTAATTTTCAGAAAATGCTGCTTTTATAGTGAAGCATGCCCGTAATCCTTCATATAATGAAAACATTATCTCAAATTTCTCATTTCATAAATAACATTCTGTATCTAAAGAGATACTTACTTTGCTTTTATCTACTCATAGACTGTATTTTGACCTATTCACAACGTTATACCTAGTTTACTAAAGGACTTCAGCTGCAATCACAAAGCTGTGTGCTCCAATAAGAAGCGACTCAAATTTGGAATATCAGCTAAGGAAAGTACTTGTGAATTTCACATAATAACATTAAATATTATCACTGATTTCATGATGACACAGCTAATGATCCATATTAGGAAAAGAAATCTGACAGAACACTTTAGTCATGAATTTTTCAAGGTTCAATAGATACAGATGATAAATTTTAGATGTCTTTGCTTTCTCTTTAATGAACCATGAGTATGTGAGTACTGAAATAATTTAAATATAAGTTTTCTTTTATCAGAAAGAGGCTACTTTCCTAGCCAGTACTAAAACAAAACAGTATTTAATATTTTTCATGGGTTAAAATATTTTTAAACACACTGAGTAAATAATTCAAAATTTTACTTTTTAACTTGCTATGACATGCATATCAAAGGTGCTTTTCTTACAACTGTCTGTTTGAGCTTATTTACTGTGATTTTAAGTGATACAGACAGGAGGAACTGAAATCTCATTATTACCTATGGAATATCTGCTGCATTTTGGAATTCTGTCTTTTATCTGACGGCTCCTACTGCTCATCTTGTAAAAACTGGGCTGACAGAAAACCAACTGATTCTAAAGATTAATTTCGTGACATCAAGTTTTTACATGTTAAAAGACACAGAAGACAGTTTCTAAGATCTTCTGATAACACAATATGAATCCTATACTAATGAACGACAAGAGACTCAACAATTTACCAGATTTTTGATGAGATTTTCTTCACCTTTAGCCAAATAAAAATGCACCTTTACATAATTCAAGCCATTACTTAGTTGTTTTTAAATTATACCTCTCTGTTTTATGTGTGGTGGTTTACATCATGTTGAATTAAAAGAAAAGCAATTTTATTCAAAAAAACCATGTATACCATAAAGAGTTATTTGCTAGATTTCATAATGAACAGCACAGAAATTCAGTATAGGCTAACTAATAGTCCAAGCTTCCAGTTTCCGGGTAATTGCTGCACATTCAGAACACAGTTTTCTTTGAGTTTGTCTTCCTATATTGCTATTTACAGATAATAAGAGTTTTTAAAAGAAGGTGCTTGTACAGTCATAAATACCAAAGCCAAAGAATAAGGTCCCATTGAAGAAAAACTGGTGACGCAGTTCTGCTCCTTGGGAAAATTGACCCTTTCTGCTTTTCACTATGTAGTACACAAGCAGATCAAAAAGAATTTTGCAGTTTTCCTTTGGTCATTTTATATACACCAGAATATTTTATAATGTGTAGTTTTCAATGACATTACTTGAATGCCTGAAAGAGAAGACTTCTGACTACTTAAGCAGTTTCACTGGGCTGATCCCAGCTGAATGCCAGGTGGTCACAAAAGCCACCCCATCACTCCCCTCCTCAGCTGGACAGAGGAGAGAAAATACAATGAAAGGCTCAGGGGTTGAGATAAGGACAGGGAGAGATCACTCACCAAATACCATCACAGGCAAAACAGACTCGAAATGGGGAAATTAGTTTAATTTGTTACCAATCAAATCAAAGTATAATAATGAGAAGTAAAACCAAATCTTAGAACACCTTGGTCCTACCCCTCCCATCTTCCTGGGCCTACTTTCACTCCCAAATTCTCTATCAACTCCCTTCCAGTGGCGCAGGGGGACCACAAATGGAGGCTGCAGTCAGTTTATCACACATTGTCTCTGCTACTCCTACCTCTTCAGGGAGATGACTCCTCACACTCTTCCCCTGAACCAGTGTGTGTCCCTTACATGGGGTGCAGTCCTTCAGGAACACACTGCGCCACTGTGGCTCCCCTACTGGGTCACAAGGCCTCCCACAACTCCTGATCCAGCTCCTCTCCATGGATCTTTCCAGGAGCCTGCTCCGCACAGGCTTCCCAGAGGGTCAGAGACTCCTTCAAGCATTCACCTGCTTCAGCAGGTGTCCTCCATCAGCTGCAGGTGGATCTCTGCTCCACCATGGCCATGGACCTCCATATGGGCTGCAGGGGAAACAGCCTGACTCACCAGGGTCTGCACCATGAGTTGCAAGGGAATCTCTGCTCTGGCACCTTGAGTACTTCCTCCTCCTTCTTCACTGACCTGGGTGTCTGCAGAGTTGTTTCTCTCACATAGTCATGCTATTTTCTCCAGCTGAAGTTGCCATTCAGCAAGACTTTTTCCCCCTTAAATCTGTTATCCCAGAGGCACTATCACCATCATGGATGGGCTCAGCCTTGGCCAGCAGCAGGCCCGTCTTGGAGTCAGCTGGCATTGGCCCTGTTGGACATGGGGGAAGCTTCTTGCACTTTTTCTCAGAAGCTATCCCTGTAGCCCCCTTGCTACCGAAACCTGGTCGTGCAAACTCAATTCAGTGGTAGGTGTCTGATCACTGATATCAAAAAGAACTTTTACTAGTGTCAGATGACACATACTTTTATTCTTAACTTCCTGTGCTTTTCTCTCTTTCAAACCAAGAGATAAGTTTGTCCCCTGGACCTCATTCTTTTTTCTTTCATACCAATATTGGGCAGTTTGTACACAATGGTTGACTCTTTTCCATTATCTGTTCCATCTACATCAGTGTCTGCCCACGCATCACTATCCCATTTTCTTTCTGTCCTTGTCTGTCAACATATCTTCATTATAGTTCAGTCAAGGTATGTGGGTACTCAAAGAGTTAAAAATATTCGACGGATTAGTTCAGCTAGTGGTATTAATGACTATATTAATTTCAGGAGACCTCACCTTAGACATAAACCCCTTGCAAGACAAAAAATGTCACTAGTCTATCCTTTAAGTAATCCAGCTCGATCAGGAAAGAGGATAGTAGTTTTAATAAAATGGGACTCATAAGTTTTTATTACTTTTACAGTGAATGCTTTTCAGTTTTATTGGCTCTTGGAAGGAGTAATTTAGTTTCTCTATTTAAACATGACTTTTTATCCTTCACAACTTGCAGGTTTCAATGTTATGTTTCTAACATTATAAATATAAATGCAGATACTGAGGTTTTAATAAAGGTATGAAGTCCTTTTCGCTGATATATACAACCTAGGATTATGAAAATCACAGGAAAAGAAAAAAAGACTTAATCACTTTTCTGGGCTGATACAGCTAACAGCATTTTTGAGAATCGATGAACGTAAGCATTATAAAATTGTTATCAGTGATCACATTGAGTTAAGTAATATACACTGTTACACACTGATTTCAGTGCTTCTCTCACTCCTTGAATTTTTGTGGAAAAAGAATTCAAGTATGTTCTCCACATATTAATATCATGGCCCTAACTGACATCAGTGAGAGTGTTACCATCAGATCACAAAATGGAAAGATGGGATGTCAACATTTTTCTATAAGGTGAACCAAGAGGCTGATACTGATTTCAAGGGGAAGAAAAAAATTAATCTTCTGTTCTACGCTTTTTTTTTTCTTTCACCATGGCTTAAACAGTTAAGCATCAGAAATTTAAAAATGTTATTCCTGAAATGCTGTCTAATTGTTTTTTCTACAGTTTTAGAGCAGACAGGAAAGACATGCTCTGATATCACAAAATTGTGTTTTGTTCTTCTCTGATTTTATCGGTGACTGAGAAAACGGGAAAAGAACAGTGTTTATAGAACCATGAGAAATCTTTAATAGGTAATGAAATTCTGGTATCACCAACAAACAATTGACCGAAGTAGATTAGCAACCTGAATTTCTACTCATTAATTTAGATAAGGTAAAGATGACAAAGCTGTCCTGGTATAGAAACCACGAAAACTTTTTTTTTCTCTTGCACTTTCCTGTTTATCAGAGTGACATGATATCAGGAAAGTATTTATAATAAGATGAAGAAATATTTACAAAGAGCTTAAGCTGCAGCTTTAACTGCAAAAAAATAAACAAAAACTTCTTTTATTCATTTAGTTATAGCTAAAGGGGTGATGTCACAAAGAAACAGCAACTTGCTACAACTGCATGCATCCCACTATTTCTGCAGCACTGAGGTGGCAATAGACTGGCTAGCTAAAGACATAAATTAGACCTGCCTTCACAACTACAGAAGTTATAACAGAGGTTGTCAATGGAAGCTGATGCATCACTGCCTGTCTCCTCTGAAATAACAGTGAGCAGTGGCTTGTGCAACTACCATACAAGACATCAAAATACTCTGGCATTCACATATAGCACAAGAGCAGATAATCATTTGAAAAATTCTCAATATCTGGTTATGAGCTAAAAAGTACATAAAAAAGAAAATTATTAAGATCAAAATTTAGTAAAGCTTCCTTTATGTAAAAGGAAGTAAAGCTAGTGACATAGAAATCTCAAACTTCATACTTACTTTTTTTTTTAACTGTAGCTGGCTGCAACGAATTTGATGTTGTTAACATGTTAGCATTACTAAAATAATTAAGCTTGGGAGCAATAGAGTTTTTAAAATTAGCTCTTTCAAAGAAAGCACTGTTATAATCACCTAATTACCCTTTGATGTAGCTTTATTCATAAATGCTTTAAACATTCATTGCCTTACTACTGGGGGCTATGCCTCAGTTTATATACTCTGCGAGAAAATAAAGTTACTATTAAGCACTGAAGAACACGTGAACAGAAAATGTCAGAATGCTGAATGTTGCAATTTTAAGTCTGTGTTTTCCTTTCAAGACTGTCTAAGGCCTAAAGAAATAAACCAACTTGTCCATTTAAATTAAGTATTTTAAAAACAGCTTTGTTTTTTCGGTTTTTGTAATTGACACTGTCTACACCTGATTCTTAAAGCCTAGCATAACACCACCTCTCAAATAAATGACTGAGCTATAAAACTGTTAATGAGTAGATTTGTCTTTTAAGATTTTTCTTACATTTAATAAATTAGTCCTTCAGCAAAGCCACTTCTTTAAAAGCCTTCTAGCAATTTTTAAGAATTGTCAGTGTATCTCCCCAGGCAAAAGAATGTTGGGCTGCAGTGTGAGACAGCACAGCCATCGAGGGGTATCAGCAGTGAAAATGCAGAAGCACACATCAGCAGCAAGCCTGCTGCAGACTTGGTACACAGCAAGGATGCTGGCCAAAAGCAAAACATGTGCGAGCACATTTTTATTAATATTGGTACTTTCAGCAGATCCAGGAAAGGCTGAAAGAAATCTGTTCATCAGTGCAGCAATCAGACCTTCATAGGACCTCATGTCCTAAGAGGGCAAGTTTTACATAGTCTCATTTGGCTTGATGGAGACCTAGCATTTTAGGTACATAACATGAATTTCCATGGATTAACATGCAGCTGGCATCTGTTTCAAACTAAGAACACAAATGAATACATTCAAATAAGTAGTTTAGCACTCAGTTTCTCTTTTTAAAGAGTACATCAAATAATATCTTTATGATCCTATAATTTTACACAGCATGATCATTTTTCTATATTAAATCTATTTCTGAGGTTTTTTTCATAAATTTTAAATACTGCTGGAACTGAGATACCAATAGAGGCTAGAATCATTTAAATATTATGATTTAAGTTTAATAATTAGATTCACTATAACTATTTTTTATTAAAATGTCATCCAAATGAGAATTAGCTTTGGTTTAAAAAGTACTTTCTTCCTTACAGGTAGATAAAACTAGACAAATGTTCCTAACTAACAGATATTTTAGGATAGATTTTTTTATTGTTCTCAGATCACCCTCATTATATCGGACTTGAATTTTGCTCACAAAATATTTGTCTTTTTTTTCTTAATTCTTTAGTTTTCACCAAAATCCTACTAATGACCATTACATCCTCATGACTAGAATTCTGACAGAATTCATTCTCACTTCTGAAATCCACATTATTTTGCAATAAAACTGCCTCATCTGCATTTTATATTTTATATCTGCACCATTCTTATGCCTTGATGCTAACAGCATATTTAAAGAACTATACCAGATAAACCTCACAACTCCAACATGCTGGTAATCAAAACTAGGTAAGTACTTTTTCTCACTGGCTGTTCTATTAGAAGGCCCTCCCCAGGAAACCTCTAGTCCAAACGACACATCCTGAAAATCTCAGTACTATCAGGTTTGGAAGACCATAAGCAAAAATTAATGCCTAATAATGTCTTATCTGCTATACTTGTGAAATTTAACTCTGAGGACAGAAGAATAATTCAAGTTTTATTAGCTGATGTACAACAGCACTAGAAGTAAGAGACAGAATTTTGACTTGTGAACAGACAGCTTATAACGTAGCTGATTTTAAAATTCCATTAAAATACATTTTTACTATAAATGCCTTTTCTACCTAATCCAATTTTACTCATTACATATATTCTACATAAAGGAAGGCAAACATTTCACTGTAATCAAAGAACATCCCAAATTTTAAAAAGGCCTATCAGAAAAAAAGTTACTCAGAAGGTAAGATAATTCAACTTCAAAATGCTTACTTTAAACATCTGATACCCAAATACTTGAAAAGGAAATCTGAAAATACGCATGGAGTCCATGAAGTAATAAAATTTTCTGGTTTGTTATTTTAATAGAAAATATATATTTTTACCCTAATAGAGACCAATTTCCTGCCATTGCTATTTATATCAAGCTCTTGTAATATTGGTAAATTGCAATTCAGAGGCAAGTAAAACAAGTCAAAATGACAAAAGATATTTATGAAATATGATTCTTGTATGGTAATTATGCAATTTTTATATTAAGTTAAAGCAATAAGATGGACAAACATGCAGAGCATTTCAAACTATTAGATCAATAAAAACATTTCCTCACCAATTTACCATAACACCTGAAAAACTAATCTGGACCTATTCCATGACTGTACAAGTTTTTTCTTGATTTGACAATATCTTCAAAAAGAGGTTGTTTGGATGTAGCAGGAACAAGTTGTTGACACATTCTGTCTCTGGATTTTCAAACAGAATAACAAAAGAAAATCAATAATAAACAACATTTTCTAAAGAACCCTGGTTGTAGGCAATACTGTTAGCAAAAAAACCCAAAAATTGATATTTAGTGATATTTACTCCAAATATGGAAGCAAACCAAGTATTCTGAAACCAAGTATTCATCTGAATAGATGAAACTATTTCACAGTTTCATCTCTTAATGAAATAAAAAGCAATCAAAAGCAAACATTTGTCAATGTTCTGTCACTTCTCTATTTTAATAAAGAATCTTAAAGAATCCAATATTCTGTCCTATGTTTTAATTACCCAGCAGAGAGAGAAAAGCTTATATGCACATCTATTTACATTCAATCCATCTACCTGTCAAAGTACTTCATGAAAATAAATGTATTCCTCATGAGAGAGAAATCCAGATCTGCTGAGGCTGTGTCTGTAAGGCTTATATGCTCTACTGTATTTCCTAAATTCTGAGAAACAATGAGAGGTGATTCTTCCATTAACACATGCATAATTATCAGAACTTAAAAACTAACTCCCTTTTGAAAACAAAATGGAAAGGTTTTTCTTCACAATCTTGTAACCATTTACAAAACACTGCATCTCTATTCAGCTACACTTCTGATTCCATTCTAATCCATGAATGAGGACAAAAACCTATAATTAATTAATTTCATTTGGAGTTAAAATCTGTAGCACACAAATGCCTGAAAACTGTCAAATTTTGTTGGCCAAGGTGCATGGAACAGAAAATAAAAGTCCTTTCTTAGCTGTATGAAATGTGAATGTAAGATTAGATGTGTTTATTTTCATTTAATTTTCTAAGTTGCCTTCATATATAGAGTAGACGGAAGACTGGAGATTAAGAAATATCTTTTTTAATTCATACTTTTAAATAAGTATTCAAAAGATATATGAACACAGAAAAATAATTTCCTGAATTATGTTTCTAAAACTCATTGTACGATGTCTATGTAATGCATACTTAAGAGATTACTTTGTTTCTAAAGTTAAAATACAGATAACTGAAACATCTGGAGAGAACACAAATGCCACAGTAAAGCATGGGTTTGCCTGGACTGAAGAGAATATTGTGACTGAAAGCTGGCTCATTTTACAGCTATGTGTGGTTTTCTTCTTGACTAATTGAACTGGGAAAGGCATTACATTGCAGGGGGTTTAAAACCACCTACATTAACTATTCCAGGATGAGATAAATTGACCTTTGAGTGAGTCCTTCCTCTTCATAAAGCAAACCTGGATGATTTTCCTTGACTACTTTGGTCACTAAATGTATTCAACTGGAAAAGGAACAGAGATGACAGAATTATTTGGCTACTAATAAAAACACACTATTTTTCTTAAAATGCCAAAACAAGCAACAAGAAGGCCCCCCCAAACAGACTCAAAATTTCTGCTACCCCTGTCTCCTTCATATGGGTTTGACCATCTAGAAGCATGTCCATGGACATAGCCAGTTCAGGTGGCGTCTGTGTCATCACGGGTCCTACAGCAGTGGGGGGGTCCACCCCTTGTCTGGCCTTGTGCTGGCTGCGGCTCATTCACGGCTATCAACTTGCCCCATGGGGCTCTCTTTAGACGGCTAAGGTGGCCTACTTTGACCATTAACCAAAAGAATATATTTGCTTTAAATGGGATGCACCACATGTTTACATTTATGCATCAGTTTACAGTTATACTGGATATGCACTCCCTGACCAAGTTCAAGCAATGTTTGAGTTTGCAGTATAACCTACAACTCATTAAACCACAAAACAAATGGTTGCAGTTGTTTAATATTTTTATCAATTTTCCTCCCCTTATCACTTTCAGTATTAAGACTTTCATAAAAACTTGCCATTGTAATTCAGTGATTTGTTCCATTTTCATTAAATCCACACAAAACATCCAATTATCCCACTCCCTACTAACAGTCAAAGTAGTCACAACTAATTGACAGCTTTTTTCCATGCTGTCTGTGCTTCTGTAAACTTTATATCTCATGAAGTAGAGATTGTCCTTATCTACCTTACTGAGGTTATCTACAAGCTGTGGGCTATTTGTGTCACAAGTGCAAACAGACAACCACCACAAACACTCTCCTGATGGATTGTCCTGATGGAACATCTGGGATTGTCCTGATGGATCATTTGGGACCTCCTTGAGAGAGCCAAGGGCAAGCTGCCAGATAAAAATCAGCAGCAATTGATTTCCAGCAGAATCTTAAAAATCAGAGATATACATCTCACTTGTCTCTTCAGATGCACAACTACAGATTCTCCTACTGTGCACTGCAAAAGAAAATACCCATGAAGGACTGGTGGTTTCCCTCAAAACTTAAAGAACCATGAACTGCTATATTTTATCTTTGAAAACAACAGCATGCTGTGTTACCAGTTGTTTCAACACACCAGTATGTACTTCAGTTGAAGGTGACAGCATATTAAGGGTTTGACCTTTGGAAACTGAGTGTTTCAAGTTGGGGATCATACACACCACCTTCTTTATATGCTTCATTTGCGTACGTACCCCAGGCTTCCTATACAGCCACTGAAGCACAGTTCCTTCTGTTTTAAGCAATACAGTCACATTTATTATCAAGCCAAATGCATTTGGCCTTTACACGGGTGTTGTGGGAGAACAAGAAGAACCCTAAAAGTGAACGAAATGGCCAAATGGTACTGCCTTTGAGACGCTAAAGTTACAGCAGAAGGTAGCAAACTTGCAGCAGCATCTCCTCACACAGTGACAAAGGACTCTGGCAAGATAAAGAAGTACTCAGCAAAAATTAATTTTTAGAAACTGAAATGCTAGAGAATTCTCTCAAATAAGATGTTGCCTGGTACTACAGTACTATCAGAGTCTGAATCTGCATAATTTAGACATTAAAAATCATACTGTTAATTCTATCAAAACCAGAAAGGCTGCAGGCAAATAAATGTTAAGCTCTGCCTATGCAATTTTTCTAAGTAATCCAGACATTTTTACAGCTTATTTCATAGTACTGCAGGAGTCTAACAAGCCATCCCCGTTCTGGGGCTTTAAAACAACTCTAGTAACTGTTGAGACTGTTAAAAATACTAGTAACACCCACACACCAGAGAAGATTCAACCTGCTTGTAAAGCCTAGAAAGTAGCTCCCTCCTGTTCTTAAAAACTAAAAGTGATAATAACACAGACAAGAAAGAAGTTTCTTGCATTTTTCTATCTTGAAATATATTCATGTTATTTTTCCTAATATGCAAAAAAGGAAACTAAATTTGTAAAAAGGAAAAAGGTGTATGAAAAGTTGAGATAAAAATCTGAAATTGAAACTCTTAAAGGTATTACTATATAAAAGTGCTATTCTTCCAAAATAATATAATATAATACAGATAAAAATGCTTCAAGATGTAGACATTTCATTATCTTTTTATCTGAGAATGTACTATTTCTGCAATGGCTGTTCCAGCATATGACATCATTCTTTTATTTTAGATTAAACGCTAAAGTTTACAAAAATAAAATCATAAAAATAAATTCAGAAATCTATGCAAATACAGGCACAAACAAAATATATTCTCTTCTGTTAAGTTGTTTTCTGTTCAACAATGGCTTTAATAATATCATCAAAAGAGATGAATTCAACTAACTGTGCATGTTTGACATTGACATGATATAGTACTTTCTATTATAACCAGAAACCACATGTGGTCAACTGTAAGAGCTCTAGATGAAAAAAAAAAAAAAAAGCCAACTGGTCCCCCATGGAGGACGGAAATCAGCATTAATTGAAGTTACACACTAGGAGGAACCATATGTGGAAGCTCAGACAGAAAGCTGCCTAGAGAGGTTCCTAACATACACTACTGCATTATTGGTGCAATATGTAAGTATTATAAATATAGGATCCAGGAGATTACTTATATTATCCAGGAAATATAAGGTATCATGGGAATCAACTGAGATAAGAAATAGTCAACATGCTATTAAGAGGTCTCATAGAGCAATTTCTACTGTGATTACAAAAGTCTAATAATTATGGCCCTGGATAAATTTTCACAATAACTAAGGGAATTAAGGAAAAGGCTCTTTAAAACATTCAGCACATTTGCATAATGTAACCATGTTAGATACCTAATTCGGATATAGGTATGAAAAGCTTTAAATGGCCAAGTGAGAGCCTAAGACATACCCAAAGTTCAATATGCCATTGTGACATGTCTGTGTTATACACTTCGAAAGCCTCCAAAAGGCTAAAAAGCCTTTAACACTTTCAGCGTGGATGTTGAGTTTAGCTGATGAGCACCAGTCAGTGTATTGAGAGGTTATAGGGCAGTGAGAAGCATTAACAATGGTGATTTCTCAGTAGAAACTGTCCAGGACTGACTGGTTTTGTAACTAGGCTTAGAAAATTAGATGGATGATGTAGTTCCCTTAATTGTGGCCCCACTGTGATTATCAAATAATTGCAAAAAATCTGTTTAAATTTGTACTAAAGCAAAGAATATAGATCCCTATGTAAAGAACATAAAAATGCCTAAAATATAATGGAATTATATGTAACATTATATTACAGTTCAAGAATATATTTACGACAATAAATAAATATGAGAATGCTGTTATAGTGTCACCATAAGCCTATTCACTAACACAAGTTCTGTGTGAGATATTCAAAGAATTATTGCTACTATTTCCATATTTCTTAACTTAGCTGCACTGAAAAGAAAAATCCTACCATTAAAATAACATTATTGCTTAAATAATCATGGGTCTCTACTGTTCATATTCTTACAAAATTATTAGAAAAATGAATCTGCATTTTAAAAAAATGTACACAACGTGAACTTTTCATCTGTCAAGTTTATATTAACACCCTCTAGGAGCCTAGGAAAAAAAACAGAAAAATTAAAATGATTAAAAAAGAACTAGGAATTTTGAAAATATGTTTAAACTTATCTTATACGTAATTGCTAGAGAACTATAGAGCAGAAAGTTAGGGTGGCCAGACAACATTTAAGTTATATTCCATAATACAAGGAAAATACCATTCTAAAGAATTCACTGTCAAAAACTTTGTAAGTAAATTTTGTGATCACCTCACTCATTAAAAAGGAGAAATTGACAGAAGTGATCCCAGGTAATTTCCCCCCCACTCCCCGCGTTTCCAGGTACTTTCTAAAAGAGATATGTAAGATAAAAGAGAGCAACTATCACACCAAAGTCCCATATCACAGTAAGAGAAATGAGTATGCCCCTGTCCTTTTTTTAATTTCAGGAAATTTGAAAAAAATATAAAAATATAAACCTATCTGAGAAAAGATAGTAAACTTTTCACATCAACAGATTGAAAGGCCTATTAAAATTAAGTTGCTCTTACTCATCTGTCACTATCCACATTGCTCAGGTGAAGAAACTGAAGTAAAATATGAGCTGTCTATGGAGTTTCATAATGACATTAAGGAAGGAAGGAAAACCAACATTCAGAACTTGCTCATCTCAAGCCCTACTCCACCAGAGCATTCTGCCCATCTCATTTTACCACAGAAGAGACAAAGACCTTTACTGTATATTAAAATACATTTTAAAATTATGCATATAAGAAGTCTGATAACTAAACATCATGGATATTTAGTATCTGCAATATTCAGTCGAAAGTAAATAATTGTTGTTACCTTCAATGAGCACCATGCAAATCACAGGCTGCATGGATAAAATAGGAGTATATAATATTCAGAACAAATTCCTGGTTTGTTAATATACATAATGATTAGACATAACCACATATAACTATTTTGCAAGGTAGTAATACTAATAAAATTAAAATAATGTCAATGTGTAATTTAAATAGGAAAAACCCCTTTTTGTACCACAAGAATAACAGAGCAATTTCTTTTAAAAAGTTCACAGTAGGTTTTTTTCTAAAACCACCCTGCTTCTTTTTTCACAATAATAGATTTTTCTCTATGTAACATATTTGCCTAATTAATAACAAGGAGCATTCTATGAGTCTATGAAAAATCCATGACACAATTTCTCTGAAATCCTCTACATTGGATTTTATATTTTCTATTTAAATTTTATATCCCACTGTGAGCCAAGCTATGGCTGCCTGCTAATTTCTCTAAAGCACCCTGACTGGAACTCATCATTACTCTAAGTCCACTTTTCAGGGAGCAATAATTCAATCATATTATATTTTGTAGAGCTCTGGATCAATTCAAACACGTAATAAGAACAACTTTGAAAGGCATTCTTCCTTCAATTAGGAAGAAAGAAACTTAATTTACAACATTTCTTATACTACCACTGAAGAAATATAAGTGTATGTGGGCTTAGATAAAAGAAATCCCCATCTGTTTCCTCTCATGCTTCAAACCAGAAGACACAAGCTTTAGTAAGGGAGCCATAAATACCGAAAAGTTATTGGTACTCTGTTACAAAAAATATTTTTTCTTCTGATAGGATGATGATAAATTAGAGCCTGGTCCCTAAACCTTGTTCTTCTCACTTTGCAGTGACTGTGAACACTTTCCTCCACATAGAGCTTATAAAGTTATCTTCTGATGACTCAAAAACCTACCTGTTGCACCAGCTTATCTTCTATACCTGGTTAATATCATGCCTTAGGCATGCCACTGTCACTTTAAACACATGATTCTCCCATCTTCACTTTCAAATTTTCTGCCCTTTTTCCCATCACTAGTACGACTATTATTATCTTAATCTTTCAAGACTATAGACTATATTTTTTCTTCTCTCTCCCCTCATTAGTTATCCAAAAATATCTCTCCAGTACCTATCATTTTATTTCCATACACATTTCAGCTAGCACTGACATTCACCAACTCATCACTTCTATTAATAGGGCCTTGTTCTGGCCCTGAGCTATTCTCTCACCAATCCTTTCTGTCTCAGTGACAATTTTTGTGCAACGACATTGTTGTCAAACCACATGGCTTTGACTCTGTTTGGTGAGACTTTCTCTGCTGCCATTTCAAAATTTAGATTAAGAACACTGTCATAAAATTTTTGAAAACACACTGTTTATTCTTCTTTCCTAAGCAGACTGAGCCCAACTCCCCACCATCCAATCCACCATAGGTTGTCCACATACTCTTCAAATCCCTTTTGTTAAGCTCCACCATCAGAGGCCTCTTTTGTTAAAACCTACCTTCAGCCTACATAAAACCAGCCAGGTGATTCATTCTGACAAGTATATGCACTTACATCTAGCTCTACTTACTCACACCTATGTGCAATCTGACATGGCTGATGAGGTGGTTTATATCAGGAATGCAACTTGAGCTATATGAAGTGAAATATGGCAGAAGAAAGAAAGAGAAAATACTATATATACTGCTTTTGTTAGCTCATTTACAGTACATTCGTATTGTTTGTAGTGATTATAGTATTTGTCCACTCTTGTACCCATGTTCTACATGCTCATATATGATGCACGACAGAATTTCATTGCTTCTGAGCTACTGTATTATAAACTAGGTGCAGCAGATAAGTAATGCCTATGATCACTGGGTAATGTGGTTAAAGGATTATTTCATCTGACAAGATACTACTCTCCCTGCTACATCTGATACTCATCCTCAGCTTAACAAATAGATTTATATTAATGGCTTTCTCAATTATTTTTTTCCTAAATGCTGTTCTGCACTGGAGATACTTGATACCGTCAATTAAAATCCCACACTTGCATCTGTTCAGCTGATCAGATTTGAGACAAGAACTGTGTCTTGTTTGTTTTCTAAATGAGCCCCATACACATATGCATCAAACATTAGCTCAGTCATCAATAAAGGGTTCTGCTATTCCATTACTCTAGGATTTTATATAAGAATTAGATTGTATACTATTGTTTGCTATCCTTCTATATATTGCTTGGAGTTTTTTCCAGATGAAAAATAGATCAAATACAAAGAAACTCAAATTATGAACATGCCATCTATCAAACATGCACAATTCCCTACTTATATGAAAAGACTTAGAGCTTGCTACACTTTGGGAATAATTCAGTTTAATTTTTATCATTGGGATAGTTATATAATCCCTTCTAAACAAAGTCTTATTCAGACTGCTCAGTATGATTGGCTGTGTGCAGAAATGACACAGATCAGAACTAAATAGTTCTAGAACAGAACTAGCATATTTTTGCAGATGTTGCTCAACCCATTACACAACCTACAGAAGGTGGTTTGGGAAAAGGCAGAAATTACATTATCATGCTGTCAGCACCTCAGCAATCTCCACCACAGAACTATGGAGTTTCAGTTTGTTTTTAAAAAACAGTAAAAAGTCTACTCTGAAATATGGAGGAAATTTCTGATACAAAGCAAAAGAAATAACAGTAAAATTTATAAACGAAAATGTAAAGGACATTTCCTGCAGCTGGCACAGATATCTTGTTAAATTTTAAAGGGCCTACTGCTGAATATGAAATATGAGTATTAGGTGACCGGAGCATGGAAAATGCCCTTAACCAATCTATGAAATGGTTTTTCTTTCCAGATCACGAAGAAATATATACTGAAAGAACCGTGTATCATGGAGTTGAATAAGAAAAAAATGGGAAAAAGAACAAAAAAAATGGAATAGTTGTTTCTTTTACCATAAACTTTCCTGAATATGCTTTAGGGAAATAGAGACAGCTACGGCACAGGAGAACAAGGACAAGTGTGGGCTCCTCGGTGAGTGTTCAACTGAGCAATAACTCAGCCCCTTTAAGAAGCTATGAGCTTAACATACAGATGAAGTACATCAGCAAGGAGAGGAATCCAATCTCCTCAGAGATTATTTATGACAAAGTGCACCTAACTGAGGCCCAATTTGTTTGTGGAATTGTAGTCATTCCATTTCAACTAAACAACAAATGAATCTGCCTTGTAGAGGATTCGTTCAGGGTATAAAAGAAAACAAAAGAGAGAAACAGATACAACACTTCATTTACACACCGATTTACAGGCTAACTTACAGAAATGATTGATAAAGCAATTTTTGAGAGCAGAGAACTCTCTGAAAGAGAAGGCCTTTGAATCACATCTAAATTTCTTCCTCTGTAAAGTGAGCACTTTTTATTTCAGATTTATTAATGTATACTCGTTGGCTTAAAATCCATACTTTGTCTCATTATATTACTGTTTCCCAATTTACTTTACACGGCTTAATTGCAAATTTTGTTGAACTCAGAGAACTAGCATGATTCTTGTCTTATATAAAAGTAAAACACGCTCTAAGATTAAATTTTTTAAAGTACCAGAGCACAGTGTGTGCTAGCAGATTCCTGTGGGCAAGGATAAAAGAAGCAGTGGGGGCTTCCACAGGGCACAGCCTGGTATCCAGGGCTTTTCCCACTATCTCTGGCCAGGGAGCAGGGCATCCAGGGGACAGCTGGGGCAACCCTTGGCATCAAAGCACCTCCCTGGAAATGTGCTTTTCTAATTATTCATATTTAACTTTTATTATATGTGTTATTTTAAAGCAGTCTATTTGAAAGTGCTCACATTTTAAATGGGATTTACTGTGAAAACATTAAAATAATGTAACATTGGCTAACATAGCAACCAGTATTTTATCACTTGGCTTGATTTTATTCAAAATTAACTTCAACTACATTTACTGAAAATTAAAAACTGGAAAAGAATTTTGGTCACTAATTATAATTTTGGTTCAATTTCTGCTCCTCGTCCATCTCTACAGCAACACTTTTCATTTCTCCATGCAAAACTCATATGAGCATGAAACCAAACAAACCAGTCAACAAAAATGACCACATATCAAATAGTAAACAAAAACATTCAGGGACAGACTGGACAAGATTACAAGCGAAGCATTGTTTCAGCCTTTAAATTAGAGTAGGAAAAACCTAAAGTTCTTCAGACACAGTAACTAGTGGTTCCAGAAAAACCCCACAGGTCCACAGAAAATGAGTAGAGAAAATAGCCATTGTTCATCAATTAAAACCAAAGGTGTAAATTCCAGCCCTTAAATACTACCAAAAATGGCAAAGCGACAGTGTTTATCAAAAATGGCATTTGCTTTTCAGGTACTGAAAAAATACTTCTTAATTAAAAAAGAAACTACTGAGAATACAATTCAATAGATATTTCCAAGCAGAAGAGACAACAGCTATTGCAAACTTTCAAATAGAGGAAATGCAAAATGTCAAAACTAGAGAACTAAACAATTTAGAGAATCTGTATGTGAAATAGGATAAATTAGCACCTACTGAAGAATAGTGCAGAATTATTTACAAAACAAACCCACCATAAACAAAACATAAAAAGGGAGTAACCAGACTGCTTGTCCAAAAGCTGAAGATAAAAAGAAGAGCCTCTATCAAGCATAAAAAATTTTTTTATTACAGAATTAGAAGAGGTGCATTGTATTTTTAATTGAGAACTTCAAAACTTTAAAAGACATAGAAAGACAACTGAACTTTGCAAAAGGGAGGGAATTTTCTGTGCTATTGAAGCAACAGTAAAAGTGGAAAATTGTATGGAAAGAATGCAGTTAAGTGAAGCCAAAGTAAAGAGATGGGACTCCTAGAATTGACATAAGTTGCATATGAGAAACACATATCTATGTTTGCAAGTAGCTACCTAATATCTTATTTTGACGCTTTGAAAAATATCTGCTTTATATACTATGCAAATAAAATCAGTATTACTATCACCACTAAATTTAAAACAGGGCAAAAATATATAAAATGGAGCAGCTAATCTCAGAAAAGGTAAAGGAGCAAAGAACCTGACCACCAATTTTAGTAACACGACAAAAGATGGTTTAACTTAATAGTTTCTTGTTTCACCAATTATGCAAAATCTTTTGACTCTATGATTATTGTAAGAAGTGATGTGTGAAATGGAATTTCCTAGACACACCATAGACTGATAAGCAATATATATTAGCTGTAGGGAAAATGTCAATAGATGTGTCAGGACAGTTTAAATTGAGGAATATATTTGCCAAAAATGTGTACAATTGCCTTTGGTTTAAATAGACACGTCTAATTAATAACGTGAGACTCAATGGAGGATTTCAGTCAAAGAATGAAACTTAAAGTTGTCATACACTACACTAAAGCATATAATTTACATGAATACTGAAGAAATGGAACCCTGTTTAGGGTTTAGATTTAGCCGTATACAGGATACTTTTTCAAAAATATTCTGTTTTAAAATGTGTAGAAACTTAGCATATATTGTTTTGAAACTTCCTACTACACATATTGATTTTAATATTTGGAAGAACTTGCATCCTTCTGGAGAAAATGTCCAGCACTCAGCTGAATAACTGTGTTACATGATGGGTGAGGAACTGGCTCATGGGTCGGGCACAAGGGGTTACAGTGAATGGGGTGAGATAAGGCTGGTGACCTCTCACTAGTGGGGTTCCGCAGGGCTCCACCCCTGGCCCTGTGCTCTTCAATATCTTCATAAAAGACTTGGGCACAGGATTGGAAGGGATACTGAGCAAGTTTGCAGATGTTACAAAACTGGGAGGAGCTGTTGTCTCTCTCAAAGGCAGGGAGGCCCAGCAGAGACCTCAACAAATTAGAGAACAGGGCAATCACCAACCATATGAAGTTCAACAAGGGAAAGTGCCGGATTCTGCATCTGGAATGGGGCAACCCTGGATGTATGGACAGATTGGGGAACAAGAAGCTGAAGAGCAGCGCTGCAGAAAAGGACCTGGGAGTCCTGGTCGATGGCAAGTTGAATCTGATTCAGCAGTGCCCTGGCAGCCAGGAGGGCCACCCGTGTCCTGGGGTGCATCAGGCACAGCATCGCCAGCCGGGCAAGGGAGGGGATTGTCCCGCTCTGCTCTGCACTGGGGCGGCCTCACCTCGAGTGCTGGGGGCAGTTTTGGGTGCCACAATATAAGAAAGATATTAAACTATTATAGAGCATGCAAAGGAGGGCCACGAGGAAGGTGAAGGGCCTTAAGGGGAAGCCATACGAGGAGTGGCTGAGGTCACTTGGTCTGTTCAGCCTGGAGAAGAGGAGACTGAGGGGACACCTCATTGCAGCAACAACTTCCTCAAAGGCAAGCGGGGGGGAGGCAAGTACCAATCTTTTCACTCTTTCTCTGTCACTGGTCACTTTCCCTGACCACTGACAGGACCCAAGGAAATAGCATGAAGCTACAGTCATACTATTCCGTTTCTGATCCATGTTGATCTAACCCAGAAAAGCCTTTTACTCCACTTGTCACTTACTTTTCACCAGGATTCTTTGCTCTTAGGCTGCATTTATGACACACCTAATTCACTGTCCTTAGCACTTGTTTTTGTCTTGGTGCCTCAAATGTCAGTTCTGAGCTATCTCCCAAGAAAGTTCATTTCTAGCCATAATCTGTGCAGATTCGAGTCAGTCTCTGGACTGCTAATCTCAGGATTTAGTTTAGCTTTGGTAGCACTCATACAGCTGACATAATACAACAGAAGAATATAACAGATGTCACAAATAAAAATTTGCAGTACGTAACATCTTTCAGTAACTCTAACTTAAAAAAACATGAACATAAAAAAACATAGCATTAACAAAAATGCCACAATTAGCAATAATTAACAGATCTGGAATAATTTGCACAGATATGACTAAATACAGTTGCTTGCCAGGTTTTTATCTCCTGCCTCTCTCTAACTACCTTTAAGCATAAAGTTATCCTTCCTTGTAGGACTGCTATTTCAGATCAACAACAAATATTTTAACCTGAAATAATATCTAACAAAGTAGGGAGAAGGGGGGATTTAAAGGTTAGTCTAAATATTTTCTCTTTAGTTCATATTTGCATTCATTACTGCAGACCACATGCACGTACAGATGAAATGTACTGCAGGACAGCATTGAACAGGGTATTGTCAAATCAAGGTTTGCTGAACTTTCTGAGAGATTAGTTTTAGTGTCTTTTTAGGTTATAACATTTAAACTATAAAATATAACTACAGGATAGAAAATATCCTTTTTGGAAACCACAACTTAAAAGATTTTCATTTTCTTCTTCGTACATATATTCAGTTTTAAATAGTCTTATTAATTGTCTCTTCTATCCAGTTTTAATCAGGAAACATACAGCAAAAACTACATGAGAAAGCTATTTCACAGATGACAAAATTCTCTGAAGTAACAGCTATGGAAACAACTTATTGTATGCAAAGTAAAACAAATCTGTCTTCATGGAGGACTGTCAGAATACACAGTAACTTACTGACTAAATAACGGATGAGTCTCACATATTGACACTTTGTTGCAACCACGCAAATCACTCACTATGCTTATCTAGAAATTGGCTAGTTCTGTATCAATGAGGAGTTCTCATCTCATCTGGTGTTTTCTAAATTTGTTGTGGATTCTTCAAATAAAAAGATGCATCTTCCATTCAATGAAAAGTAAAAATAATCTAAGTGGCATTTTTTTCAACAGTTTTGTAAAAGAAATATGTTTCAATTATATACGAAAGTTCAAAATTAGTCAGTACGTCTGTCTTTCCTACTACCACTTACCTAAAGAGTTCTTCTCTAGACAGCTCATCTTATGTACGAGAACTGACAAAAGTAGTTATAGTGTAAGAAAATGGCCTCATTATGGCCAAAACTGTAGCCCCACACATAAAGAACACATCAGTGACTGAGGAGAGCTCAGGATGATCAGAGTACTAAAGCAGTTCTCTTGCTATGAAGTTATCAGGAAAGTTTCCAGAGACTACAAAAAGGTGTAAAACCTGTTCTCATGATTACACGAGCATGACCTAACAAATCAAACTAATACCCGCTGAGACGTGCAGTTTTTTCACTGAACAGAAACAAAGTGAAAGGAATTTGCTCACTATAATAACCCATAAATTCTTATTATGTAAAAAAGAATTAAAAATAAATACAAAGGCTTGTCATTTTTCAAAATAGACTGATTTAAATTATGTGTAAATTACACATTCCTCTTTCACAGTGTCTCACTACATGTAATAATGCCAATTTAAATAAGCCAGTGCCTTACTGAACAATAGTTCAAGCAGCACGGATTTCAAATGGTGAAGAAATATTCAATTTTAACACAATCACAGTCTTTTTTCCAACAAAAGCTTGTTCTTTCAGGGATTTTACTGAAGCAATTCTCAAGTTGTTCTATGAGGCAAATTCTTTCAAGTTTTGTATCTCTTTTTCAGCCCAGTGATTAACTTCATTCTAAATTAAAACCTCTTTATGTCTTTTTATGCCAGTTTGTATTAAATATTTCCATTAGTACAGTGAGAAAAAAAAGCATGAATACTTGTTTTTTAAGATCATCTTCCTGTTATTGAAACTGCACTTTCCCTCAATTTTTCTTACATATTAAAAGTCTTCAAATTTTTAAAATAATGTGAATAAATGGATTGCTTCAGCTGTAATATGCTTCAAATCCAAAAAAGACTGAACAGCATAATGCTTTAAAAATCTAGAATAGAAACTACTCCCCAGTTTTCAGTTTCTTAAAAATTCTTCAGTTGTTCATAGAGATTTTTCTAAATTTAAAAGAAAAGAAAATGAAGAAGCAAACAAAACAAGAAAAAACCCAAACAAAACCAACAACATAAAACAAAATAAGACATGAAAAGCAGAATAAACTCATTTGTGTTTCTCGTCAATTTGCATGACTTGTTTTCCTTAGTTTTTCTCCTGGCACTGAAAAAACTTTGAGATCTGCATGGCCTACTTTCACTACCATTTCAGGAAGGATTCATGTCATCTACTTTGGAGGTGTCTGTATCTCAGCTAGTTCCCTTATGTTCTATAGTGAATAGAGAGAAACTGGTCACTTTTAGTAGCAAATTTATGTAACTTACTTTAGATGTCTGTTTCAAAATGAGACAGTTTACTCACCTGGGAATGCCCATTTATCTCCACTGACTGCAAGGGAGAGAAGTCTGAAAAATGAACTGAAATTTAGACACCTTCATTTGGTCAGATGAAACCCAGGCTTACAGCCCTTCCAGATACAATCTCTATGTCCCATGCCCAATTAGTCTTTCGCTTTTAAATCCTGTATAATAGAACCTTGTTTCCTGACAAAGTTCCACTGTGCTACTCCCTGAGCCAGTCACTAATAATTTGCTTGTAAACTCTGCGAAAGATAGCATTACTCCAACAGTGACATGGTTTGCTTTCTCTCGTCTGTACATTTTTGATTCTGCTATTACAGCATCATATAGCTGAACTTCCACTAAAATTTGGGCAGATCTAGAGCTAGCCATTTTCTGTCATTTTTTCCTAAATTTGCCTGGAAGTTGGTGTACTATTGATTTCATGCCTTGGTTTGGGGGTTTTTTTGACACCCTTTTTAAAAGGCAACCCATTAGGTTTAATTTCCTTTTTAATTAGTTTCATTCTCTGACCTATACTGCACTTACGATAATTTTAGTATCTTCAACTGTAAAAATGTCATCCTAAACCACATTCTCTTCTATACTTCACAGCTTTCTTAAAGCTCTTCAATTTAAAAATTTTCTTGCAATCTTCTTGATGTTGTGTCAACAGTTTGGTTTTAGATTAGGTCATTCTCTCTTATGTAGGTGCCCTTTATTTGGAAAGTCCTTCACATAAAGTTTCTCCCACAAAATGTTAAAAACCTTTACATATGAGCCTCTGAGTTTCAAGCATTGGGTTGATGAGCAGAGTTAACAGCCAAAAGCAATAACTTTGGATTTATTTCCATATTTCTAACCTATTTTGGGTTTTGAACAGGTTTCTTTTGGATTCGTTTACACTAAAATAATTATTTAATTCCCAGAGTGCCATTTGCTAATCCCTTTGCAGGACACAGATTATCTACTATCCCTCAAAGGACTGACAGACTGTTACTAACAAGCATTTTAAATTAAAATTGCTGTTACGTTGCAATTAACAAACAGAAATAAGTCATTGATATAGCTAGATCTCAGGAACCCAAGATGAGGTTGTTCAAGTACACCACAGCTCTCATTTTCTTAACGACTCTTCAACAACACTGGAGTCAAAAAACAGTTTTAAAACAAACAAATATTTAATTCAAGGCCTAGGAACAAAACACAAAGGTTTTTCTTGCTTGATTCCCAACAGAAACACTACAGCCACTTATTGTTTAAAGTATTAATTCTTCAGAGATACATTAAAGACTCCATCAATATGTAAACCACTTGCACTGTATCCTTTGTAGCATTGCTTGACATTTAGTTTCATACACAAAAACCAAGGGACAAAATTGTTCTTTATGTGTGTTGATATTCTAAATTTGAGGTACATCAGAAATAAACCTGGCAATCTTCCAGTTTATTTCAATCTGGTCACACTAGGAAAAACATGCTCAGGTTTTAGCCTCCCAATAATTCTCATAAGAATCAAAGCTATCTCTCCAAATGAACTGTTAGCAACAAAATTCACTATCCAAGGTCAAAAAATATTGCTGACAGTATATGAAAACTTTTTAAGGAAGCTCATGAACAAAGATAGTAACCTTGATATTTTTCATTTACGTGCTTTAATAAATCCCTTTTGGAAGATCAGACACTTAGTATTTACAATTACATTATCTGCACAGATATAATAAGCAAACTGCATTGATTTCAGCCAAGTTGTAAGGCACAAATGATCTAATAGCTTTTTTCCATACTTATTGCATTGTATTTCAAGCTTAATTTATCTACATTAATTCTGGTGCTACCTTTCTTGACTATAAAGTGACAACAAGTGGAAGGAAGGGACTATATTCTTTTCTTCCTGAGTAAGTTCCTATCACGAAGTTTACTAGAGACAACCCTCAGATTTCTTGGAAAGAAATCTCAGCTTCCCTGTAGAGACACTACACAGTACAGATCCAGAAGGTACATAATCCTTGCATGCAGAAGTAACCCTGACAGAATGACTGTGATAACCTATTCACACCACTATAGTTTCAGCAGCTTTAATTACCATCATTACCAGTCTCTAATATTTTGATTTATATATAAAACTTTTCAGGCTTATTCCAACCTGAGGTTAGATAGAACTTGGTTATTTATACAATGATAGTTCATCTGTCATACAAAATTTTGAAACAAGATAATTAAAGCCCATGAACAAGGGTGCTGGGTGTGCCGGGGTTCCAGGTGCACTTTGAGAGCTGTCTCAAACTTGTCTTTTTTGTAACCTAGGAATTTTTTCCCTCCCTCAATATCTCAGTACCAGTTATGCAAGATCACAGTGCTTCCCCGCCTGAAAAAGTTGTTTGGAAAACATTCACAAATTTTAGTGAACTTAAACACATTTTACTTTAATGACATTGGCTATATGTGCATTTAGACGGAAAGCAAGGTGAAAGAGGGACATCCAAAATCAACCATGTTTGCAGACAGAAAACTATGGAAATGATGAGACAGAAAAAGAGGATGTGAGCCCTACTACATCCATTAGCCAAATCCTTGGTAAATTACAGGCATCAAAATAAAGCTGGCCTTGGAAGCTGTAACTGCCCACTTACCCACTGGCAGTCATGAAAAAAGAGGATATGCAGTACTTCCCATTTTGCAATTCCTTCTTGAGAAATTAATGAAGGTGATTTTGCTTCCAAATCCTTCAAAAACTCACAGTATATACAAAAGTATTCAAGGACCATCATACTGTCTCTTTATTTTCCAAGGAACAGACACTTGCATGTGGCTATACAGCCCTGCTAAGTACCTTCTAAAAAGCAAACTTATGGTCCCAGCACTGCTGAGAAGGCAGTACATTCAAAAAGCAGTAAAGCTCACATTTATCCAAGTAATGCAACTGTACAGTGAGCAAAAAATGTAAAAGACTTTTGCTGGAGAACAACTCTTCTAATTTAACACTGAAAAATCTGAAGAATCTGAAGACTATGTAGTGTTACATTAACTGATGCCACTTGATCTCAAAATTAGCTCATAACCTGTTATGATGGCTGGTTATGATTTGGTCATGCATTTTAAGTTCATCTTCAATACTTAATTTAGACTTTGTGAGTTAATACATGATGTTCTATTCTCTAGTTTTCTGGAGAATTTCTTGACATCTCTTCATAATTTAGTCACTTCATATGCTGTGGAAAATTCAGGATGGAAAAACCATTATGAATATTTCCAGGCTACAGTGCAATGTGCCTAATGCGAAACTTAAATTTCATTTTCTCAAAAACCAACATATGTAGTACTAGAAGTCCTTGTCAGCCTTTAATTATAATTGTATTCTGCTCACTTCTAAGAGTGTCTAATTAGTCGTTACTCACAATGACAGAACACATACCCTATCCTTCAGAATCAAATATGACACAGCAAAATATTTTAGGCATGTGTTGTTAACTATGTATTTTTGAATATTCCAGGAACACAGCCATCAGAGACCAAGAGATTCTGGTGTCATTTGAAATTGTCTGGCATGATGGAAAGGTTTTAGAATGAATCTTTTTATTGCCTCACATCAAGATCAACAGATAAAAATCTACAGCAATGTTGAGCTCAGACTATTGACAATTAGAAATAGGATTTCTACCCATTATTTCTTTTCTTTGGATAGCAAATAGAGTAATGAAGGAATTAGCATGAATGTTTATGTCTGGCATCTAGCAGAGCTTAGCAATTTATAGAGTGCAGGAAAGTGAAGATTGGCTGATGTGTTTAATTTGGACTTGTTTTTACACTTAGAGTAAATTTAGCTAAATTGTTTGGATATAAAAATCTAAATGTTTCATTTTCCAAGCGTTTAGTTTTTTCAGAACCTCTTACAGAAACATTCACACATAGTATCATGTCCTTAAAAGATGCAATTCTAATGAATGAACTGTTCATCTCTTAGTAAACTTTGTTTTGAAGCACAGTGATTTACAGCCCAAGACTGTGAAGCTTGGAAAAACTTTGATATGTGAAAGAAACTAAGTTCACAATAAAAGATGGCCAAGAAATTCTTTGCTATGATATGTAAATCATACTACTGTACTTACAGTAGTGTTGCCAGTACTGTCCAGTCTCACAGAATACCAGTGTCATTGTTGGAACAATTCCAGAGAAGGGCTACAAAGATGACCAGAGGGCTGGAGCACCTCTCCTATGAAGACAGGCTGAGAGGTTGCTCAGCCTGGAGAAGAGAAGACTTTGGGGAGATCTCATGCCTTCCAGTACCTGGCAGGGGTCTACAGAAAAGCTGGAGAGAAATTTTTACAAGGGCATGTAAATTTTTACGAGGACTGGACAAGGGTTAATGGCTTTAAACAGAAAGATCAGAGCAGATATGAGGGAGAAGTCTTTGATTGTGAGGATGGTGAGACACTGGAACAAGTTGCCCAGGGAAGTTGTGAATGCCTGGAAGTTTCAAGGCCAGGCTGGATGAGGTTTTGAGCAGCCTGGTCTAGTGAAAGGTGTCCCTGCCCATGACAGGGGGTTTGGAACTAGAAGTTCTTTAAGGTCTCTTAAAATCCAAACCATTCTATGATTCTATGTACACTTGGATCTTTCATACAACTGTATTAGGCACAAGAGAGGTAACAATCTTTGTAAAACACAAAGTCCTTGTAGGTTTTGTGGTCAAAAAAGACTGTCTTACTCCCAAAATTCTCCCTTAATTTTCAACAGATTTCTACCAAAATCCTATGACAGGCATTTACAATAAACTTTCACTTCCTTTAGACTACCCGATTGGTACAATTTGCTAACAGCCTAAGCCCAAAGTATTCCTGGCAGATCTCACTCCCTTCACACTGCTTAACTAGCACAAAAAAGGTATCTGGAGATCTACTTTCCCTAGATGTTTATGCAAAACTGTAAGAAGAAGGGAAACATAATTAATGCTGATATGCCTCTGGCCACTGGTCTAACCCAATGTGAGCATTTTAGATGTTTCACCATATCCTTTTGAATATAGTACCTAAAGCCACAGGCACCCATACAGGTGTAGGAATATGGACATATACATATATATATGGATATATACAATCTTATATACTCTGACTTATACTTTGTTATTTTCTTGTGAATTCATACCACTTGCTTCGCTTTTTGTCTGCTATTTAAAATCTAGTTTTCAAAGATTTGCATGTCATAATCTCATGCTTTCATTACCATGTGATAACTGTCAACTGAAACCCATAATTTAGGTACAGAGCCAGGATTCCTTTTTTCTGCCATGTACACCACCTTAAATTCAACTATACTGACTTTCATTCTATTTGCCATACACTCAATTGAATAAAGTCCCCTGGCAAATTTTCATTGTTGGTGCTACCTTACCTACCCAAAGTAAGTTAGTAAGTCAACACCAAATTGACAAATATCACTGCTTACTGCGTTTTTTTCCAGATTATTTATGAATATATTGAAAAGACTATGTTCAATAAAGATATTGCAAACTTCACGTGAAACCATTCTTCACTGATCAAAGCACCATACATTTTAACCAAGTATTTATCCTTGCAAACTTAAACACAGTAACTATTTATTTTCCTTTATAACCTCTAGTAAAGTACCAGAGTTAACATCCTTTATAAATTCTGGCCAAATGTATTAATTAACAGGAGTCACATAGCAACCAATTCTCTCAAAGCAGCACCATATATCCAAAATGAAAAATTTCCTTCTACAACAGCCACGTTTGCTTGTCCAAAAGCATATGATATTTACCCATTCAATCATTAATTCTATTATCCACTCAATAATCAATAATGAAAAGGAAATACCACTACTTCAAATGCATTCAGATGGTAGTAAGAAGAGTTTTTGTTTTGCAATGATCAATTACACAAAATGATGGAGGCGATTCAATGTTTTCCTTAGAATAACAGAAACAACACAGTTATATCAAAAAGTGCTTTACTTTCACACACAACTTCTTCAGTCTGTATTTCTGCCTAAAGATTATGTTAGACATTTGTAAAAACTGCATAAATGGTCTGCATTAATGAACAGGTATTTCAGTCATTTCTAGGACTGCTAATATTTTAACCTATGAAATCATTATGTAAATTAAACTAATTTCCACCACAGCCATTCAACTTCAAACAGCTGCACAAACCAGGATCTTCCCTTTCCTAAAGAAATTTGCATACTATTGTGTTTTGTATCACAATTATACAGCACTGGTATTGTCCTTTACTGGAACAAAACAGACCTTGAAGCCATGGTCCATATTTTAGGTGCTTGCTGTGATGCTCACCTTACCATCTGTTCACATTAATCTCTTGAACAAATCCACTCAAAAGCATGCCAAATATAAACAGATTTATGGGAAAAAATATTTGTAATTAGAGGCAGAAAGGAGCACTTGATCACTAGAAGTAGTGAAGTTCTATGTACATCTTTAGTCGGTTACCTTTAAGCTTGTATTACTATAATTGAAAGTTTTTCTCCTTTTGAAAACACCCCCTTGACAAAGTGGACAAGATAATCTGGCTACTGTATTAGCTCGGTAGCTTCTATGACCAAGTGACTCTACAGAGAAAGAGCATGACTTGGCCTCGCCATTTCCTTCTCCTCTTGTTATCACCCACTACAGCAGACTAGCAAAACAACCTACATCTTTGGAAAGAACATTAAAATGCTATTACTTAATGAATACTGTTGAAAACAACGTAGGGTGTGTCACAGATTCTCAACACCAAAAAGATCATAGAACCATAGAATACTTTGAGTTGGAAGGGACCTAAAGGTCTTCTAGCCCAATCCCCCTGCAATGAGTAGGGGCATCTTCAGCCAGATCAGGTTGCTCAAAGCCCCACCCAAACTGACCTTGAATGTTTCCAGGAATGAGGCATTTATCACTTCTCTGGGCAACCTGTGCAAGTGTTTCATCAGCCTCACTGTAAAAAACTTCCTTCTTATATCTAATCTAAATCAACCCTCCTGGAGTTAAAAAACCGTTACACCTTGCCCTATTGTAACACGCCCTGCTAAAAAGTTTGTTCTCCTCTTTAAAGATCCCCTTTAGGTATTGAAAGGCTGCAATAAGGTCTTCCTGGAGCCTCCTTCAAGCTGAGTGACCCCAACTCTTTCAGACTGTCTTCATAGGAGAGCTGCTCCAGCCATCTGATCATCTTTGTGGCCCTCCTCAGGACTCACTCCAACAATTTCATGTCCATCTTATACTGGGTGCACCAGAGCTGGATGCGGGACTTCAAGTGAGGTCTCACCAGAGCAGAATAGAGTGACAAAATCACCTCCCTCAACCTGCTGCTCATGCTTCTGATGCAGACCAGGAATGAAGACTGAGCAAGGCAAACGGATTTGAGCAGCAGGAAAGAGAAGCAGCCAGAAAAAAATAGGGCTACTCCCAGTCCTTTAGAAACTACAGCTTCTCTTGTACCCTGAACCCCCTTAAACTATCCTTCCTAGCTCTCTCTCTCCTGTCCAAAATGCACTCTGTAATGATTATGAAACTGAAATTTTGTCCTGTCAAAAGTCTTGGCTCACTTCTAATTATATAAATTCAGAGGTTATAAAAATGGTGGTTACAGATGATAAAATTAGCAGAAATAGAAAATTTAATATAGAGAAATTGGAAGATAAGCAGGAACCAAAAAGCTCAGTGAAAGAAGGTTCATTCTTCAGGTAACAGTTATCAAAGTTTTAGTCTATTATCTGTTAAAAAAAACCCCAACAAAGTGGCAAAGTACTTTTTCACTGAAGGCTAAGACATATGGTAGAAAAATATGACTAAGCAGAGACCCATATAAGGGCACAAACGTGTTAAACATCAGCTATATTTGGCACAGCCATAGATTTCAGCACCTTGCACCTAGCCAGGTGGATGAACACAAGCAGGTGCAGATTAGAAAGCAAGACAATATAATTACCAAAGCCACATTTAGAGATCATACAAGTACAAATAGGTATCAGTAGCTCTGACTTTAGATGAAAAAAGGGGTTTCTGTGTTTACTAAAATTTCTGATACTTGTTATGGTATTTGATTCTGATGAATTCTAAAACTTTGTATCACTTTAATTTTCTAATTACAAGACAACATGAGTCCCGATAGAAAATTAAGCAGTCACAAACACTGCATTTACATTCATCTATCTCTCCTTCTTATTTAGCAATACTAGTTTATACTACAATGAACAGGTTTAAAAATTTTATTTTTTAAAATAGAAAGTCTTAGATTTCATTGCATAGCCATACAGCCATGTCAAAAATTATGATCTCACTCCTCGACATATATGCAGAAGGTTTTAAAGGCACTATACTGTCCTGAACAAAGTTCTCTAACCCATGCTCATGAAATGAATGTTGCGTAACATATTTCTGAACTGGGCCTATACCTATTTCAGAGACATCAAATAGGTCATATAGGTCAAATAGGTCAATAGACAACATTAAAATATCATCTTCCACATCATCTATCTTTATCCATTTGGCCAGCAAATTCACATGCAATTCAGAAGAATGATGACTTAAAATATTTCATGTAGAAATAGTACTCACTCCAAACCATCTTAGAAAGTAATCTGTTTAACAAAATAAAGGTCAAATGCCAATTAGTATTACATGTGATTTATAATGTTACATTTTAATACAAGGGAGTAAAACAGACCTGATGTATTTGTGATAGCTTTTCTCAATGAATCAAATTGCATGAATAGAAGGATAATGATAATGAGCAGGACCAGGCTCCAAAAGGGTTACTGCGCAAAACTCTCAACAGTGGCAGATCTGTCTCTGCCCAGAGAGCTTACAATGCAACTAATGTTGTTCTTTGCAAATGAAATATAGAAAAGAACAGAAACAAACAAACAAGCAGAAGTATTTAGATTGATAAGAAGCACTCTCAGTTAAACAGGCTTTAAATATCCTGTGCTAGTTTCCTGAAATGCTAAGCTCAAATTGATGCAATGTAGCACTTGTCAGTGAAGGTATTTCACCCCTGAATCTATAAAACAGACTACAATGAATCAAATATTTGTTTGAACTGTGTCCCAAACTATGTCCAAAAGTATGTGTGGTCGATAGCTGTACTCTTCAAGCCCACCAAGCAGCAGACAAGTGATTAACCACAGTTATCAACTCAGAACTGTCACTGTCTCTTTTAAATATCCTGCTCCAAACTAATGAGAGGAGTTATCTGAAACACTACCACAGTACCATTTGCTGCTGTGAAGGGACTATAATTAGCTTGTAAATTGTTTTAATTTGTTTGATTAGCCTCTACAAAAAACAGGTAATCTGAAATATTTATTCCCTCTTTTGATACCTAAATTACTTTTTCTTGGGATCATTACAGACAGGATGTACAGTGACACCTTGGTTGTAAGAGTCAGCTTTTACAGCGTCTGCTATTCAGACTAGAATTTTCCCTGCTGAGCATGTATTAAAAGCTGATTTTTTTCTTTATGTTTCCAATTAAAATTGCCCAACTATTATTGGAAACCAGGTAGAGGTAGAATATATTATTCTGCCAATACTATGATGTTCTTACAATGATTTCACTGAGAAATTTAAATGACCCTTTCTTTTGAACCAGATCTTCAAATCTGTTTGGAATTACTATAAATTTATAATGTCTTCTGAGCTCACAAAACCCTATTTAAATCCTGCAAAGTAACAAACCTTTGCAGACTGCTTTTTGCTTATACTCCGTTGAGGTCACCTACTTTACCCTCTGACAATCTTGTTTATACTGAGCACATTCAATCCCCACATAGAGCCAGCAGGGTTCATCTACTCCCACAGGAAAACTGGGCATGTTTACCAGCTTTATTGACTCTCCAAATTAAACTAATCATGCCAGAAACCAGTCCTTGATTCAATATTTTCTGTAAATAATACACTGAAGACTGTGTGTATCATACTAGGTTATTAGTATCATGATCCACTTCAGGGCTACCAAGCATTCAATCTTCTTTGTGCAATTGCTCCCCATGCCTGGTATTTGATGATGCAGAGGTTCAGCATGAGAACCAAAATCAAGCAGAATATCTCTCCTGTACTTTCAGTAGCTCTACCAAAGGCACCTAGGAAAGTCAGCGAAAACAACAGTAGCCTGTCTTGCTGGGAGCTGGAAATAGAAGTAGACCAGATAATAACCTGGGGCAAAGGTGGGGAGACAACAGAAAAACAGGATGAAAAGACACACAGAAAATTGTCTTCACAAGTCTACATACTCCTTTTCAGAACACAACTTGGGTTTGCCAAGTATGAAAACTAGTCCTATGGTACCAATTACTAGCACAAGCCACTACCAAAGTTAGTGCCTCATCTCTCCATGCTGTTGCTTATACAGCCCAGCACTAGCTTGCAATTACTAAATAGCTTGATATTCTTTCAACACAATAAAAGACAGCAACTAAAACACGGCTTGTATTTTCATGTACTTCTTATTTTTCCATATTTCTTTCATAAACAATAACTTTTTTGGTGAGCAAAGACAATTTGCTTGGTTTCAATGGTTATTTTGTTCTTCTCAATATTTAACTGTGGTCTGTAAAGAAACAAAACAAAGACATCACAGCACCTTCCTATTATCTCAAACACTAATGTCAATTTGATTAGCCTGTTTGTTTAGACAGCTATTGTATTAAAATAATTATTTTAGAAGAATGTATTGTTCGTGTGTGTCTTAAATAATGAAAGTGTTGTTATTTTGAGTCTCTTTCTTAACCATATTCAGTTCATTTTAATCTTAGATACCACCCAATTTTGCTGAAGTGTCAGTTTCTGGATCAGGCTTCATCTTTCTTTCTTTCTTTCTTCTCCAGACCAATCTGAAGCTTATGTCTTTTCATAATATCTTGTATCTCTCCAACAATTCAGAAGTCCTTGCTTATTGAAAAATGCATTGCCTCAGTAGTTTCACTTTGAGTAAGTTTTCCCACATCTCTAGCCATTTCCCTTTACATTCATTCCTAGGCTATTTTAGCACCTACATTCTTAAGATGTATCTGTATAGGATGATGGCACATCAAGATTAATCCAGAGCCATAATACTAAGTACACACATCACCTGTAAAGGATTTTACTGTCTTGAAAAGATCACACTATCACACTTTCTTGCTTGCAGCTTTGATTGATGAGAGGTTGTTTCCTGTTACAAGGAAAACAGTAATCAGATCTCAGAGTAGGAACAACCACTGCTCCTATCAGAGGCACTTCATTTGGTGGTGTTCCAGAAATTTGAGATGAAAATTAATTTAGGTTGTCATCACACTGTGATGGTGTGATCAGATCAGAGCATTCCAGTGCTTCCACTGTTACAAGAACAAATTATTGAAATATACTACATCATATTACAGTCATCAAAAAGAAAACACATTGCTCCTGGAGCCTACAGAGTCGTCATCACTGGAAATTTTTAAGGACAGGTTAAACCATTCCTGACATTGTGTTAATTCTACTTGGAGAAACATCTGAGGGACACATAGGTGAGAGGCTATCACCGTAGATAGGAAGTCAAAATCCAGCACACAGCATTAATGTGTATGTGTGCACATGCATGTGTCTGTATGACTAACCGAAATCCAGAAACATCTAATGAACAAGGAGTTTTGATTCCCCTGCTCATCACACTGGAAACAAAGCTGCAGATTGCTTGTCTTTCCTTCTGCAGGCAGCAATCTTGCACTGAGCACCCAATGGACAGTTTCACTGCTCAGAAAAAGGATTCTTTGACTCAAAATGGTGCTTAGAGCACTGAGGTGAACTACAAAAAGCCACTTTGGCTAAAATAGAGTTTGCCTTTAGGGCAACTGTACAAATCAATACCCTGCTATGCTTGAAGCAGAAACTACCTAATCCTCCAGCTACATATTATCACAGATTTAATGATCTTTGCAAAATAAAGTTATATCATCCAGTGATAATGATCTCCACATGAAGCAAACTTGCTCAACATTTCAAATAATTTATCAGCTTTCTGTAATTTCCTGCCAATCTCTTTCCAAAGTCTCTGCCTTTCTTATGATAAGTCAATTTTTTAATTTAATATCAGTGCAGAGGTTCTCATTTTGATTTCCTTTAGTGTTCCTCATTGTTCAATACCAGTGAGTGTTATATCTTACATTTTCTTTAGGTTTTTTCTTTGTTTGTTTTTAGAACTGGAGATTGGCTCACAGAAGGGAAAAAAACTGCAACAAGATGAATTCAGCTATCCAACACAGTGTAATTATAGCTACCCAGTTTCATGTATTAGTACTCATTCCTGATACTGGTCTGATTCAAACATTTTGTTTGAGTGGTTGTAACTCTAGGACTTAGAGGCATTTCTAATAATTGCTGATGATGTCTTGCCTTGCAATTTCATCCAGATGAAATTGTATTGCAATCATGCCATGACACTCAGCCTACTAAGTCAGCCTGCTACAGTACTTCACAACCTTCCCCATTTAAGTTGCTGATATCGTGTTGTGTCTTCTGCAAAATTTGCTACTTCTCTGTTCATCTTCCATCTTCTGGCTAATAATAGCACATTAAGTGCTAACAAGAGTCCTAGCAAAGAACTGAAGTACACTGCGGTACTTATATAAAACTTGAACATACATTCTTACTGCCCACTTTCTTTCTGTCAGACACTGCCCATTCGAGAAACCTTGCTTCTCCTTTAACATCTTTTGTTTTTCCTAGGCTTTTCTACAGAAAAGCTGGAAAAATACTAAAGGAAAGTAACATATATCCTTTGGGTAAATTTCCTCATCTCCTTTCCAGTTGATTTTGAAACAGATTTAATGTTTTCTTTCTGATATTTTTCCACCTACTATAGCAGTAAATATAAGAAATACTATTGACAGCTTAATTATTACAGAACAGCTTGATTTTTCTTGGAATAGCTGTTAAGATAAGCCTTTCTCACCACTCGAGCCTGCGTATAGCAAAAAAATTCTCCTGCTTAGACTGATTCCTACAATGCTAAGATCAAGCATGCATGTTTAAAACTGGGAAAAAAGCTCAAGGGAAGACCTGAAGTTTTGGAGTCTGCCTACAGTTCCAGAATTTAAGGAGAGAGTGAATATTTTTAAGAACGCTTTGTAAACTATTGAAATGCAAATTTAACCATCCCCAGGAAAAGGACTAATCTCATCATGGGTTTACATAAGCAGTATTATTCATTGCTAACATATTCTTATTAGCACTCTCAAGTAGAATTTTAATTTTTCATAGCTGAAAACAGAATTTGATAAATATAATCATATGTGCTGCTGCCTATATGGGGTTGCTCTGTAGGCCAGATTAATGCCAGTAGGGTCAAAAGCCACAGAGTTGTTATAGCTGTGAGGATTTAAGGAGATAAATCAAGACTTGGAAGAAGTACTACTATCTTTTATTGAATGAAATCATACAGCTGGACTGTCTGCAATTAAGATTTTGTATTGGGCCTGTATTCCCAAAAACATGTGGGGTTCTTTTCTGAACTGACAAAAATCACTACAACTCTCTGTAATTCTTGCCTTACTGATATGGAAAAAAGATCAAAACAAGGAAGCATAGTTCTGAAGAAGAGCTTAGTTTTGGAAATTTTGACAAACTAGTGGCACACATCTGAACGTGTTTCCTGGCTGTTGTTTCAAAGGAATGAAAAATACTTCCTTGTTAAACAAAGATTGAAGATTAGGAAAAAGTGGTCCCTTCATTGCCTTTTTTAAAAATCATGGTGGGAGTAGAAAATCTTTCACCACTTCACTACAAAGACTTATCAAATAGTTATTTTTTAAAATATCATTGGTATACATGGTATTTTACTGGCTGAAAAACACCTAAAAACTGCCAGCCTAATAACAGACAGTGTTCGTAGTGAAGGCAAGAATACAAAGGCGTGTCAACTCAGATGCACAAATGGGCCTAAAATTTATACCCACATGTGACAATTTAGTAAATTCTTTATGTGCATCAGAAAATTTACAGAAAGGATTTAAAAGTACAGAACAAAAATGCTTTGCAGATAGATTGAGAAAGGTATGCCCAGTTGAGTAGGAAGGAAGATATAGAACATTAGGACTAATAAATAAATGCTAACCTTGAGAATGAATGCCTAGAAAATTACGGCATTCAGAAGAGCTAGTACTGAGGGCCGCTTGTTTTTGCTAAAAAAAAAGTTACAAAACTAAATGGAAACTATGTAACTGAAATAAAGAAACTGGTATGAAGTATTTTTCAGGCAGAGAAGAAAAAAAAGAAAATCAGTCAAAATTTGTCTGAGGCAATGTTTTTCAGATACAATATACTCATGGCACTTTATCACTCAGTATAATTTACTGTTTCAAAAGTTTCATTTAGATTATAATGATTTTGTAATTTCAGATATTTTGAATCCCTGCAGGTTTTCTTATTATATGGAAGTGTGTACTTAACTATAAAAAACATGAGGGGTGCTTAGCTCTAGCACCAACCAAATAGATGAGTAAAATCTAACAGAACTATTTTACAGACCTGGTTACTGTAAGCAGTCATGTCCCTTTATAGCATGTAGAGTAGGAATGGGCTCTAGTGACACACAAAAGAAACTCTTACTTTGATTATGCCAGTATTAATTATACAATACAATAGCTCCTCTGAGATGAATAGAATCATTGTAGCTTGTTAAATATGTGCATATCTTTTACTACTGAGAAGCACTGGAGAAGTGTAATAATTAAATTAACAAATTAGAAGGTTTGCCAAGCACATAGCAGGATCTAGGTTTACGGATAAGAGTGAATGGAATGGCAAGATTAAAAAGTAATTACACCTTTTAAACTGATACCTTCTGTCATATAGGGCCAAAAACATCCTACTTTTGAGAATTTAGTCCCAAACTGAGCAAGTCACGATACTGCAGTTTTTTCTGTTGTTGTAAAAGCATAAGAACAATGTAATTACTACTTGCCAACTATCCCTATTTTTTTACTGTCTGTATCTTATTGCAGACACATCTTCTTTCATATTGTTGTCAAAAGCTAAAATCACCTCTTCCTTGTAACTATAAAATTAATTTAACTTGTTTTAAAATAACATGATGCTAGATCATTGTACATTAATAATGTTGAAAATAAATTTGTTCTTGAAAATAATGTGTTTGACTCCAATGGTATTTTGTGTAACTTCTTTTTGTAGTTAAACATTTGTTTTGATCATATGTGTGTGGTTTTTAACTTTTTTGTTTCATCTCCTGTTTTCATGAATGATTAAATGCAGCAGTGGTGAAGCATATCCAGTGTCGCATTTAAGACTTCAGTAATCAATAAATTTAAACTTTTATTCATGTGCTGTAAAAGGAAAAGATGCCAAGTGATAAAATTTTTGAATTTTGTTGTGGCTGTTGTTTCGTTGTTTGGTTTTTATCAAAATCAAATCAGAATTAAAATAAAGAAAATCCCTAAGAACTAAGAAATATGCTTTTTGGCGACTTGTCTCATAATCTTTCCTAATTCTGGGAAATGTTCTCATCCCATCTACGAATATAGAGCAAACATAGCACTCACATAGCAAGTAACATCTTTGTTATGTAACGGTGTGACATTTTAAATAGAAGTGAAAATATGCACAGCAAGATAAATATGCAGTGGAAACATCTCACGAAGCAAAAGCAGAATCTATTCACTAGTGAATGGAGGGACGTGTGATGATCAGGCATTTCTAAAAATAACCTGTTGATTCAGATCATAGAGCTCACTTAAGACTGTACATGAGAAAAGTTAAGCTGATGAAAGTAATTTGATGACAACATATTTACTGTTACCTTTTAGAAGTACACTGCCATTGTCATAGTTATATTTATAACATTTTAAATAATGATTTAATTTCACAATTAAAACATACCTTTGCAGAATTTGCAGAGAGAAAATCAGCACCATATAGTAGATATCCTTCGCACGAAAAAAAATTATTACATAAGCAAAAGGAGTTATTTCTTAAGTAGCACTTATTGCATAAGGAGTTCTACTCACCAGGAAGCAAATGAGTACACTTTTCCATTTTAATTACAAGTAAAGGAACTTCATTCTTGACTGCGTATCTAATATGCTGTGTAATTGTTTATTATGATAAATTGGTCAAAAATTATTGTCTTTCAAGTAAAATTTTATTATGGCAATAATTCTAATGGCAATTCTCCCAGAAAAAAAAGACATACAGTTTTAAAACTAGAACTTCTGCAGGTCATCCTAGAAAATTCCCTATTGGCTTCTGACTTTAGGAGACAGTACTTCATTTCACAAATTAAGAGAAAGCAACTGCAGAAGAGATATAGCCTTTATCTTATTAGGCTACAGAACACAGAAATCCACTTGGAATGATCACAGCTATTTCACAGAACTGTATTTTAAATTAAAAAGAAAGATCTGAATTAATGCACAGGTTATTTTTCCATCTCAAAATGCTTCCCTATTTCAAACCACTATAGGATACCAATTACAAAAGCATCAATAAACTAATAAACAAGGAATCAACTAGTCCTGGTTTTGAATAATCTTCAAATATTGACCTAATAGAAAAGCATGAAGTTAAATCTGTGTAAAGCCTTTGATATTTTGAAACAGACAAGATAAAGTGTCATGTTGTTATCTACCTACATGGAGATGAGAGATGTAAATATATGGAGCCTATTCCAGTTTGCTGCTCATTATCATTCTTGAAATGACAAAGTTTTATTTCAGATAGCAAAAAGGTGCAAAGGAAAAGGCTGCCTACCACCCTGGAGGCATTTTCATAGTGCATTGCTCCCTTCTACCAACCTCAGTGAATTTGGGCAGTAGTAACTGTAAATTACATCCTTCTTATCCAAACTACCCCAAAGGCAGCTTAAGGTGTTTCCCCTCTTACAAGGGCATTTTTTACTTTGATATCTACGTGATTAGCATGGCCATTTCTGTATTTCAATATCTCTGCAAAACACATGCTGCATATAAAAAGTCATTTGACGCTCTGATATTTTTATGAACATGCTTTAAATAACAGGTACTAAATTTTGCTATTAGTATTATCTTAGAAATGTTGACTAAAACTAAATATCATATTGCAGAAAAAGCCTAACAAGTCATTGAATCCAGTGGGACCAAATTAACACAAACTTCTCATGCCTTCTTCAGTTTTCCAATAATTGAAAAACTCCACAGTTCATGTGACAAAGCAGCTGGCTAAATGCAGGTTTAGCTGTCAGGCAGAAATCTTGAGCTCAAGACAAGAAGTGGAAAGTAACTCTTCAACAAAGTTTTTCATTGCAACTATCTCCTTTTAAGACGCAAAAACAAGCAATTTCTGGTTATTATATAGATGCATACTGTTAATTTTCTCCCTACGAGTTTTTGAAAGAATATAAACAAAGTCAGCTTCTTCTTCGTGAGGAGATAAAGACGTCTTTCATTTTTTCAGACTTCAGCTGAATTTGAGATTGGCATTAATCCCCAGAAACTGGAATGATGCTTCTATACTGCTAACACTGTTCATTGTCTTACAATGTCTATGATATTTAGGGAAAAAAAAGTGCAACAATGTATCACATTGTTAGTCTTACATGTTAATTGTAAGACCTTTAGTTCTCACCAAATGAAGAGTGGGAAGGATTTCACTGCATATTAAAAGGTATTAAGAAAGAATATACAAAGAATAAAGAACTATTTCAAGTGAAAGACAGTAGTAACAGCAAAACAAATAAATATAAAAACATAAACATACTCTATGTATGTATGTATGTATAATATTTAATTCATCATCAATAAATTCTGGCTAAAATGTTAGTATCTGATCTTGCAATAAGATATGCTGAAACAATCTTCCAATTAAAGCACTGGGTACACAAAGTTATAAAAAATATTATATGGTGTGACAGCTAGTAATAACGGAAAGGTATTGGCTGAAGTGGTCTTACTAACTGTATATTTTCCAGCAGAAAACTAAGAGACAACTCCTTGAATTCTAAATCTCACCAGGATAAGTCAAGAAAAAAATTTCATATTTTGAATAAGTAAAAATGAAAAGATTAAAAGCACTTTTCAACAAAGTAAACTTTCAAGTAAAAAAAAGTTAAAAAAAAAAGCTTAAAAACTGCATTGGAAATGTTGACTATAAAATTACTTACTCTCTAATTTAAGGAATATCAAAGAAAATTCCAAGTGAAATCAGAGACCCAGATTCACTAGAAGGAGAATTTCTTTCCTGAAGGAAACAGATAAAAAAATAGCTCACAGAAGAAGAGCACATAGAAATAAGCTCTGTTTATTTCATTGGGGAAATCCATATCCATCCTCAGACATCAAAGACTCAAAATAAAACAATGTTTTAAAATCTTAAAGATAAATAAGCTGAAAACACTGAGGAAGTACGTCAGCCTGAAATTTCTATTTTATTTGCTGAATAAAATATTTCAATAACTTTTTTCATTAAAATTGTAAAGTAATAGCAAAAATCAAGGTCTTATACTCAGACAACACCTATTCTGGCTATTGACTACAAAAAAAAATTCTTAAATTATCACAGCATCTAAAGCATTCAGTTGGTGTAGGGCAGCCTGCAGACTTGACATCCATTTTCTAAGGTCATCATCTAAACAGGATCACATAAAAAAAATTCGCCTCTTACAAAGAACAACTTACACGGAGGTGAATCACTTATGTATGATGTTTTATAAGACCTAATGTAGCACTGCTAGCACTCCAAAATCTCATATTAAAAAAATCCTGAAACATACCTCATAGAATGGTCAGTGTCCTCTCTGCAGACAGAAAAATTACTTACATTTACGTTCAAAATTCTTGACCGCTGTTTCACATTCATCAGAATACTTTTCCAAATTTAGACAAAAGGAAAGCCAATGAATTATAGGTCAAAATTTCTGTAAATCTGAAATTAAGTCCAAATGTCTGAATCTGAATTTTAGTATCCAAATGTCAACTTTTCTATATTTATACTCTCTTTCTATTTGAAGATATATTTTTCCAGAATCTAATTATGTTTTTGGCAGAAACATTGCCCAGAGCATTCTGGAGTTCTGCAGATTTTTAACACCAGAACTCCTGGCAAAATCCCTATATAGCAGATAAAATTTTAGCAGAAAAAGCAAAAGAAAAAAAGCAGTAAAATCAAAATTCTCTCCTCAACTCTTACATAACCAATTTTCTTCGAGCTTACTTTCTCCTATTTGGCCAAACTGAAAGACTGTAACAGGGCTCAGAAGTACCATTTCAGAATGGTGCACTTTTCATTGCAAGCAGTCTGAAGTTTCTGCAGTCAATTGTTTCAAATATTTTTTTGATAAAATAAGATCCTTTGAGAGAAAAAAAAAAATTTTAAATTATTAACTTTTTTTTAGTATCTCATTACTCGTGTATATAAATTCTATGAGACTGAAACTTTAGTTTTAACCTCCTTTTCCCCAAGCTAAGCTCCAACACATGGAATTCTAGCAAACATTATAGAAAATTAAACACTAGAGGCAAAAAAGATAAAATTTTATGTTAAACTGCAAAGAAAGGCAAAGGATTTGTTAAAGAACATATGAAAAGAGTTTGAAATATTCACTGTCTTGATCATCTTCTCTGTGAAAAAAAAAACAGTATTATGAAACACCAGCATGGAGAATGAGTGAACTACTTCTGATTTCTCCCAACTAATCTTCTTACAGTATCATCCCACAAAAAGAGAAAATTACTTAGTATTCCGGAGAAAAGAACATCATTAACACCATACATCATATTATAATTTCATAAAAGAATTTTACAAAATCAATATAAGTTCTTCAATAATACTACAAAGCATTCTTAAGACATATATCCTTAATTTCTGCAAATTGTTGTGTAAGGACTATGGAACATCATTCCAGAGAAAGCCTAATTCTTAAACAGAATCAGAGGTCTCCAAATTTGTCCTTGTGATGCACAGTAGGTGCATCTTTACCTCCAGTACTCTTGACAGATGCTTTCAGGTCTCTTATGCACCACCGAAGTCTGAAGATCTACAGCTTCCTTAGGCAATATAAACCAGTGCTTTTACTTTACTGTAAAAAGTGGTTGTCTCATGTGTCGTTGTTTTTTCTCCCTAATATCCAACCTAAAAATCCCTCACTCTTCCCTAAATATACATTTGAAAAGCAAGTCAGAAATCCCCAACTGGGATCATTATGCTTGAGTTAACTGATTATAAACGGGTACATTGTTAATTTTACAGCTGATTCTAGTTCTTGCTGCAAATTATCTTAGAGTGTAACTTCAAGGTTCTTTATGAGATTCTCTTAAATCTAACCCAAAAATATTCAAGGAAAATACAAAAAAATATTTTCAAGTTGTAATTTTCACTGAATACATATACACTTCTAATACATGTATGTCTAATAAAACAGTACCTACCAAAATTACAGAATTAACACCTCCATCCAAAAAAGCATAAATATTAAACTTCTAAAAAAAGTTAACAGAAGTTAACCTTTTGAAAGGGGAAAAAATAAAATTCAGAAATTGTATTCTCTGTCCAAATCTTGCATTCTGTGGCTCAAGAACAAAAAAAATAATACTTTTTAAAATTAAAAGAAATGTAAACAACAAAAAATGTTAAACTGGGAGCAAGGAGGAGATTCAAATAGCAGAATTATTCCCAGAAATATTGTGGACATTTTGGGCACCAGCACAGGATTTAAATCAGAGCTTGTGAAGGTCACAGGAGCTCATAAGAAAGAATATAAAAGGATCACTTACAAGGGCAAGGTTGAGATCACTTACAAGGTTGAGAAGCTAAAAAAGAGGTTTAGATGAGGTCAGAAATAGAATATCTGTTGCTTTTGTTATTGTATTTAAAGAATGAAGACTTATATTACAGAAGTTGGAAACAGACATGATGGTACACAAGACATGCATAACTAATTGGATCAATTCCTCAACCAGCAAACAGGCTTTGAGCATTATCTCACAGCTGTAGGAGAACAATGTATTCCAAACATATGAACATTTTTACTCAAAAGCTTTGCAATAAACTTTAAATACTGCAAAATATTTTTAATGAATGGGCCTTCCTGCTGGATTCAGTTGGATGAACATTTATTGAAGCACTAATTGTCAGCACTACTTTCAGATCTCCATCAGTTCTCATAAATGTCCATATGTTCTTTGGTTTAAAAGAGCAGCTTAATGACACAGGAAAGTGCAAGCCAATTTATCATCCTTCCTTAACCTTTTGAAAAATAAATTAGTTTTTATGAGAAACAATCATGGTAAATAAAGTAAAAAGCATTTCAATTCTATCATAATGGTGTCATTCTGCATTAAGTCTTAATGCAAGCGCTTAACTTTAAAATTATTCAAATCAATCACTTACTTTTTCTCTGACCTAGAGTTTAGTATCTCTAGAAGGGCAAAGACAAGAACCAACTTTCCAAATAGCTTTATATGTTTGAGATGTGACTACCTACCAGGTGTTTGTACATCTCTCTCAGCAGAGCCACATTTCTACAGTACAACCTCTACTTTCAACATATTTATACTAGTATAAAATTCTTTGTGCTATAGGGATTTATTGTCCCTTTAAAAACTTATGTGAAGCATTTTAACTGGTATAACTGAATCCACACTAGAGGGTGCTGCTATTTTAATTCTAAAAGGTTTCTACAGATATTGCAGCTTCAGAGCAGTACATTTTGTAATGTTTCAGAAATGTTTTCTTGCTGTCTGGGACAGCAAATTACTACCAAATGAGAATTAAACTTATGATCACAGACAGGCTTTTGTGCTGAAGTTCACGTGTTGTGATGTGCTGCCCTAGTCAACTGTACAGAAAATAAATGCAACCTGCTAACTCATGTGGTGTGTTAGAACCCATACTTAATGCTACAAAACAACAAAATTCAAAATAACCACAGGAGGGTCTTTTTCCCCCCATCTGTCTTACTATAGCTCACCAACACATCACTAGTACATGCCAAGCCTTGTTCCAAATCTAGAAGTTGGTTATTATTTGCTATCATAATTGCACATCAGTGCTTGCATTTAACATTTGAATAAATTAGTAAAGAGAATGAAGAATTTTTAGCATCAGTAAAACAGTTTGTAAAATTAATGCTGACAGATTTGAAACTGCACAAAATTGTACTGACTCTTCCAAAAACAAGAGCATGTACTTTTTCCACGTTGCATTAAGATTAAAAAGGAAAATACACTTTACAAAGTACACGTGACTTGAAAGCTTCAAATAGAATTTTGCCTCAAGCTGCAGAATAGCCTTTGCAGGAGCTGACTTCCATACCAATAATTCTGCATCTTCCTTGATCCATACGAAGCAACATTTATATGCTGCCTCATATCTGATCTCCCTACTCACACTTTAAACTTTCTGAGAACATGGGCATTACTGGAAGGTCTAGTGTATCACGTCAGGGCCCATCTGTCCTGGTCCACATTTCCATTGTTCATCCAGTAACAAACTCACCCCAGAATATATATTATAGATAAGAATGAACTGGGAAGATAAACTTTATCTTCATACTTAGCTTTTACTTCCCCAAAGACTTCTGTCTCTCAGGATCTATCCAAAGAATAAGGGGAGAGGAGAAGATATTACTCTACCTTCTCTCTTCTACCTTTTCCACAGACAAAAGGAAAAGATTCATAAATACAAGCAAGTGAAGGGAAAAGCTTGTCTATGACATGGCAAATAACAAGCCTGATTCCACAGAGGGATCCTATGAGAAAATGTTCTGTGAACTAAGGGCTATAAATCCCGTTGATCAGTGCTGGACTGAAAGAAAAGATTTTACTCTAGTTCCAGTTCCTATAAAGAAAAAAAAAAAGGGAAAAAAAAACCCTCAGAAAATTATAACAAATGTACAGATGCAGTGATTAAGGGGTACTATGTACACTGCACAGTTAACCACTGTACAGATTGAAAAAAAAAAGTCTGAAAAATCCAGAAATTTAAAAAAAAAAAAAAAAGGAAAAACTAAAAATTTGAAACATTTCTAAGACTTCTTGATTTCTGGTCTCTTCCCCCCACTCTCTTTTTCTCTATTTCTTCTGCCCTTTCCTCTCTTCCCCCATTCTCTGCCTCCTTCTGTCTATTTTTGAGAAAAAAAAAACAGATAATGAAATGCTTCATTTAGTTGTCAAAAAGATACAAGCACTACTTAAATTTTTCAGGTGCATCTCCACTTTGAAAAAGCTTAGTTTATTCATCCAAAGAAAAAGCCATTAGGTAAAACTTGCAAGTAACAAACAGCAAGTATTCATATTAGAATAGCTAGCAAAACATTACACTAGAAAGCACTCATTTAAAGGATGTATTAAAATTCTAAAAATAATATCTTTGTATAAAATTATGTTATCTGTTTACTGACAATTCTGTAAATCTAATCTAATCTTTGTATAAATATATGTAGTGAATCATTTTGCACAGCTGCAGGAATACCTCCAGTAGTTAAAACTCCTTTAATTTTTTCTGAGAATCTATAAAGAAAGATTTTCATATCTCATATTAAGATCACCAGCATAACTTTGATAGTCAAAACAACTATCCACACGCTTCACTGGTATTAAGGTTCAAAAAATTATAAACATCCTATAAAACAACCTGTTTCAGGGTTACAACACCCAAGGGAAGACCAAGATTACAGATCCCTAAGGTCTTAATTCTTGCCCACTTTTGTTATTCAGCAACATGGGTTGAATGAACATAAGAATGGACAGATTATGAAAATCGTTCTTTGAGGCAACTGAAACAATTCTTTCAAAACACTTTTTTTAATATTATCTCATAAATGAGGTGGTTTCTTGTTTTACTCAGTGTACAAATTGAAAACCTGACTTTTAAGAAAATCTACCACTGAATACAGATGTGTTATTTAACTATTGACAAGGTAAGTTTTACTATTTCATAATGATTCAAATTATATTCTTAAGAAATGTTTTAGGAACAACAGGTCATTTAGCAATTCTCTCCACCACTTAGCCAGAAGTCTGTAAAATGTTATTAATATTATCTGATTTACTATTTATGATATTGCTAACACGTATAATCCGTACCACCCGAGGCATTTTCTCTTTGCTGCAAGAGTAATGTTACATCTCATGAGAGATAAAAAATATATATTTGCATGGAGAAACACAGAACAATTCACAGAACCAGAATGATTTGGGTTGTAAACAACCTTTCATTATTGAAATCTTTTCCTCAGAATCCACTTTTAATGCAGTAGGAGAAAATACGTCCTTCAAAATTTGTTCTGTTTATTAGCAAAAGCATTTGTGACTTATTTCCATCTAGTCTGTTTTACTTAAATTTGCCCTTAACTTTCTCCCTAAAAACTTGAAACTTCTATATGCACGAGGTTCCATCAAGTTTGATTAATTCAGACAGCCTTCTGTGGACAATTTTGCTCAATTTATTTATCTGTTTGCACAGCTTCTTGTATACTGATGTCACCTGGAAAAAGGAGGAGAAGTTTCCAAGTGGCTGATATAGAATCAACCAGTATGAATAAATCATTTTACAGCTGTAAACACGTATTTTGTCACAGTTTGTGTCTCACCATATAATGTAATTTTTACACAAGAAGATACTATCTGTCTGTAATAACAGAAAGAGCACAACACAAAGACTAGATAATACTTATGAGAAGGGGTTGCTGAGCTAAGCAGACCTTGCTGTGAGCCAGCATAGTCATTCCCGTACTCTTAGTTAATGTCGCTTTGGAAAAAGGTCAGTTCTGTACGTACATGAAAAAAATACTGAAATGATGAAGTAAGAAAGCATACTTGGAAAGAAGAAAAAAATATTTTAAATGCAAGCTAAGTGCAGTACTAAGGAAAACACAGAAGTACAAACTCTGAATTTGATCTTATTTTCCCTAGCCATTATGGCCACTTCAAAGACAATTTCAAATAGTTCTGTACATAACATTTCTTAAATAATCTTTTTTTTAAAAGGCTGCAATAATTCAAATACTATTATAAGATTACAGCCACATTAGGATGCTACAGTCCTCACCACACTGCAAATCTAGCACATCCTGAAAACAAGCATGCTGAAGGAAAGGCATTTGTAGGTGTATTGTCACAGGATTTCACTTTCTGTTCCCTTTGCCACTGCTCCTAGTCGTGAATCACTCTAAGCATTCAGAAGATACTCTAAAAACATTCCACTCTGGTAAAAATACAGGGGAATATATAAAGAGCTTCTGATTCTTCATTTCCAAAACCAAGGAAATGCAGCCATTACGAGGATCAGACTCATATTACCACATTTTAATGTACCAGGACCTTCCCCGTATCACAGGAGGGCTTATCTGTTCTGCCTATCAACTGGTGCAATAGCTCAGGACATCTTCCCCCTCACATGAATTTGCTAATTGTTGAAATAACTCCATCAGGACAGCTTGCCTGGTAGTGAGTTATTTCAGCACTACGGAGGTGACATTCCCAGCTGACAATAAACATCTTGCCTTGAAGGAGAGATTGTAGGAAAGTAAGCAAGAATTTCTGACTGACAGACACTTCACTTTACAAACTATAAAAGCGACACCAAACCTTCACAAAGCAGCAGTCTTCTGCACATTCCCTGGAAATGTGTGGGGTCTTTTCCCCAAAGTTGGGATACCAACTTTCGTAGTTACTTTCTCAAGGTTGAGTGAAAGGACTCTGTGAACCCCATCATCAGTTTGGTGGTAAGTTACATTGACTCCAAATCTATACTATTTCTTTGCTAGCTATAATATAGGCACCTTTATGTCATGCACTGTTATGTAATCTACTAGTAGTTCTTTTGTTTTATCCTGCATAGTAAGTAACTCTGTTAAAGGTCTTTTGTCTGTTCATCTCCTGTCTATTCAATAAATAACTCATTTTATAATAGACCTCATCTTCCATTCTTGAGAACTTGCAAGCCAGAGCAATTTAGGTGCAGGTCACCTAAGAAGAGCTGCTGCCAAAAATGTGAGCCTAAGGCAGGCCTTGTCTAGAGCTCTCACTCAATCCATAACAGTTTTACTGAAGATGATGCAGCAGCATTTAGAGGTGTATATTACCTGCCGTGGGACAGGTCCAAGATCTGAAAAACACAAGACTGGGCAGAGACTGAGCTATGAAACTAGGACAGGAATTTATTATCATGAAATCAAAGTACTCAGAAAAATGTGGGAAAAGCCATCTCATTGCTTCATCTTATCTGTGCAGAAAGAAAAAGAAATCCAACTTGGAAACGTTTTATCACCTAAAATTTATCTAATTTACATCTTAATGTACAGGTGGCACTGAACTAAAATTTTATTTAGCTTGCAAACTGCTAAAAATGCTTAGATGTGTAAGCAGTTGGAGCTAGTGAAAGGCACGACAATCAGCTAACAACCACCCCACTTAAGTAAGTATGGGCTGGCACTGCAAACACCTATCTGAAGCTGAGACCATGCAGTCTGCATAGCCAGAAATGGGTAATACCTGTAAATAATTATCAAAGGTAGTGGCTGGAGTAGACCATAGCTAGATATCCTTTGCCCACAAAACATATCCTGAAGCATTACATTTTGCAACTTCATGAAACCACTTTGTTTTGTAGGAGTATTACACCATTATCACATAGTCACACTCAACTTTGTCTAACACATTCCCTTGCCGAAAAACTTGCAAAAAGTTTAGCTTTTCATTTACTTTTATTTACTTTTATTTTGATCTAGATAGGAAAATTATCTGATATTTCTTTTTTGAAGTTCTAAAGTCAAAGTCAATGATAAAATAAGGCACAGAATAATGCAAATGATATGTAGTGAAAAGAAAAATTAAGTCTTCCGAGATTCCACAGGGAGACGTTCATTCCCAAAATTAAAAGAAAAAAAAAAAAAAAGAGCATGGTATTTTGTATTCAAGTATAGAAATACAGGCATTGTAGGTTCTTCCTTGAAAATACTGATTCAAAACACATTCTCACTATCCCTACTTACCCTGTCAATTTCAGACATTATATTGAATGTTTCTCCCACAGAAGCTCACTATTTTATACAAGCACAACATTTATTTTCTAGAATCTAGGAATACACGTCATTATGTATTTGACTAGTTATGTAATGCTAATAATCTAAGGGAGGAAAGATTGATTTCAAAGTTACCTGATATTTAAGTATCATTTAAATTAATAGCATGTGTTAGTTTTTCAATCTATCAGAAGTCTTTGAGATTTTCTAGAGACCTTGTATGTGACCCACCAGATAGCTAGTGTAGTGCTAGAACTTCCAAAAACCATATTCCCTTCACCCACACTGTATTGTGCTCTACACTGCTACTAAATCAGACGGCAGACTAAGACAATGAATATAAGAAAACCTTGTGATAAGAAATCTGAGTTCTGGAGAAGGTTACTTCAACTGCCCTGACACAGGCTGTTTTCTGGAGAGAAGCACCTTGCTAGGACTTTCTGCAACAGCATGTACTTTGCCCACGTTTGTAGGACCCAATTAAAAAAAAAAAAAAGGAAACATTCAACGTCAAAGTAGGGACGATGGTATAGAATGAAAACACACAAAATCCAGTGAAAAACATATTAACATCTCTGTAACCTAAAATAAATACATGTTGTACACACAAAACTGTGTGTCACATTTAGTGCCCAACACCACAAAGCTAGCTTTATTTTCTATTTATTGGTATTGTCATAATACAAAAAATAAATACCATTTGTTAGGAAAGCAGCCGTTACACAAAATTAACAGACATATTCTGCTTCAGGGCATGAATACAAGAAAATTGTCAAACATTAATAATGTAGACAGAGCATTTTCCTGGGAAAATGAAGATCCAATGGAACAACAGATAAATCATGCCCAACTGCTCAGTGTTTGTTGTTTCACAATCTGTTGTATTTTATCGAATATGACTAGTACAAGTCTGTTACAGCCATAAAAAAATTAGCAGAAATTAATATGTAAATTACTGTAGTGCTTGTGTGGGAATCCATTTCATTAATTTGAATTCACTGACATGACTGTGTAATCTAAATTTATGAGGTTTTCAACTGCCACTCCATGGAGAATTCTACATTTATTGAATTTTGCTTTAGAAGTATTTTGTGCATTAAATAATACTTGCAGGGCAGTAACATACATGAATGGCTTGGAATTTAATTTATACAATATATATACCAGGCATTTTGCCTGTGAGAAGACATATAACCTACAGTACAAAAAAAAAAAAGTCATTTAGATATTTCCTTTTAAAACATTTATGGACAGCAATGAAAACAAATTATTGGAAGAGGGAACAATGACAGTTTTTGAAGTTCTCAGTGAAGTAAATATTGCTCATAACTTTTTTGTTGAAACAAATGCAAATCTTCTTCTTAATATAAGGGCTTTATGATGTGTAGAACTCAAGTTGAAGAACAAAGGCACAGAATAAATCCCATACAAATCTGAACAAGAAGGTTTATCAATACATGGGCCAGCTTGAAGGTTAAAGCTTCAATACCAAGTTTTGGAAAATAGCAGCAAGAAAAGAAATAAGAAAATTCTTTACCATTCAACACTTTAACTAACATCTGGATACAAAGATGGCAAATGCCTTGCATAATCTTGGCTTTCATATCCTCTAGTATTCTAGAGGATAAATAGGTATCCAAATAACATGATACTATCAAAATGTTTCTCAAGAAAATACCAAAAAAAAACATGTTAACATGCTTTCTGAAGAAAAGAGAAAATACAACAGAAAAGATAGAACAAAACATTTACTCAGTTATGAAAACCTAATTTTAGAAGAAAAAAAATGTGAAGGTTAAAAAACATTTATATGATCAAAAGGTTTTATTTTCAATTACTGACAGCGTTGTAAGGTGGGGTTTTCCCCCAGTCTGATTCTAAATGTTTGGATATGACCTATTTGCTGGTGGGATGCACTGTTAGGTTTATTATTTTCCAATATGCACTTTCGTTAAGCAACAGGATTGTTTCATTACTATGGCTCATTGAAGTATTTATCTAGGAGTCCCTATGGTGCAGTTTTACCCCTACACATTTCAGTCTTTTTCACACACAGACATGTATCCATAAACAAAGCAAGTTTTCATGTATCATCTAGCCTTTGAATGAAGAAAGCTGCTTTGAAATCGGGCTTTGGGGGCAAGGAAAGGGAGGATTTGGTTTTAGATTTGTTTAACCATGACACAATGAGGAATATATTCCCAACCAGCAACGAATCTTTCCCACTTGTCAAATCCTCCTGTCAGTATCCTCTGCAGCTCTGCTGAGTACCAGAACACCTGTCTGCTCCAAGGTCACTGATTCAATGTCACATTGCAGTGAACATGCTCACACACAATTAGGATTTCAGTATCATCTTGTAAGAAATTCTGGCATCCCTGTTATTTTACTTATAACTGATTACTGGGTAATTATACTTTGTGATTTGGTACAATTTTATAAATCATAACCTTGAAGTTAGTTTATCTGACTAGCAAAGAAGCAAGTAAAGATATGACCCAAAGAAGCATGTACAGACAGAAGTCCCTCTTAGATGGAATGGCTATAGTTCATTTATTTGTATCACATATACAGAGATAGCATTTCCATAGGTTTCTTTGCCCTGATCGCCTACTATAGGAATCTTTCTTCTTTTTATTCTTTTTCAAGAGATATGTTTTATACTTAAAACATCATCTGGTTTTTGCTTTGGAAATTAAAAAATTTCCAAGTACTTTCTATTTAGGAAGCTATCTGTTTCATGCAGAGACTTAAAAAAATGCTGTATTTTTCCTAACATTGAACAAACATATAAATTAAGCAACCATTACATGCCCATAGACCTGCATTCAGGTGTAAATTATAAAGGCAAGTAAGAACTACTGCAGGAGTCTCTGTTTTGCCTTAACCTTGGCATTAAAGGAATGTCATACATAACTTTGTTCTGTTCCCCTGAGTAACTGTAATGTTAGAATCCTATCCTCCAGTTGTTCTGAGATTGAAACCTTCTGTTTATGTCAGTAACTGTAATTTTTCTACCCTAAGTTTCGCAAAACATAGTAAGCAATTGTAAGGAGACACACGTTCCTCAACAGTACTCAACCTATTTACCAGCCACCTCTTCCTCAACTCAGGTCTTTGAGAGAAACAGTTCCTTTTTACTATCTCAAGTTAAGCTGTTCTTTGCTCCTATCCACAAATGGAATAACAGATTTTATAGGTGAGAAAAGGGGAATGATTCAACTCTTCAAATGCTCAGAGGAATAGTGATCCCACTGCTGTCCCTCACAGAAAAATTCCATTTGTCACTGCAGGAATCCGTGTAAAGACCCACTCATCGTGAATCTTGTAAATCTGGTGCCTCTGAAATTCTGTAAGCATTGCGTGGTTCTGCATATGCTGAAAAATTGCTTTCTACTGAAAAAGAAATAAACACATGCATCCTGGTCTCAATCAAAAAACAGCTAAAATGATACTTCAAACATAAAAACCTGCTAAACCTTCCCCAAGCATTCTCTCAACCTTTGACTGTTTTCATAGCGCTGCCAGCAGTTCATTAGCTCTACACTCTCTAACTACTGATAGTCAATACCAGTCAGAGTTAAGAGTGCACATATTGGAAGTGATTAAAGCAGAGCAATCATGATGGGTATTGACTGCTGTGACTCTAAGATGCTTCTGGAAAATGGCATCTGAAGACTTGCTGCAACAGCTGGCTGTCTCATGTCTCCAAAATTGACCTAACAGGGATACCTAGGTACAGGGTTCACGAAGTGGAGTTATTTCAGTAAAAAATAGAGCGATGTTTAATGTCAGCTCTTTCTCAAGTACCCTTATAATCCTCATTCTGTAGTCACCAGCCAATTTTGCTCTCAGTAATCTGTATATACTTTTCATTTAAAGTATCACCGCTTGTAAAAGCTCCCACTATAATTTTCTGAAATGTAATTCAAAAGTTATCCTTCTTCACAGAAAGGAAAGGGATGATGAAAGAAAATAAAATCAATCTCTTGAATTACTTACTTTGCTCAGTCTCACACTTTCTTTCCCCCATCAGCTGGAATCTTATAATGCGAAGAGATGAACAACTAAACTTTCAGATACACAAGTCCATCTTCATACTTTATTCCTCTTCTTCTAAGCTCATCTTTTGTCTGCTGATTTGAGAACCACAGCCAAGGACTTTACAGACTTTTTTTCAGTGGGAGAAAAGTTGTGGTGATGGCTGGTTTTGCTCATGACTTTATCATTCATTCTTCTGTTGAAGTCAAAAGAAACGTGATATTATATAACCACAAGCTACAGTAATGACCAATTAACCCCACCTGGTTAACCACAGGCCTTAACAGAGACTCTGCATCCTGCTTCAAAATATCGTCAGTGACAGCAAACCCCATCCTCACTACCTTCTCGAAACAGCATACAATCTGTTTTGTCACTCACAGACCATGCAAATGAAAGAAAACAAAAGGAAGAAAATCCTACCACATATATACTATAGGCTAGAGAATACTCACTGAAGAATCAGTGGAATTTAGAGAAACCATCTAGCCTCCAGTTGTCCAAGAGTTTTGTTTTCTGGGAAGTGCAATAAATTTCTTCCAGAGCCACCACCACCTTGGCCAATTCGAAACACAAATGATGGTCTGCCCTCAGTAAGAACAAGTCTAACACTCAGATTTCCTGCCTAAACACAAATTGATTCCATTCTAAGTCACAACTACCTTATCTGCCAATACAGACTGATCTACAGCATGGCAAGTTACAAATGAAACACTAAATGCAGCAGAATTTTATTACTCACATAAAATATACAGATAACATTAGTATCTTCTGGACTCTCTCAAATTACTATGAGAAGATTCAGTAATCACTACTTCTACATCAAACTGCATCTCAAATACACCTACAGCAGTATCCTATTATTAGGCACTCTGCTCAACATAAAACAGAAAGCATACAAACTACCATACATGAAAAAACACCCAAACTCTCACATACATCATTATAAAAGCAGGTGCTTCTTGAAACACCCCAAGAAAGCTATAAGATACAGAAAGCCCTCAAACACCACTAACATTCATTCTGTATCATTCTCTCAAAACGCCTTCCTCAGCAATCTCAGACTCTTAACTAAATAAACACACCACTCTAGAGAAATCCATCAAGTCTTCCATGAGTCCTCTAAACCTCTCAGTTCTGACTCTGAGGAAAACTCAAAAAACCCAGATGATTCTGAGACTTAAACATAAACTCCAAAGGATGCTAAGCAACACAACAGAGAACATTAACATTCCGATGCTTTATAATTCTCACTCATCCCTTAAAAAAGCTCCATATTCATCTCTATCTCCCTGCCTGAAAGGACTTAATGACTTTACCACGTCTTCTCTGGATTAACATCCTTTTTCCTTCCTCCACCCTACTCCACAGGTGTCCACTATTTTTTCTTTCAAATGATGCAGGTCAGTAAACAGGTTAAACTCATAAAAATTTACAGTTGTTCTTCAAGACCTCTCCTGCTATTACAGATTTTAAGAGGCTCCCATGGTCAAAAGGAGGCATCTTCTCCAATTATTGCAATAATTCTAGGATATTACTACCTCCTTACAAAATCTGTAAAGCTTTTATTCTTACAAAATCATCGTTACAATGCTATAAGTGTATTAAAGTATTTGTTGTTAGCATAAAGACTTTTAAGTGCTCATGTTAAAGGAGATAAATAAAACGAACCATGTAGGGCTTCAAGAAACCTGATTACAATGTTCTTTTGTCTACAGCATAAAAATTATTCTATGCTGCACATAAAATTAAGATAATTATCTACTAGTTTAATTTAAGGAAAAGCATGCATGCCTCTTACTGCACTAACAAAAGCAATTACTTTTGTGGTAAGTTAAATATTAGATTTGGAATGTTTTCAAACTAAGCATAATAATGTTTTAACAGCAGTTTACACTATAAAAAATTCAAGCAGTGTCCTTTTATGCATCCGCAAATTTAATTTTAAACATGTTAAAGCTTTACGGGTACAGCAGTATAAAAATTATGTTAACCAGCATTTAACAAGCACAGGAAGTATACTAAGAGTTATGCAATTATTAGCTATAATTTACATATGCATGTAAATTACACAGTGTAGAGATATAAAAGCAATCCTTATAGTGGTTCAGTTAGAGGGAGAACTGCTTTTTTGAAATGTGATCTTTTACTGGTTTCCATAGTTGCTTTCATTAAGCCAGCAAGCCAAGCTCTTATTAAGCAAGTGTGGTGAAAAACTACTGAGACTAGCTTGTTAATAATGTTTGTAGTTTTGCATAGGGATATTAAACTCACACTGTATTTATTCTATTATGCAAGCAAGCAATGTTTCTTATACGTTAATAATTTTCATTTGATTGTGTACAAGGACAGAACCAATTAAAATACAAGCTTACTAAACTGTCTGGTTTTTATGTAAGAGATCTCTACCACAGGAGTTTCAAGTTGTTTGGGTTCTCCTATTACAAATTTACAGAACAGATGCAAGGTAATTCTAATTATAATACCTGTTTAAGCCCTAAGTCCATTAAAGTTAGCACAGAAGAGGCATATGGTATATATTGTCACTTCTGGAAGCATCACATCATCTTGAAGTGCAACAGAGACTCACAACTAAGAAGAGCAGCTAAAGTTCCATCCTCCTCCAAAAATTCCCTACTTGATCTCTTTAAATTACACCCAGCATACCCAGCAGAGGACCTCACACAGCCTTCACAGGGCCCTTTTCTTCCCTGTAAATCAGCAGCAGCTGTTTTGCACATGTCAAAAGACTTTCCTGACAGGGATTATAATACCGGGATCTATCCAAGGCTGTGGTAACAAGGATCCTGAAGTTCCAAATCATTTCACAGAATATAAAAATATTTATCTGAAATTCTGCTTTTAACCATTAGAGGTACGCTGAATAGTTAAATCCAGCAACATTTAGTTCTTAGTCATAATACATTTACTAAGTAAAAAAACCAATTTGCTATTCCAAAAGAAACATTCTTTCAACAGCAGTGTTTTAAAATTGCCATGAAAAAATAGGCTGATTTGCCTAACACTTTCTAACCATATTTTATACATTCCTGAAGACTACTATTTAGATTACAGATTTTTTAAAAATTTCTATCAGGGACCATACAATTTGAATGTGGCTTTTTTTTTTTTTAGGTGGTCTACAAATTGAAAAACAATTTTAATGAATTTTATTAATTATATATGGCATTATCACATTATGAAATAATACGTAGTTTTAAACAAAGCTCTACAATGCTTTTCTAAGTGTGTGGATTAAAAAAACAATTTTTCTCAGTAAATGAAATATTTAAATACAAAATTGATGCAGTTTTCAACAGGAATGAAAACAAGATAATGTATCAGTCTTAAGTGTATTTTCTTCATCATCTGAAAATACACCAAGTGAAAGGAGTAGATGTTTTCAATTACGTACCAATACCCTAAAGACAAAAACTGTTGGAATTTCTCATTTCTCAGTCACTCCCTGTAGCTATTTCAACACAAATGTATCTAAACCAAGCTATACTTAAAATAAAATCCCTTATGTTAAATATCTTTTATTTAAAATATTATAAAATATTTTAAGATTTCTTTTTTCCCTATATTACATTTATTAGGAAAATATTCTTATTTCTAATAGGGAAACAAAGTAAAAACAAGTTTTAGAGAAACTATAGGACAATTTCTTTAATTGTTAGTAATATTCAGATAATTTTTTTCATAGTATTTAACATGATCACCTCTTTCAAGTAACTCCTGGATAAAGCAAGAGAAAGAAAAAGAAGAAACTATCATTTGAAAGGTTCTTCAGACAGAACTTAGTTTTCTTGAACCAAGAGGACAAAAGGATCTCTTTAATCAGTGGCAGCACTAACCTTTTCTAGCTAGTGGGGATCTCAACAGTGTGCATAACTTAAAATATTTTACTTGTGACTTTCTGACTCTAAATGTAATTTAAAGAGAACATTCAGCAAAATAAAAGGGAAACTCATTTTCAGGAATATAGTTCAAAGAGCACTACCTATTGCATCAGTAATTTGGACAAGAGGAAGTGAGCATTTGTGGACACAATTAACAATATACTCAATATACCTGGAAGCAATAAACCAATTCTACAGCTTGTATCAATCAGTACAGCTCCATTAATTTCAGTGATAATAGGCTGATTTGCATGACCTGACAATCTGACACAAATCTGTTATGAGTTTTTCAAGCTTTAGTTTTTGACATAAAACCAGCTCTCAGAAGAGACGACATGGAACTTGACTCCAACATAGCATTTGTAATGGTAAATGTTCATTATAAATATACAGATCTGAAAAACTGGTTGAAGTACTAAGGTTCTAAAATCTACAGATGAAAGGCAATACAGTAATTACTTCTAAGAACATTAAAATGGAACAATGCAAAAAAAATGCATTTTTTTAAACTAACAGCAATTTGTATGCATGTAATTTCGTGTTTCCTTGTGTACTCAGAGAGAGAAAAATTTCAAGTAAGAACATGGGAGACCAGGCATCTCAATAATTTTAAATACAATATTTAAACATTTCTGAGGTTCACAAAGCCCTGCAGGCATCTCAGTTGACTCGGTGCCTAAAATTATGTTGCTAGAGTTTGCTGAAGAAAAGAAACCTTCACCTCAGCACACCCTGTGGCAGCACAGTCATGGCGTGGTCCTGGGTGACAAATTTCCTCTGGCAGGTGAAAGGTGAGCTGAAGCCACCTCAGAGCAGGGGCCACTACTGAAAAAGAAAAGCTGTACTACTTCACTCCCTCTTCACACATCCTTCTTCCATTTTTGAAGGTGGACTTCAAAAAAAAATCTAAGGATTTTGATCTAAGGATCAAAAATCTAAGGATCTTGAGAAGACACAGACACTGTCCTGCTGTTTTAGACTAGATACCTAAATTCCCATGAATTAAAGGCTTATGCCATTACTGACCAATTTAAATTCATGCCCTACCTACCACGCCAGAATTTCATATCTCAATCCTTGCCTTTCTTCACATGCACTGTATATGAAAGTGGCAAAATTAATTTCACTTAATAAAGGGTATCTAAAGATTATAACTTAAATGCACATTATAATGCTTTAGTCATTGTCTGAACCTAAGTCTTGCAAAGGTCTCAATACATACTTGAACATTATGGAATATATTCTAGTCTCTTTTTTTTTAATTGACATGCTCCCCTGGCCTTTTAAAAAATACATCTGAAATATTCTATTGAAATAGAGTTTAATCACAATGCACATATATATGCCTTACACTGCTGACTAGATTATTAATCTAAAATATTAATCAGAAAGCAATACCTCATAGTTTTTTTCACATGCTGGAGTCCCAGATTGAGCCTCCTACTGAAGCAGGAAAATTGCTCAAGCATTTACATGTCTCAAAAGTAATTCAAAACTCAAGGCCTTGAGGACAAGGCAAATTCTTCCCAACCCCCAGCCCATCCCTAAAATGCCAAGCAAACAAAAAGCCCAAATAAAACTACAAGCAGTATTGCATGTATCTATGACCTGTGACTTGAATCGATACAGATAAATTAGAAGTACATTGCTTCTTGGATCAGGTAACGGTTCGATTCTGGACAGAATTAATGTGTGTGTGGGGGGGGTGACTTGTATACAATACTGAATGGCCAGAACAAGATATATAGCTTGGGAAGTGATGTGTGTAACTGCTTATCATTAAACAGTGGAGAAATTACTGCAACAAATTCCCACATAACTGTCTCATATGCAACTTCAACACGCCTTTCAACTTGTTTTACTTCGATATTTATCCAAGATGAACTCTCTACAATGAAATGAAACGGTGAGCAAAAATGTAGCCACTGATCCTGCCCTTCAGATTCAGAGGTGTTTCAAGTGGTAGTGCAGGCTATATCTCAACTAGATAGCAGAAAGAAGTTTAGAAATTACCCAGTTATATATGTTACAAACACTGAAATAGAGATTATCATTAAAGGAAGCCAGCAGGTACAAAATTCCTTAATTTCCTACGGCAGTAAGGCACATTATATTTTCAGTCTCTGTTTTAAACAACAGAAACCCTTATTTTTTCTTCTAATTTGATGTGCACAATTTTTTTCATGTCCTTCTTATGAGGCAGCACAAATCCAGTCCAAATTATAACCCAGGTGACATTTTAAACAGAATCACGGGAAGGATTTGGTGTGTTACTCAGAACTCTAAAAGATACTGATTCACATCTAGGCTCTAGTAAATGTTTAGCTATGACTTATTTAATTTTCTCTGATTTCTATTTCATTATGCTCATAAGATAATGAACAGAGTGCATTTACAGAAGGACTAATGTACTGGTTCTATCTGCAATCTTTTATCCCCACACCTTTCAGGGTATGCAGTAAGCCTTTAAAATAAAACAGCCTTCATTATCACTCCTTACTGGCAAGCAAAGCAGCTGAAGAAGATAAAAGACATCATCATGGCAGGAGCAATAGTAAACAACTACCACCCCCTCATAAGTTCTCTTGAGTCCAAGTTCCTATTTCTTTCCCCCCTCATAATGTGTAACAAGTTCTCTAGAATGAACACGCACTGGCTGCAAAATTATCCTGACCGACTATCCGAAATTTTCTTTCATGAACCTGATTGCTGTTTTAATTGCTGGAAGCATATTTGAAGAACAGTTTATTTTGAATCCATCATCATTTCTTGTTCACCACAATGATAGTATCAGCTAAAAAAGTAGTATCAGCTAATGCAAATTTAAAACTGGATATAGTAATATTCTTTTGTTGTGGAGAATTTTGTGAACAAATACTCAAAACTTTCATGGTCAGAATATTCCCAAAATATGTAGAGACAATACTGAAAATATTCTCAAATTAGCACATACAACATGGCATATTCTTTGGAAGTTTACACTTTAATGCTATCAGTAAACTAAAATATTTAGAGAATCTGTTTGCATGTAACATTACTATATACATATAAATGCATAATCCCTCTTAAAAAAATAATATAAACTTCATCACAATAGAAATGTTTACACTATAGTTACTCTGGCTTCATGGATATTTTGTAAACAACAATTTCTAAACCCCATGGGGATTTACCTCAACTGACCTTAAGCATTTGAAGCCGACACATGGTTTATGCTAGAGATCTGAATCCCCTTTTCAGTCAGCAAAGAAAAAGAGAAATATCTTTGAAATTATTCATGAAGCTTTATTAGCAATCTTAGAGGGTGGTGAACTAAGCCCTGAAGATAGTATTTTCCCCCTGTTGAGTAATACAGGAGCCATGATGACACTTCTACATGTCTAGAGCAACTTACAATGGATCTCATCTTTTTTGATTGGAATATTATTGCCTCTAATACATCAGCTAAGACAAACTTCTCATTATTTGAACACTGATTGCCACTGGCAAGACTTGCTCTAAAAAGACTTGGTAAATAAGATAGCATAGAACGATTTAACTTCTGCTCCTGATAATGTCTGGAAATACCCAATTTACATTGTAAAAAATATGTTTATGTCTTTTTTTCTTTCAGACCATACTTTCAGGATCTTTGCTATCTGCATCTCTTCTTCACTATGTTATTGAGCAAAGGTGAAACTCCACTTATAAAGGAATGGGTGCCTACCATCAGAGATTACGGTTGCCACCTTCCATTTGAATAGAGATATTATTCCTCTCTGCAATGGGAAAAAAGTATTTGTGGCAAAGAGTTCTATGAACTGAACATGAGTCAACACTGCAATGTTGTTTTTGAAAATAAATATGTTTGATCCCTTAACAGGGATTTTTTGGAACATACTGGGAAAAAAGAGATCCTGGGATCTAATTGCCTACAGAAGTGACAAACATCATAAATAAAAGGGTAAACCACGTGAAATGTCAAGGAAGATATTGACAAAGAAAGAAGTGAAGAAACCTCTCCAGAATGTACTACACTGTAATATTCTTGTTAGACATTGTGTCATGCTTGTTAGAATGAAGGTGCCATTCCCATTTAAACTCTGGAAAGTAGTTCATCTTTAAGGTCCCTTCCAACAGCCAAATCATTCAATAATTCTATACTGCATTAAGCATTTTTTCTACTGTATCCATTACTAGTAAGTACTATTCTTAGGTAAAATATTCTGTCCTAGTTAGGACACTAATATTCTGGAAAAATTTGACAAACTGCAGAGGATCTAGAAGACCAGAGAGGAGCAGCAAGTACAATCAGCAGCCTATAAATACAGGAAAAATATAAAGGTCTATAGGAAAAATACAGTTAATTGATTTTGTATAATAAAACAAGATGATTGAAGTAAAGACTTAAACTCTTGAAGTCTTCAAATAAACACAAAGGAACTGTAAAGAGGAAGGCAATAAACAGTTGTTTCCACTGTAGACAGAATTAAAGGTAGTGGGCTGAAATGGCACCAGTGTACATTTAGACAAGAAAATGAGAAAAAAAACCCCGTATTTGTAGCAATAAGTAAGGTTTGAAACAGCATGCCTAGGTAACTAAGGGATCATCAAAACAGTGAATTTTTCGAAGTAATTTAAAACACTAGTTTACAAACCAGCATAAACACTGGCCAGGTCAGATCACCTTGTATTGTCCCCTGACTTCACATCATGACCTTATATCACTTGCTGCTCCCTACACCACCCAGAGAAAAATTATTAGTTCTACTTCCCCAGTTTCATTCCACATCCTTTCTCCAAATATTGTGTTGGGCATCACAGCTTCTAGAGCCATCTCTGTCCACAGTTTATTTTTTCTTCTATCTCTCAAAAAGAATTAATGCCCATTATGTCCCATCAGTGTACACAGGTCAATATATAAAATGTCCTTCGGACTCACAGTTTCAGTAAAGCTTAATTACATGTTCTCTCATGGTCTCTCCAGTTATATTTTGCTAAAAATCTATGAATCCAATTCCAACAATGGGGTGACCTTTCTTTGCAAAGCCTCCTTGTGGCTGGAAGTTGAAGGAAAAAGATTTTCTTCAAACATGCATCAATATATTTGATTGAGAGCAGCTGATCTGATGAATTTTATATCCAAACCTTCCATAAAAAAATCTGAAAGCAGCTGTAATATGTCATGCAAAATTGCAGGCCTCTTCAGGCTATTAGCATACAAAAGTCTGCTTAGATTTACAAGCCTTTTAATAACTGCCAGAGCTTCCTGAATTTGGGTTAATTTAATTAATTATTTCATATTAAGATTGGGAAGCCTTCACAGCCATTTTTATCTTTATTATGTGCTTGTCTCCACTGATGCATATCCTTAATTGTGAACCAATTGATTATATGAAGCAAATATCTAACTCCGGAAACATCTAAATAGCCATATTTTTAGTTTACTTTACTACCTGAAAGGATATATTAGTAAGTTATGCAAAAAAAAAATTATAGAAATGCTGGTATTTTCTGAAAACTGAGCATATGGAAAAAAGAATTTTACAATTAGACAAATAATTATTACTATGAAGTAATTGCCAAAGTTATTTTGTATTATTTTTTAATGGAAAATATCAATTGCAAGAAATATACACAACCACTTCATATTAATCAATTCAATATTTCCTAAAACATAACAGTGAATTTTTCAGACCTATTAACACTAAAATATTAAAAAACCTACAGTATAAATTCAGGAGATTAATACAAGGTATCTTACAGTTTCCAAGCTGAAAGACATCTTCTGGGACTGGTCAAGTAAAATCTTTGAAGTTATGAAGATTTGCCACCCTTATCCACTCTTAGCAGGTAATGATTATGATGACAAAAACAGATAATCTTAAGTAAGTGTTATAAATATAAAAACAGTTCTTTCCTGACAACTGAATAATTATGTGCCATATATTCACAACATTGCCTACTTATTGGATATTGAGCTTTACATAATGCTACACATGGGTCAATCATGAAAGAAAGTAAGACTCCTGTTTCAAAGAACTGATTCAGAGGTTCTATCATGGCCTCTCCATTCTGTGTTTTACAGGGATGATATTGAGTAACTAATTCATTTTCTTGGAGATTCTTTGCAGTTAAAAAGTGGTAGCAGTTCATGCAGTAATCAGTCCTCAAATTCAGAACTTCCTGCACCCAGAATCACCAGTTCAAGAGTTTCCCTTAAACAGATCTACTTTATTGCAGTTCAGCAACATAAAATTGCTTATATCCTCTGTACCTATGCAGCTGTTTTCAAGGTGATCAGTTTACAGGTAGGTGTGAGGAGCCAATTCAGTTTTGTTACACCTCAAGAATGGTTGTCAGAGGCATGTGGAGGAGTGGTGCACAAGCGCTATGTGCAGGACACAACTAGAGGAAGCCTTGTCTCTGGGGAGACTTCGCCTGGCAACGCCCCACACGAGGCAGGCAGTAAGAGACACTGTGGAGGGGCTGCTCCAACCAGGTTGCGAAGAGCTCTGCACCAATGGACGGCACAGGAAGGTTGGACTGGACCAATGGATCCCTGCTAGAAGGCAGACCCCTGCTAGAAGGGGCCCCCTGGCCCCTCCCAAAAAAACCGTCAGGGCTCACCGCTGCTTGCTGGAGTTCAGGCAACTCCTCTTCCCTCTCCTTTTGTTATCAATAAACGGTTCTCAGATACAAGGTTTGCCTGGTTTGGCTTCATTTCGTTCCCGACCATCCATTTTCAAAAGAACTCCTCGCAGTTCCCCGCAGTGGAACGCGACTGTAGGTCAGCAAACAGAATCCAGGATCTGATGACAGGCAGCTGAAGATTAGCAGCTGAACTACAAACATTTAAAACAAACAAAAACGTTGTTCTTCGTGGATACAATTCAACTAGTGGAATGAAAACTGGGGGAAACTGTCATCCTTCTGCTGAAGTCAAGCCACAGAAGTCTGCACTTTTTCATCCAGACTTTTCCCCAGGCAGTCTGCTCAATCTAGTTAAAAACACCAAAGTAATTTTTTTCTGCTTCTTGCCTCTTTTTAAAATTAAGAAACATGATGAGAAGTATGTAATACACTTACTATTAAAATAGATCTGCTCATGCAGAGAAGTTTCATACTTTTAATAGTCTATGGTATCTTTTACAAAAGCGAATAATAAGTGAAATCAGAGTATTACCTAAGAAAAAAATTAGCAGCAATTGCTGTTCCAAATTGAAACCATTTTAGTTTTGTGTAAAAGATTGTAGCAGGTTCAGTTCGAAACCGGGCAGAAACACCAATTAAGTGTAGTGGTTTTGTTCACATCTTTTACCTTCTGTGAGATAAGAATAAGGAGAAATGCAAAGCAGGCTCTAAACTTTAAAGGATATAAAGAAGTTTATTAACAGAACTAAAAGCAAAAAGGAATAATAATGGTCAGAATAAACCTTCAGAATACTTCTCCTCCCCCCACCCTCCTTCTTCTCCCACTGACAACGCAGAGACACAAAACTTGGGATTTTTCAATCAGTTTACCACCTCTACAATAGTCTTTCTTCAGTTCACTTAGGGAGAGGAGTCTCTCCTGCCCTGCTGTAGCGATTTCCCCACAAGAAACAGTTTTCTCATGGCTTCAATGTCACAACAAATAGCTGCCCATAGTGGTTCTCTGCTCAGTGTGAAAGTCCCTTCCCTCGACTTACAGCTTTCCCCACAACGGTTTTTGAGGGTTCAATCTTAGCTAATGGGGTACCATTTTAAGGATGAGCTGTTCAAAAGCAAAGGTTCTCTTCATCTATCTCTGGGATCATCTTCATCTCTGGGAACAGAAGTCGTCTTCTTCCCCTGGGGCAAGGGTCTTCACTTAATCACTCTATATCTCTGTTTAGGCTTCTCATTGGATCACAGCTACTTCAACATTTGCTTGTTTCAGCACAAGCACCTTCGCTCATGGCTGCAGTTTGAACACTCTACCCCCCATGCTTATCATGAAATTACAAGGGGTATTCTGATGTATCATAGTTCATCACCACAGCTTTACAAAAGAATTTCAGCTTCTAGATTTGAAGCATCTCCTCTTTCTCCTCTCTCTGGGCTTCAGCTCTTCCTTATTCACTGACTTTGGTGTCTCTATCATGGCGTCTTTTTCACATGCCTTTACCTTTCCCTTTCCTCTGACCTGGGAGAGGATTGATGTCTGCAGGCTTCATCTGTTCTGGGGAACTTACAGTGCTGAAGAGGTTAATCTTACCCGGGCCTTGCAGCTGGACGTTATCTCTCACCGGTGGTCACATGATTTCTGCCGAGTGGCGGACGGAGCTCATCTTGGTGTAAAGTTTCATTTCAGCGGCCGCACCAGAGTGGTGGGCCAGCCTGGCCGAGCCAAGCCGCAGGGCCGGTTGGCACTAAGCAGGAGCAGCCACAATCTTGCCAAGCCACGCTGGGGGGGAACCGGCCCGCACAGAGCCACGGGCCGTGGCCCAGTCCCCGCCAGGCCGAGCGAGGCAGGCCCCAGCCTGGCCCGCCAGGCCGCGTGGGCACCCCAGTCGCCTGTCCAAAGGCCGGAAGCAAGAGAGAGCTTCCCGGGCTTGTTCGTACTTAAATGTGTTTTTACAGAGGCGTGTTCAGCTTCTTAAGTGGCTCAACAGAGTTGTCAATATTCAAACTAGCCAACTGATTGGGTTTATGAGGTCTGCAGGAAGTTAGAACAGCCCCTTGCAAAACATCACTTCCGTGGCTTGTGGGTTTTTTCCTTAACTAAAACCCAAGCTGTGCTATCCCATGGCAAAGATGAAAATGTAACTGAAAAGGCATGCTCCTACTTTCCACATACATAGTATCTGTCAGGCTAAAAAGGTTTTACACTGATTAAGCACATGCCTGTGTTCATACCCTCAAACAGAAAAGCCAGGGACCTTCAAGTACAGAACACTTGCCTTGCTCTCTATCCTAACCAGTTGTTCCTCTGTGCCAGCAACAAGCCAGCTGCATGAGATTCTGATGAAACAATGCTTCAAAGCACAGCTATTCCTGCAAGGACACATTCAACACCCACCAAGAGAGGGAGAAGGTTTTCAGATCCATCCCTGCCTTCAGGAATCCCCGGATAAGCCTATCAGCTCCTGGGGCGATTCACAGCCAAACTAATTTTGTCTTTTCAACAGTCTTACTGATCGTGGAAGACTAGTTCCTTACACTAACAGAAGAGAGAAAAAAAATTAAAAAAGGAAAAACATTCAGAGATTCAGTGTATCTTTCCATCCTAATCAAGACCCAAAGACTCTTCAAGGATCAAAAGGAAGTTTGTTACAGATAAAAAAATAGGACAGTTTTAGTATCATTATAAAACTGATGCATCGTTATATTACACACCTTTTCGGGGAGACGGGAATATTTTTCTGTTATCTTTTTTTCCTCATCATTTCATTGATTTTACAGGTACCAATGACCCAAAATATTTGCCTTAGAGAAAATATGACATCGATTGACCCACTATGGCAGCAATTCACTTATATTAACAGCTGAGCCATTTACCACTAAGTGCAATGGCATTTTCTAAATTTTAGTATCCTGGTTGTTCTACAAGTACAGTGGTATAAAAAGAGTTGAAGCAAACACACACCAAGAAAAACATAGAACTGCAGAGATTTGTAACAGAAATGTTAATACTGATATGATTGGAGAATTAATTGGAATACAGGGGAGGGGAAGGAAATAACAAAAAGGAATTACAAAAGGCCTATATGAATATTAGTGAAAATGACATTAATCAGCCTTAAAGGCCTTCCACACACAACTTCATAGCACATGCCAATTAGAAAAACAAGCTAAAAGAACAAGCTAACATTGGAGACAGTATACTGCAGATAAACCAAAGATCTACAGAAAGGTAAAGAACAGGATTGAAGTGACCCAGGTAAGGAGACAAGATATATTGAGTTCATACTAAGGACTCAGAGAAGGGGAATAGGATGGAGAGACAAAAGACCATAATCACTGTCAGTTCCTCAAAAGACAAACTCCAAATCAATACACGGTCACCAATCTAAGAAGAAGGAGAAAGGATGGCAAGAACTCAGAAATTATAGTCAGTGTTAGTATAAATATGACTACAGTACCATAACAAAATTGAAAGAGATTAAAAAATCAAATTCTATTTATAGATTACAATATCTTTTCACTGTTTCTATCAGTCAGAGCGACTAATAGCTCATGTATCCACATTCACAATATTTATCTTTATTTTCTTGTCTCTTTATGGCTGACCTTTTAAAAAAGCATGTAGTGTATACTCCTTTCAAAGAGGTATACAGATATTGGATGCTGCTGTACAGATTACATATAAATCATATAACTTGATACAAAACCTTCCAGTTGAATTTTGTTGTCCTGAACATCTTCTATGTTACTGCGCTGTATTAATAAAATTACATTTTAAAGAGCTATTAGAATATCTCTGGACAACTCCCCTATTAATTTTTAACCTATAATGTTAAGGTATACTTACAGCAAAAGATCGCAGTTTTTATACTATAATTGATTTAAAGTTTTATTTTGAAACTTGGTAGATGGGTGGTTGGAAGAAAAGGAACATAATGCACAGTCAGTCCCGGGGTTTGCTTATCGGTTGGCAGTTGTTACAGTTCCAAAGCAATCCACACCACCCATTCTCCTTTCAGGCTTTCCATGGGAACTATTTTGCTCCATCCCTCTTTGCAGAGAGTCTGAACTCCCAGGTGGTAACACCCCTATTCACTGAATTAAATAATTTCCAACTTCTCCAACTGCATTTCACGTCCTGCTAGAGGTTTCTATTCCAGGGCGTATCAGTGCTTTCAAACGGCTCTGACAGAGAACAGTTGTGGATTTAAAACATCACTTCTGTATTTCTAAAACAGCAAAAAGAAAAAAGGATTAAGATAATAGATGATATTTAACCTTAACTTTTGCACTTCTTTGCAAGCTTTTAGATTCCTTTTCAGCTGGCTCACCATGCCATATAGTTCCAGAGAAGATAGACTGCAGTTGCCTGTTGCTCTCAAACAGCATTTCCAGTTTACAAATCAGTCTCTCAAAAGATACTTTGTGCTGTTAGCCTGCACTTCATAAAGCTGTTTGATTCCTGTCTCTAGTGGTAGATTTTCAGCAGTACATTTACATTTCAAATCAGGAAGTGAGCACAAGACATTTTCTGACCCTTTTCATTTGCATTTCCTCTGACAGGAATTACCCACTGGAACAAGGGCACCCCATTGAACCCATTGTCTTGCTGTGCTCTAACAAACTGAATAGCAGCAACAACATTTTTTTTTTCCCCCAATACCTGATTGGAAGTAAAAACTCCATTCTACAGACAAGTTGTGCAAGGATACGCTGCCTAAACACAAGATTAGATAAGAAATTTTCCTATCTGAAACATACCTGTTTTAGTGCATCTGTTGTCCAACATCTTTAAAATACACAAAATAAAACCTTTTTTGCAAATAAGCAAAACACGGAAGGTATAATTCTTTAAACAATCATTTTTTTCTCCTGAATACTTTAAAACATAAGAACGGCCATGCTGAACCTAATCAAAGACCTCATCTATCTTTGCATCTCATCTCTGACAACAGTTAGAAAAAGAGCTGCCTTCAATGGTGTTTAAGACAGGGAAGCCTATATCATGCTTCCTTCTCCCTTGACCCCATATTTCCCCAGCCTCCAACTATTTTTTATCTCAATGAATTTTGTAGCCTGGTGTTGTTTTCCTAGAATTCCATTTAATGTGTAAAATATAAACCAAGTCTAGTGTTTCATCACACTGATGTTTTGTCATACTTGACTTCATCCTCAATCTCAGAGGATGGAATACTTTCACTTTCTTAAACCTAACAACCAGCAAAATGAAAAAAGTCATTTACTGGTGGTGTTTCTGTATATTCTCAACAGCAATTTTCATGTAATGAGAGAGGATTTTAATTGCAAGAATTAACAGCTTTATTTAGCATTAACTTGACATAAAATTAGCAGTTTCCATCTGAAAATAAAATATGAAGCAGTTATATTTTTCAATAGTTGATCAAAATAAATACAAAAATTAAGGAATACTCAGGATTTAATCATCTCCTCAGCACAGCTGACAGTAATTGTATCCATAACATAAATAATTTGTATACAGAGGCATATAAAGAAAGCACTGATGATATCAACTACAAAAAGTATTTTGGTTGCACTTCATTAAAAGTCAAGTTCAGACTGAAGCATGTTTCAGCCTAGTCAGGATCATTTTATACCTGGACATCAGAAGCATATTTTGTGGTCCACTGCTCTGCAATAAACAGATGTTTGAATACACCCTATGCTATGGATAACATTAAATTTGCCTCCTGGGATTTAAAGGACATTGGTTCTTAATGAGCAAATTTAATACAGTGGCATAATACAGAATGTGTGACATAACACACAGAAAATAATGCGTAAGTCTATGATTATCCATGCATCTTTAACTATACTTAATATTTGCTATGGACTAAAACTAAAACAAGAAGCAAATATTACACTGTGTGTTTCATTGTTATGCATTGTAGACCACTAGCTATGTGTAAAGGAAAAAAAATATGTTGGCTATTCTAAAATTATTATTTTCTTCAGAGAATAAAAAAGTAAATTAAGCATGGAATTCACTTCATGGCTATAAAGTTACAATCAAATATAGGTAAGACGATCATAAATAAGAAAATTAAGTCTTTCAGCAGGAATAGATGAGAACAAGGTCCTGCTAAGACAGTGTTTTTTTCCTAAATAAGTGAATCTCTGTGAATCTCTGAACTTGGAGTAATATTCACAGCCCACCTGAGTCACTGAGACAGCAGAGTCCTGCCTTGCTCAAGGCAAGATAACTTCATTTAAACATGATAGACTGAAAACTTTTAAAAACATATAAAAATATATCAGCATGACTATAGCAAACAGACGATGGATAACTCATAATAGTTGAGGATGGAGAGAAACATTCTTTTTGTAGGCATATTAACTGAGTTTGTAGATAACAAAACCTTTTGTTATACAAAATGGCAGTTCTGAGAGGTGCATGCCTGTTCCTCGTTACTCCTCTTGCTAATATAGACATCTTTCTGTATCCAAGCTATTTCCTGGCTCTCTCATAAGTGTTCAGGACAAAATTGTCTTAAATATTTCCATGGAACAAGGCAAATGAAAATCAGATATGGACCATTTCACTGACTCATCCTCTTTGTCACCTCACAGCTGCACTGTCTGTACTTTAGAGCCACAAAGAATTTGCAGCTTGTTTACAGACTAAAGAACACACATTAAAATGTTGTTAACTGATTTTCTGACTATGGGTAAACTATTGCTTCGAGCTGATGGCTAAATCTGCTCTTCTGAACTGCTTTTAGCTAACCCTCCAAGGCTTTTACGAGATTTTGGTTCAACCAGAACCAACTGTCGTATCAAATGGGACCTTTAAATTTCATCTGAGAAGAAATCTCAGTCATGGGTAGTTTCTGACTTGTTAACAAATCTCCAGAGTATTCAAAAAGCTGCTAACACTTCAATATATTAAGCAGAACCACAGAAGAGAAAAATTTATATAAAAGAATTAATTGCACGTACCAGAATGGAACATAACTTCTATGGAACTTCTATAATGGAATGACTGGCTCCAACACTCATCTGTCCTGTTTCTTGTTTCTATATTTTCAGGCCAGCATATCCTGTATCACTTCTCTGAAGAAAAGTTACTTCTCTTAATTCTAATGAATATCCCATACCCTTAATAAATATTCCATTCCTCGACTCTTCCCTCAGTCACGCGTATAAATTAATCTCCCAAATTTGCAGCAGCTGATTATCCTGGGAGAGCCTCTTACTAAGGACTTTGTTCTGTCTCCTATTACCCTGAGGCAGAACATAACACAGTATCTATCCACTCTGAGGTTCACCTAAGGCTCCTATTAGTTTTTTGCATTTGCTATTGATTTATTTTTCAAACACTTCATAAAGCTTTTTGATAAAGAAACAATGAACAACTCTGCAGTAATAAGAAACAAAACAAAACAAACCAACCAACAAAAAAGCAACAAAAAACCCCAACTAACACACCAACCAACAAATCAACCAACCAACCAACCAACCAACAAACCCTCAACAGAAAACTGTCACAACAGTAATGGTGACTACTGCAAGAAAAGTTTTGTTCTTACCTACATTTAGAGAGCAATCCATAATTCTATACATTTTGATGACTTCCTATAATTGAGCTGTGACAAGTTTTAATAGAGAGGACTAGAAACATAATGTCTTCTGTAAAGTTGTACCAGTTTGGCCAAAATCTAGTAATATAGCCCCTGAGAGAAAACCAGGTGGTTCCCCCCACAGGGTTCGGGAAAAAAGAAAATTTTTCCTCAAAGGAAAGTGAAAGAGATAAAAACTTTTTATTTTAACAAACACACAAGACAAGGATAATGATGCTAAATAATGAATTAAAACCCTCGCTATAGAGAGAAACCTGGGAAGATTTCAGAGTCCTTCTGTAGGTGGGGTCTCTCTCCTCCTCGGAGCTGGTTGGTGAGGGCTTGGGCCCACCCCGGGCCTCGGGGAGAAAATTCTCCTGATGTGTTCTGATGTTGTTGAAACAGTTCAGAAGAGAAGAAGGGAAAAAAAACCAAAGTCCCAGGAAACAAAATTCAGCTCTCCGTCTGACGCCAAGAGGGAAAAAAAACCAGCTGGCTGAAGAAAAAGCAAGCAGGGTGCTCCCTTCGTGCCATCCGCAGCCAGACAACACTGAGGAGTGTAATCTCTGTGTCCTTGAGAAGCTGCTTTGGAAAGTTCGTCTGTTTTTGGGGTTTTTTTCTCAAGCTCAGTTTAAAGACACAGAAAAGGCACAATATTACTTTTTGGGCATAGAGCATGATAGGGGATACACATGATAAAGTCACCCCAAGACAAAAGTTCACTTCTGAATTGCTACTGCAAACTCAGCTAATGCGTATGGTCAAGCACACTAATGTGAAGAGAAGAGGGCTTTTTGAAGAGGGCTAAATTAACTGAATCCTGGCATAGAACCTAGAGATAACATGATACACATTTGAGAAGCCTATTTTCAAATTTTCTGCATTAAAGTAAGGGATATAACAGACCTTAGAGGACAAGATGTCCACCTAGTAAATAAAAGAAATGGAAAACATACAAAGTATATATCATGCATTTATTTAAATAATGCAAAGAGAATTAGAAAATTAATACATTCTGAGACTTAGCATATATTACCTTGATATATCACTGAAAATTACTAAAAGTGTTTAAAATCTCTGAAAAACTGATTTCTGGCAAAACAGACTATTTTTTTAACTCTATCCTGCACAGACACTACTTGGGGAACTTCCTTTGAAGAAGCTCTGCCATTTGTTTATAGTATTTTTAGTGAATTTTTCATTTATTTCACCAAAACCTGACACAGCATGAAGGATCATCTCCTAGTAAACAACAATACAGAACTATCTATCCATCATTGACAGTTAATTCAGTCATCCATATTGAACTGTGATGACCATAAGTGCCATTAAAAACTTGGTAATTTGTGAAGCTTCTAACCATGTTTAATTGAAACATTAGAACAGTAAAATGCATTCCATTTAGATTGAACGACACAAAAAACAACTTATCTGTTTAAGCCCATTTTCTCAAAACATGTTTTTAGAATACATGTTATCTGCGAGAGAGTTAAACAGTTTGGTACCAGAGGCTCATTTGTACACTTGCACTACAAAATTTAAATCAATTTGCATAATCAAGTCCTACCAAGTGTTTGCCACCAAGATGAATTATGTCTTTTCTTTTAGTTTACCCTTGAGCTATTGTGAGGAATAAAATAAACACAGTAGTGCTAGATAAAATTTAGAGTTCTGACTATTCCACTGAATTAGGAATGATCATAAATACAGCTTACAAAGTCACATTTCTGCATAGCAATGGTTTTGTTAAAATTTATTTATTGTAAATATGTACCTTAAATGTATAAACACTTGTATTTTCCATGTGAAGAGTGTCTTGTAGCCAGCATTTAAGTAGCTGTGCCATGCCTAGCCCCAATCCCTTCTCACAGTGTGATTAGTACTAGGCATTCCAGGAAAAAAGCATGAGAAATCCCAGATGAATCCCATTTGATTATTACTGTAGATGCTTTCATCACTTTGTGCAATTTTGAATCTTAATAAATCCTTAGTTTTATTTCAGTACTGTTTGTTCAAATGTTCTGATGTATGTCTCCCAAATATATGTATCCTGAGAAAGTTACACAGTCTATCCTAAGTTTTGGTAATAAATAAAAGGAATGAAAGTTTGAGGTAGTATTGTAATGCTCATCAGCAGCAGTTCCATGCAGGTTACTCTAACCAAACATTTTTTAAGAGAGATTAAACGCATGAGATATTTGGCCCCTTCTTCCATACACAGATTATACAAATAACCCACCCTGTCTCCTTTTTTTTCACCGGATAACTTTATTTTTCAACTCCTATTTTTCCAGATATCTTTAAGCAAGGTAATCACTCTAACTTTTACTTTCCTGTAATGCTGACACAGAGAGCAGAAATATTCGTACTGAAAATGAGTACTACCCACTACAGTACAAAAACATGTAAAATGTCATCTCTTTCCCAAGGAACGATCACAGCCACTAGGAAATTATGCTTATTGTTATTGGCCATGAGACAGAGTGATCAGCCATGAACCAAGAGGAAGGGAGCTAAGTGTATCAGGTCTTCCGTTTATGAATGCAAAAAAAAAAAAAAAAAGAATTTTATCTTCACGAAAGACAAAAAAACAAGGCAAAAAAAATTATTGCCAAAAAAAAATAAAAGCAGGTTTTCTGACAAGTTAAGTTTCAAAAACTGAATGCAACATGATACAAAAGTAGAAATCGAATTCAGTAAGTCTAAAGTAAAAAGTACAGTGAGAAGAGAAACCTTGAAATTACACTGCGAGACATACACTGCGAAAGATAATTTTTTTCTTATAAATTGATGATAAAATAGCAAAATAAATACATCAGCTGGAAAAAATCCGTAAGATAGTAAGGTTCAAAATATCAGAGATAGAGTTTCCAACCTTCCTGAAATGAATACTTTACTGAAAGCATTAAAAATTCTGCATGTATTTTGTTAGTGCATTTTTAATTTCTCTATTAATAGTAGGCAAAAATAAATTTTTACAGCATATCATTAGTTATTTAATACTCTGTAAATCATAAAAACTCAAAGAAAGGGTTTCTAATTGGGAAATACAGTAAGCTGATGTTTTTAAAGGAAAAAAAAAACTTCAAAAACTTTCCTGGCAACATAAATCAAGGTGGAAATTTTTAGCTACTGAGTCACGTGAAGCATGTCTAAACTGCAGAATGTATTCTCTAGAAGAAAGATTAAATACTAATCCAAGTTAATCACAGAATGAACAATATTTTCTGGAAGATAATCCATTAAATTTCTTGTAATTAATATCAAAAAATCTCAAGCAAGAAATCCAGTATCAACTATACCAAAACATGTTGTCAGTAGACTTATATGTACCAATGTCTAGCAGAGCTATGGCTTAAAATTCAAACCTAAAAGAATATATCAAGCTGAAGATTCCACTGCAAAATTAAAATCATTTCCTACTGTGTTGGAAAAGCCTAAACAGAAACGTGTATGTGCAGGAAACTCCATATTCTCTGCAAGCACCAATCCTCCTTCAAACACACACACAACTGCAAACATGAATGTTAAAGTGCCAAAATCTAGTCCATTTGACTTGAAATGCGATTTCAAGAACAGACTAACCTAACATCACCCAACACTGCATCAAATGAAGACAGTATTCTCCTCATCCTGCAACCCTTTGCCTTCACCTTTTTATCCTGAACATCCCATTCCAACTGTGACAGAGCATTTGTGGAGCTCCCCAAAATCTGAATTGCTCTGGTTTACAATGTTCTCAGAAAACAAACAAAACCAACAAAGAACACAAAATAAACAGAACAGAACATTCCAAATGGCTGCCAGTTAACCAGTTCAGTTAAATTTACTGGGGGGATTTCACGTGCAGCAAGCCGAGGAGGATGGATGCCTCTTGCAACTGCAGTGTTGAATGTTTGGGAAACTGCAGTGTTTTGTGTAACATGCCACAGAGCTGAGTCTTCTGGAAAGTACTGATCTACTGCACAGGCATGGCATGACAGTGTATCATGTGCTTGCAGCTCCTGGTTCACTCACCACATCCTACATAAATATATAAAGTTCTTGAAACAGAAAAAAAAATTGATTCTGAATAAAAAAAATGTTTAAAGGTAAGTGGATGAATTTTAGAGGATTTTAACTGAAAAAAAGATGAAGTAGATAGTTTTGGGAAAAAAAAACATTACACCCATATTTATACAAGAAAATACTACGAACAGTGCAAGTTAAGGAAGCTGGTTTTACTGATGTTGTAAATATGTAACTTTCAAAAATGGTATGGATCCCTCGCAGATAAAGTGAGAAAATTGAAGGCTATCTAGTTTTCCTCACCCTTAAAATATGAAAGAAAAAAAAAATAGTGAAGAATTTACTATAAGTTCTCCCGTTGAAATTAAAATCCTGGTCAAACCTAGACCATGTTTAGGACACAAAGATACACAAGATACTAGAAACACATTATGTTCCCCATCACTCAACAGCCCTTACATTTGATATAATTCCCATTCCTTTGCACTTCACATTCTGAAGTAATATTCCTTTTGTTGCTCTTGAGCTCTATTGATATAAATGAAAATTGTTTGATTAAGTAACCACAGATGTTCTCTCTTCAACTTGTTGTCTGGTCATTTGGATTACAGCTGCATAAATAGGAAGTGTCACAGAAAACTCAATCCCTCTTGAAACAAAGCTGTCAGAATACATTCAAGTTAGGTACTTTTGCAATACTCTAATAAGAGTAGAAGGTTCAACATCCTCTCTCAAACACAAATTCAATTACATACTACATGACTTTTCAACAAAAGAATAATGATGTTTGGCACAGGCAATTCTTGAGACAAGGACTAGGACACTTCAGTTCTGAATTCAGAAAGCCATTTTCAGCTGTTAACGTGTAAGCATCCATTTGCTTTCTAGCCTCTACTGATGGTTTTGACTAGATCTCTGCTGTATATCACAGCACTTTAAACAACTAATATCCTAGATACCCCCAAGTGGGCACTTAAATGTAACCATCAATCTCTCAATAGAATTCTAACCTTTAATTACAGAACACAACCAGGTTTTGCCTAAACTATAAATGATTGCCAGCAGAGAATAGACTTTTTAAAAAAGTAAAAAATTTGCAATGACACAAACTTGCAGCTACATTTTCTAATATATTCCAGCAGCAGTAGTAACTCTGAGATAAAATCCCTAAAAGAAAGATACCTGATGGTTTCTTTGAAGTTAGTCTCAGAATTTCCTAAGATGTAAAAGATGGACTACCACCAGAAAAGTCTGATTTTTCTAACTTTAATTAGTTCTCTTGACTCTTATCGTCACTGTCGCAGTATAACAGCCACTTCAGTGAATTCATGTGAATGATTAAATCAACTCACCATGGAAATTAGAGAAGCCTAGAGACCAGTTCCGGAAGCAACATGCATAACAATTTTATTTTAGCAGCAGATACAATTAACAATATTGCGGGAACACGTATTCAGAGTATAGAGAAACAAACCCATGCAATTATAGAAGCTGACATTTGTCTCATAGTGAAGCAGATGACTATGTGAAAAAAAAAAACAAACCCACATTTGAGGGTTTTATATGAAGGTAGGCTACTTCTACCTATTTGTTGTACTCTACTTTGCCTAAGTGCGCTTTTTCATAATTAGTCTTCAAAAAAAACACCTGCATTTCTCCCCTGCATTCCTGCATCATTAATTCAATTATCACCTTAAACTTGTGTCACATTAAAATGATGTTGCCAATATAAAAGTATGAAATTACTGTAATGTATATTGTAGTACATCTTTGTCATATATCCAGCTCAGAAAGCTCCTGCATCATGTCACTAAAGTCTGTTCTTGCTTTCTCATGAAGAAATTACATTCTAAAAATATCTTCCAAGATATCTTGCTCTATTAATACATTTACTTTTTAGAAGAAAATAAGCAAACTCTTTTGCTAACTCCCAGCCTTATTTTTGGTAACTCCGTCTTATTTCAGACTGAGGAAACTATTTTTAGGCTTTTCACACAACAATCTTACTTGCACAAATATGAAAGTTTAATATTGACAATATTCAAAGTGCTGGGTCAACTCCCAAGAACGCTGTAGGAAGTTTCTCTCAAAGTTAATAGAAGACAATAAAAAGTTTAAACAGCTGACAGTTAGGTTCAAAATTAATGCAGATATCAATGTTTATAGCATTCTGACACAGACAAGCCAACAGCCAAACTATTTAACTAATAAGGAAGTGAAAAAATTCTCTTTTAAAGTGTTCAGTTCATGTAAACTTCCAGGTGCTAGTCTGAGTATATCCCAGCACTAATTTCTCCCACACCAGTTCTTCTCACCCTCCATGATTCTCAGTACTAGGAACAACAATATACAGCATGAAGGTCTGGACAATAAAAGGAAGGTGGGTGAGCTCTGGAGAATGTCTTGAATATCATCGACAGCTGGAAAAGGTCATTAATTACAGTGATTTTAGTTCCACAGAAACAGAAGTCATTTTCTAGGAAGCAAAGGTCACAGTAATATCACAGAATCAACTAGGTTGGAAAAGAGCTTTGAGATCATCAAGTCCAACCTATGACCTAACACCACCGTGTCAACTAGACTGTGGCACTGAGTGCTACGTCCAGTCTTTCCTTCAACACCTCCAGGAATGGTGACTCCACCACCTCACCGGGCAATCCATTCCAATGCCCAATCAACCTTTCTGTGAAGAACTTCTTCCTAATGTCCAACCTAAACCTCCCCTGGCACAGCTTAAGACTGTGTCCTCTTGTCCTATCACTGGTTGCCTGGGAGCAGAGACTGACCCTCACCTGGCTACACCCTCCTTTCAGGAGGTTGTAGAGAGTGATAAGGGCTCCCCAGAGCCTTCTCTTCTCCAGGATAAACAACCCCAGCTCCCTCAGTCACTCTTCACAGAACTTGTGTTCCAGACCCTTCACCAGCCTTGTTGCCCTTCTCTGGATAGGCTCCAGCATCTCAACATCCTTCCTAAACTGGGCGGCCCAGAACTGGACACAGCACTCGAGGTGTGGCCTCACCAGTGCCAAGTACAGGGGAAGAATCACTGCCCTGGTCCTGCTGGCCATACTATTGCTGACACAGGCCAGGATGCCACTGGCCTTCTTGGCCACCTGTGCACACACTGGCTCATGTTCAGTCAGTACCCCCAGGTCCCTTTCTGCCTGCCCACTGTCCAGCCACTGTCTTCAGCCTGTAGTGCTGCAGGGGGTTGTTGTGGCCAAAATGCAGGACCTGGCACTTTGAGAAATAATAGTCAGCACTCTACCTTATAGCAGAACAGCTAGAGCTGCAGATTGCTTCATCATTGTCCAGCTTTCAACCTGAAAACGACGGCAGAAACGTAACGGGCTTTCTGCTCAAATTTTGGACTAAGCACATAGTCCCCACCAAGTCCTTTTTCTAATAAAAGGCCTCAGAGGAAGACACAACTGGAAAAGTTTTCCTTAGCAGATTTCTGTGAAAGGGTTCTTGAAAAGAAAGATGGCAGACAGAACACGTAGCAGCTGACCCAAGAGTTTGCTGTAATAGCAGCAATATGGAAAAATCCAATAAGGGAGTAAAGAGAGGAGGTAAGGCATAGAAACAAGAAAGGTATGTCTTCCATATATTATTTAAAAACTAAGTTGTTAGAAACTTTTTCTAGAAATTGCTAATGTTTAATAAAATTGAGCCTGCTAATTCCCTTCCTCAATGTGTAATTATGGGGGGGAGGGGTCTCCCAAAGTATATATCTTCCATTGAAGGTTCAGAGACTAAAAAATCTGAGCAAGACCAAGACCTCATCCCTAAGCCCCTTTTAAATGAGGCATAAGACACAGATATTTATACACTCATGCAAAAAAGGGAGGGGAAAACTCAAAAAGGCAAGCATCACCTTTGAAAATATCAAAATGTTTGGAAGCTGCAGTCTGATAATAATAGAATAATCCAGTTGAAAGGGACCCACCAGGATCATCAAAGTCCAACTCCTGGCCCTGCACAGGACAGCCCCAACAATCACACCATGTACCTGAGAGTATTGTCCAAATGCTTCTTGAACTCTTTCAGGCTTTGTGCTGTGACCACTGTCCTGGGGAGCCTGCTCCACTGCTCAACCACCCTCTGGGTGAGGAACCTTTTCCTGATATCCAACCTAAACCTCCCCTGACACTATATGAATAATAAACGACCTAGAGAAATACAGATCTTAGACAACAAAGCACGTGAAACTGAGAGGTGAGTGAAAAGGCTTTATAAATTTAAACTCAAGAAAGAAGATTACAGACCACGAAAAGAAAACACAAAAATAGCTGTATACGAGTCTCAAGTTTTAAGACTCTAAATAGAGTCAAAGACTGAAAATGGATGTCACCTGCAGAGTATTCTGCTCTTCATGCTGTTTTTTTCTGAAACTGCCTGAAAAAATGAAGCAGGAAACAGTGAAAACACGCAGGATGTCTGACCCTAAATATACACAGTGGGACCAACATAAGAAAATAGTAGTGAAACATGAAAGAAGACAGTATGCTAAGTAAAATACAATGAAAGGTATGACAAGTCTCATCTGCTCAAATTCCAAGCCCAGACTAGACGTGTTACTGAAAAATTTTTTAAGTGTGGGACACTCTGCAGACTAAAATTTCTTAATATTCTATGACATAATTTGAGGTATCCTATACCTGATGACTAAAGGGTAAGCTAAGAATTTCCAGGGCATAAACTTTTATTAGCCCATTTTTGCATTTCCCATTCAAGTAAAGTTTTTGAAAAGCATATGTGTATAACAAATCTAGAGTCATGCACACTTTCCTCCCACCTGTTTAATATTCCTTTGTATAAAGCCAAGGCATAGCCTTATGTACTAATTACCAAGTCTTCTCTACATACACCTTAGAAATCATTACAGTAAGCAATGAAAACTTTAACAGAAACTCTGCATTTGGCTTACTCACAATGTATCACTAAGAAACAATCTGTGTAATAGGAAGGGTTTAGTCATTGCCTTCTACCATCAATATAAGTTCTGTTCTCATACAGCTCCATTCCTCTTTTTTCCCCACTTTTTATCATGCTTTCTCACCTTCCATTTTTATTGTCCATCTGCTTCTCCTTTCCTTTGCATAACTTCCCATCTTACTCATTAGCAGAAACACAAGGCAGAAACCTATCTTCTTATAGACCTCTACAAAGATACTAAGCCATTCCAGCATGCAAAAGAAATCAATACTGCAGTAGAAGTAGAATACTGCTCAAAATACAAAGATGGATGAACATAGAAATATTGACAGAAACTAGGATTCAGCACAACAATGAACCTCTGCAGACTTGTTTCATTTTGTCTATTTTTATTATTATATTATTTGGATTTATTTGGAATATAAAGTCTACAGATACCAACGAACTGACTATTAATGCTGCAAAATTATTAATGGATCAACTTTTACAGAAACGCATGTATTCTATCATTTCTTGATCTTCTCAGCTGTTACATAAGGAAGCAAAATATCAATATCTGGAAAAGGAAAATGGGGGGCTGGGGAAAAGGGGACCATATAAAAAAACAATCCCTGGGAGTGTTCAAGGTCACACTGGGGCTTTGAGCAACCTGATCTAGTGGAAGGTGGCCCTGCCTACGGCAGTGAGGTTGAAACTAGGTAATCTTTCAAGTCCCTTCCAGTCCGAAACTTTCTATGATCCTACGATAATAATATAAGCTTGAAATAAAGCAAGAAAAAAATCATCTCACTCTGCTCCTTTCCCTCACTTATCTGTCCTATATATGTTCCACAGACTGAACAGACCTGACCCATTGCACGAAACTCAAACCAGTGTATCAATATCAACAAAACAAACTGAAGATTGTACTTATGAAACGGAAATTTTTGCCAACCTGTTAACCCAATCAGCTAGTACTAAACAGACTAAATACTTATTCATTAAAAGGTAACACAAAACCAGGTGATCTGTACGCTATTACAGTTGTTTGTAAACTGGTATATAGCTCAAATCTGTGCAAATATAGTGGACAATAAAATTGATCACAACAGACTAAAAAGTCCTGTTGTAGCAATATTGCCAGATGACATCATCTGCTCTTTTTAAAATTTTCATCCCTTCTCTTTAAAATTAAATGAGGGCTTAAAGCATTTCTGATTCTATTCTCCCACTAATAATCCCTCATTAGATTTAATTACTTACATTCTACATAGTTACATTATTCCTACAAACAGTCAAGCCCACTTAAAGTTACTGTCCTAAAAATAACTAGAGGCTATGATCCAGGAGAGATGCTTGTTTTTTCTTTACTACACACCAGGAATTCAAATGTTCCTTCCTTGTGTACCTTATTATGCAATAAATCAACAAGTCGCTTCAAGTCAATATGCCATTCTTATATTTTCATGATTTTTTTCTGAAATGCCTGATCTATTTTACATATAACTGTCTTCGTGGAATTTGCATACAACTGCTTACATGTAGCTCACTCCTATTTTCCAACTAATAACAGAATTCATTGTTTTGTTTTAAAATCTTATTCATGGTGCAATTATTATCTATCAGAATGACTTGCTGTTATTCACTGCAAGTTCGTCTGCTTGTATGGTACTCTACATGCCAAATTCATCATGGTTAACTTCACTAAACTGAAACATAGGTTTGTCTAATCTAATCACCCAGATCCTCTATCCAATTCATCCGAACAGACAAGCATGTAAAGAAGACAATTCATTTCATCTATATCAGATGTCCTTTAAAATGGGATATACTGCTCTCTTGGGGTGCCTGCTTGCCCAGTTAATTACAAAGGAAGTCTAAGTGACTACGCTCAGTAAAAATCTCATTTTTAGACAGATACATTTAAATAAGACATAATCCAGCCATGACATGGCAACAGGATTATTTCTCATAGTATAGTTACATCACCTCTGCAGAATGACACAGACTAAGCAGAAAAAGGGTATTTGCTGTCAGCAGACCAGAAATCAGACTAAGGGTGTCTGCACAGCACCTTTAGCTGGTGTGCTGTTCTTCTACAATGACCCAGCACTGCTATGCTGACAAAATTCCATTATTATAAGGTTGGCCTAAAATGCAACTACGAGAAATCTGAACCAATGATTTAATAAACATATTAGCTGAATATTAAAAAACTTCATAGCTAAGTATGGTTGCTGAGATGCAAAACAATCCTGCTGGATATTAGCGCTTATTCTATGCATTCATGCTTTATACTCTTCCTTAAATGAGATTCAGAAGTGCAGTTCACAGCAAACATTAAGGAGTATTCTAAGAAATATACTGAAATACAGAGCAGCATGTGCTGGAAAAAACCACATTTCTACACCTGTATACAAACATCATCCCTTGGGTTTGGATAGTGCGGTGGGCCAGTACCAGCACAGTAAATTTTCTTGGGAACTGAAACAACTCACATCGTAAAGCCAAAACTTTGATTCTGAAGTAAATGCAAGAAAAACAGATTGCAGTGTTGGTTTAGCCACCTGTTTGTGTTTTCATACATTAACAGCTTTGTCCTTATCAAATGTACTTATATTCAGGCCTTTTAAAGGGAAACTAATCTGTTCAAACCAAAATAGCAAATACAAAAGCTTTATTTAAACCTGATATTTATCAGGAAAACACAGCATAAAGAGACAGTAATAAACTTATGTTCTGCTATGCCTAATGAACTCACAAATACTGCTTTTTCTTGCCTCAAGTCTGTGATCAAAAGATAGAACACTCTTGGCAATAATACATTTAAGACTAAAGATGAAAAACAAAAGAAAACTGTTGCTGTGTAGTCGGCATCACCATTTTTATTAAAGCGCTTTTCTAAAGCAATATGAGTTTTCGTCTGGAAGATAAGATTGAGAAGGAAGTAAAATATTTTGAAGAATTCAGTATGAAAATACAGCCACAATGACTTTACTAGACACCCTGCTCCATATTAGTAGTGACAGTAGTAAGAAAGTACATAGCATATCAGTAGGACAGAAATACAGTACTGATACTACTCATCAGTAGTGACAGAAACCTATAAAGCAGCAACCAACATGCACTTGTGCCCTGTTTCTAATCTCCAGGTTAACTTAGGGGAACTATTATCATTAACAAGAGCAAGATTTAAGGCTCTATTGTCAGAAATCAGTTTTGATCTTTAACAATAATGCACTTCTTTTGTATGGAAGAGCAAGGCAAGGAGTTAAAATTAGGTCTGGAAAAGAGGTAGATGATACAGTTGAGTCTTTTTGCACTGAGGTGTAATCAATAATATTTGATTTATTCCTGGCAGAACTTTGTCTAATTTACTCTTTACATCGAGAATTCTGTGTTTCTTCCTCATCTTCTTTATTTCCTTGACAATTAAACTCAGGGTTTCTGTCTTGCTTCATAAGGCTTTTCTAAAAAAACAAACAAACCTGTTTTTTTCTTTTGTTCCTCCAGGAGCTCTTCAGTCTAGCATAGTATGAGTTTCCCACATTCTTACTAAAACATATGTAAGGATAATAAAAAAGTAAATCAATTCTCCATTTGTAGTGATAGGAGGCACCTCGGTTTCTTCTATTTTTTATTTTCACAGAATCAGAATGTTGGGAAGGGACCTCTGAAGGGCATCTGATCCAACAACCCTACTCAAGCAGGGCAACCTATAACCAGTTGTCCTGGACCATGTCCACATGGCTTTGTGGAATTTAGAATTATCTTCTTCATTACTTCAACTGGTCTTTACATTCACATAGTTTTTCAACTTCAATGTAAATAATAAATCTATTCTTTCTAAATGAGCACAATGGCATCCTATATCTGATTTTTTATGACACTTATGTGCAAAACTACAGAATTGATTTCTTCACTGGTACAGCAAAGATAAATTCAATATATGCAGGCTAGCTGGTTGATAGACCTGAGATCTTAAAAAACACATCAATACAATGGTGTGGATTTGTATTTTTATTTTGCAAGTTTTGCTATTGACAGATTTATGTCCACCTCCTACTGTAGAAAGAATATGATCACATTACTGTGATAGTGCAGTAATATTATGACTCAATTTCACTTTAATATACACTGTTGCTTACAAAATGGCTAATAAAGCAGTTTTCAAGATGGGGACTAAACTAGAGCAATATACATTACACAATAATAGATAGCAAATAACCACCAGGAGAAAAAAAGCATGGCAAATGATACAACTCTAACTTATTAAATTTTTAAAACTCCAGCAGAATAATTTATAGAAAGCTTGTATGAAGACAAACACCCCAGTCAGCTCAGGTGACATACAATAATAGCTGCAAAAAAGAACTTCAGATTTTGAAGAAAAACTTGTTTTAACTCTTTAACAAGGTATGCAGCCCTCCTTCTTAGAGTCACTTTCTTCAAGTATCATTAGCTGTATGCAAAAAGTCACTGAAAACAGAATAAACCTTAGAACACCATTAACATACAACATTTATTCAACAAGAAATACGGTATGTAAAACTATTTATTGGCTAATGTCCACAAAATACGCCTTCAATTTTTAGGTAACTAAGCATTAGTATTATCACCATCCAGTCAAGACACAGAGAGCCTTTTCCCCTTAAGTGCTATCATTCATGTTGGAAAGGGCCATCTTTCACCGGTATGTGGAAATGATCCATTTTTGTCTTTAGGTTTGTATACCTTTCCATGCTCCTGTTTTATAACTGGTGTTATTGCTGATATCCATCTCAACAATATAACCCACATCTCTCATCTTGCCCTCCTCAGCTTGCATCATTCTACTCTGCAGAGATTATCTCAGTTCTTTTAACATGTAAGTCCTCTCAAAAACCTAAGCCACAGTTACACCATATCAGGAATGAGGTTCCTTAATCATGGCTGAATACAGAGGGAGAGGGAAAGGGGAGAAAGCAAGAGTTCTAGCAAATTGCTTTTTCCTCATGTAAAATATGCCTCTGTATCCATTCTTCTGTTTCTTTTTAAATAAAATGACAGCAAATTTTGGATGTACTGCCAAGGAGTCCACTCCAAATGTTCAACACCCAGAAGAAATGCTTCACATAGAAAACCTGAAAAACACACACTGCAAAACCCTATAGTCTTAGAAGTCTGAATGAAAGCAGGTACCAACATAGCTCAGCAAGCCCAAAACTTCATCTTTCAAGTAGAAATCAAGGGATTCAAGTGATTTAAGGATGCATGTTGACAAAAAATGCAGACTTTTAACATGTTCCCTACCGACAAAATTACATAACACCTCCCAAACAGTAATTTCAGGCTAAAATGTATAAACAGTAAAGAATTGGACAAATCAGAGAAAACATTAAAAACTTCTGAAAAGTCAGCTAAACTGCCTCATCATATAGAATGCTAATTAAATTACTTTAAACTATAAAAGAGTTTGTTGTTCATGTAATGAATACAATCCTTTATAAATACATCATAAGCAGGGTAACATTATAAGAATGATGTAAACTATTAGTATAGTCCTGTGGTTTCTGATGTATGTTTGCAGCTAAGGAGTAACTGTGAGTCAAGGTATTTGTGCAACCAAGGTATTTTTGTGAGCTCCCACTGAATGATGTACAAACCTCATGAAATTCAACAAAGCCAAGTGCACTTGGCTTAGGGCAATCCCAAACATGGATACAGGCTGGGCAACGACTGGATGGAGAACAGGCAGGCAGAGAAGAACTTGAAGGCAGTGGTGCATGCAAAACTGAATTATAGCCAGGAATGTGCACTGGCAGCCCAGAAAGCCAACTGCATCCTGGGCTGCAACAAAAGCACCAGGCCAGCAGGTCACAGGAGGTGATTCTACCCCTCTACGCCACTCTGGTGAGACCCCATCTGAAGCACTACATCCAGCTCTGGGGCTCCCAGCCAAGAAAGACATGGACCTGCTCAAGAGGGTCTACAGGAGAGTTATGAAAATGATCAGAAGGCTGAAGCGTCTCTGTGATGAAGACTGGCTAAGAGAGTTGTGATTGTTCGACATGGAGAAGAGAACGCTCTGGGGAGACCTTGGAGCAGCCTTCCAATAGTAAGTTCCAGCAGTAACTAAAGGGGGCCTGCAAAAAGATGGGGAGAGACTTTTTACAAGGGCATATAGTGGACAAGAGGAAGTGGTTTTACACTGAAAGAGGGGAGGTTTAGATTGGATATTAGGAAGAAATTCTTTACTGTGAGGGTGGTGAAGCACTTGAACAGGTTACCCAGAGATGTTGTGGATGCTCCATCCCTTTTCAAGGTCAGGGTGGATAGGGGTCTGAGCAACCTGGTCTAGTGGAAGGTCCCCTAACCATAACAGGGGGGTTGGAGGAGATGTTCTTTAAGGTCTTTTCAACCCAAAGCATTATATGATTCTATGATTATATGTCAAAGAATTAAATAAGAATCCTGTTACAAAAAATAAGAGTGAACCATTCTTCAAATAAGCGTTTTTCCCCCTTTTCTAAATTTGAGTTTACTGAAATGTAATTTCTTACTCATTCTTCAGCTACATATTGACAGAAGAGTTGCTATCACTACCATTGCAAACAGATGTTTGCCTGCCTTTTTTAAACTTAAGTATGGAAAGACAATAAAAGAGGAATTAAGCCTGTTATAATCAGCAGAATAATAACTACTTTTAAGATACCTCAGTCAGAGGACAGAATCCAAAGTACAAAGGCAGAAATGCAAAGCCAAGCAAAGAAATTATTTTTATATTAATTTCCATAAACAAAGGTGTTTCACAAAGGCAGGCCAAAATGCTACATTTCTTATTTGTTACGGTGACAAAGCAAAAATAGAAAATACCCAATTAATTGCATAATTAGGTGATTTTCTGGAACAATTTATCTTCAATAGCTACTAAATATTTTAACAATATATATGTCAGTGTTAAGGAGCATAAGAGAGGAGGATTATGGTTTTAATGATTGTAATCAAATCCAGAAATCAGATCTCCCTTTAGCCTCTGATAAATCATTATTTTAATAATTTTTAAAAGAAGTAAAGAAGCACAGGAGGAAAGAGAGTAAACTCAACCACTGACAAATTTTCAAAACTCAGACAACAGCCTTGAACCCAATCTGTCAGGTATGACATTCTTCAAAAAGAATGAAACTTTGTACTAATGAGACTCCTTATAATACACCTGTGGTGGGCTGACTCTGGCTGAACACCAGCTGCCCACCAAAGCCACTCTGGCATTCTCCTCCTTGGTTGGAGGGGAGAGAAAATAGAATGAAAGGTTCGTGGGTTGACACAAGGACAGGGAGAGATCACTCACCACTTACTGTCACAAGCAAAAAAAACTGAACTTGGGGAAAAATAAATTTAATTTATTACCAATACTATCAGAACACGATAATGAGAAATAAAGCCAAAACTTAAAAACACATTTTTCCCCCACCCCTCCCTTCTTCCTGCGTTCAGCTTCACTCCTCATTTTCTCTCCCTCCTCCTCCCCAGTAGCACACGGGGACAGGGAAGGGGGCTGTGGTCAGTTCATGTCTCTGCCACTGGGAGAAGACTCCTCCCACTTCTCCCCTGCTCCGGCATGCCATCCCTCCCATGGTAGATAGTTCTCTTAATGTATGCTATACACAATCAAAAGTTATTTCAAGACCCAAATCCTCAGGTTATCTTCTAGGCCCATGATAACACAAGCTAACTACACTCTAAAATTATTTATTATTTAGCATTTTCATTTTGATGTCCTTGCCCAGAGAAGTCATTTTCTCCTTCTGGTGTTACTCTATAATAAAATAAAAAAGAGACAAAACATACCAAGTTGCAACTTCTATGATTTACCAAAACAGAGAGAAGCCCTAGGTCATCCTCATGATGCTGAAACCTCAAGTAGAAAACACCAGCCTCTTTTCCATAATAAAGATGTAATTTCCCAGTACTTGTCATTACCACACCCTAAGATGAGAACTCCAGGTGCCATGTAATAGTGCAAGAGCTACCTGACATACCACTGACTTACAGAATCATTTTTCACTTAGATTGGCAAACCATGATTTTTTTTTTTTTTGTGAAGCACTACCTAATGCATAAAATTCCAGGCTACATTCAGCAGAATTACTCTTTTCTAGGTCTTGCTGATCAACCCCATAGCTTAAAATGTCAGGCTTCAGATTTCATAACATTATACAAGATGACTTCTACACTTCCTAATGTAGTCCTCAGCATTTTCTCCAAAAAGAACAAAACCAATCAAGCCATGAAATCGTGCTACCCCCTACAGTAGTTCCATCTGAAGGGGAAAAGAAAAGAAGAAAACCACAAAACTAAAAATAATTTTAAAAAACCTTCTAAGAATCATGCAAACGCATCCTAATGCAATCATTTGATTCTGTCTTTCTGATATGCTGGGAAAAAAACCCATGCCACTAATTTACTCAAAGTTATGTAGAGTCCAGTGATATATTCACATTAAAAACAGCAAAGATCCATATAGATAGTGATTACTGGCTTTTAAGTAGAATAGACAACTGTTCTCAACACTAACCACACTATTGCACTACATACCCATTACCAGTCTTTCAAGTATTCATTATTGATCTAAACCTCATTTTAAATAAACATATTTTTCATTTTGGCTTTTTGCCATATCATCTGCAAGCATCGAATTTGTAAAAAATAGTTTTTAAAAATCTTCTGTTAAGACTTGAAAATTTAAGCAAAGATCTATTAAGAAAAAAATCCCAACAATCACAAGTATCTGAGTCAAAGCAACAGTTTTTCTCTATTTGACTTTACTGAGTTCACATTAATGACTTGGAACTTAGAAATCTAGACAGGAGAGCTAAATTAATTGCACTACAAAATATGTTCAGCTACTGTATTATACCTGCAAGTCTTACTATAATAATATTAACTTAATTTTTTATAACTCTGAAAAAGAAAATGGAAGTCGATAATGATCATGCAATTTTTCTTGATTCTCACAAGGAACACTGTCTCTTACAATATTCTTGTATCTGTGTCGACATTGCAGGACATGGATGCAAAATGAAATGTGAAAAATAAAAAGGCTGTATTATCAGGCTCAAAGGGCAATGGTTCATGGATGGTTCTCTGCCTGGGAGCCAGTAATAAATGGAGTACTGCAGGTGTCTATGCTGTCCTGTTCAACTTCTTTATCACTGATCCGGATAAAAGCTGACAGAGTGCTTTCTCAGCTTTGCAGATGACACCAAATTATGGGAATCAGTTGATACACTCACAGACAGGGAATATAAAAACTCAGTCTCCAGTTTTAAGACCCCAGTAAAAGGAAAGACATTGATAAATTGCAGCATGTTCAGCAGAGGGCCACCAAGCTGGTGAGGGGCTGGTGCACAAGCCCTGCAAGCTAAGGGCACGTTTGCTCAGCCTGGAGAAGAGACAGTTTCAAGTGGACTTAGCAGCATGTCAGTACCTACAAGCTTATCAAGAAGACACAGACAAGCTCTTCACACTGGTACATGCTGAGTGGACAAGAGACAATGGGTAAAGGTTTAAAAAACACAGATTCAGACTGGATATAGGGAGATGCTTTCTTCCAGCGAGGACCATCAGGCAGTGGAAGAGGCTGCCCAGAGAAGTTTTACAGTCTCTGTGTTTAGAAGTCTTCAAGACCCAACAAGATAAAGCCCAGCAGAATCTAGTCTGACATCATAGCTGGCTCTGCTTGAGTAAGAGATTGAACACCCTGAGGTCACAACCTCAATTACCCTATGATTACGGATTTGATCCTATGATCTATGTCTCCCAGCTTAGTGAAGCTATAAAGACATGGATACTTAAAAAAATGTCCAGCTTCTTTACATTTCTTATACACAGGCAGACAAGCTCAGAAGGTTTTGAGTGATTTCCACTAACTATAGTAAAAATGATGGCCAAAGAAGTGGCTGCCCTCCCTAATTCTTTGCTTTGACCTCGCCCCTGGTACAAGTCAAACCTGTTTGCAGAATTGCTCTTTACTTCCAATAGCTAGACAGGCTGTCTGAAATATATGGCAAGTCTCAAGGCTTCATTCTCTGGACATAAAAGGCAGATACATCCTTTTAAGCTAGCATCTCAAAAGAAGAAAGATAGAATAAAGAAGTCAGTCCAAAAAAATTGCATCTGTGGGGAATTCATTCAGAGTAGGCATATCACCAAGAATGCTGATAAAATTCTCATGTAAATTCACTGTTCTCTCTTAACAATGCAAAGAAAGCATTTCCCTCTTGCCTCTTCTTCCTTCAGCTGGTGTTAGCTTTTAACCCTTCATTCGCCATGTAACCCAAAAAAAGAATCTAAATCATTTGTGAAATATCAGCATGAAGTAGTTTATGATATCTTGGCATGCTGTGGTGCCATTAAAAACTTTGCATGAAAATGAAAGCTATGAAATCAAATTGTTATTAAAAAATATTAAATAATCTCTGTTACAAAATGTAACATTTAAATCAAAGATGCATTAGTATATCTGTTAATATATCTGTTCATGCTCAGTGGACAATACCAGAAAGAATTCTACTTATTCAAGGTCACAATCATACAAGAGATGTGAATTGGAAAATTACCCAAAATACTATCAAGTCTTTCTTCCCACTTTCAAAAAAAATATTCTATGCCATGTATTACCCAGCATTTTATTCTAGCCAGTTCAAAGTAGATTAAGTGTTTTCTTAAGTATTTTTCCTATCATTAAGATGAGGATTCCCAATTCAAGAGTCATGGCTCAACAGCATCACTGACAAACTTCAGAGGTTCACAATCACTCTGCTATTTGAAGTGGAAAAAAAGTCCTACTGTAAGCAGAAAAGCAAACTTAAAGGAAAAAAAATTCTCGATATTGAAAAGATGAGAGTTATATGCTAGCATACAACCGTGCTTGTAGAAATTTACAGAATTTTTAGAGTAAGTGATTTGCAAATTCTGGTCAATTTGTACTAGTCCCAAACAATTTTTAATTTTCACATTGACACGATTATGTATGGGAGTTTATGTAATGGAGGATGGGCTAAAGGCAGCAACTCTGCTTTTACAGGCATATACTGAATATCACATTTCAGAATTCTATAAAATAAAAATTACCATATTTATAAATTTCAGTGCACAAGGGAAACACCAAATTTACCGACAAGCCATTTAGTGTAGCACTGCTACTGGGCAGTGTCATATTTAAGTGACAAGACTATTTTATTGGTTCATTACCATCTCTCATCTACAGCATTCTATTTTTGACATTTAACAAAAACAGAACACGTGTTATATATCAGCAAGATATAACAAATAATAGTACCATCTCTAAGACATTTTTCAATCAAAAATCACTCAATCAAATAGCTCTGGATAGCTTATCTTTCTTTGGCTATTTCACTTCCAGCATTTGGTGTCACTGTGGACTGAACTCAGCTGTATCCATTATTTGTACTTGTAACTCCCATTTTTGGTTATGCAAAATACAGTGAGGTTGTGAAGTTTGGTGCCAGAAGAAAGGACACCAATCTCAGTATTTTCCTGATAGTTAAACACACCATGACAAGGAAAAATCTCTAGAAAGTCTGCCTATTTCCATTTATTAGAATTTAAATGTTAGAAAAGCATTACCTGATTCATGTTAAGCTGTTTCTGTCCTACAAATGCTTTCCCTTCTAAAACTCTGAATTTCCACATTTGTGTGGGAACATAATATATAGCAGCAACTTACAAGTCCCTAAGGGAATCATGTCAATTGGCATTTTAAAAATTAATTCAGTGACCTACAATAATATGAGTTTCTTATGCATAATATTTGTCAGTAGGCAGTGTGGGAAATTCTGAATTCATTCAGAGAGCCAAAGCTTTGGGAAGGCAAACAAAAATATTCTTGAACTCCTTCTTCTAACTTGGTAAGAGTCTTCTGGTGAATGTTTGTAATACAACAACAAGGAAAAACTGAATATATTAAAGGGATCTGCATGCAGTAGGGTTAATATTTAAAACAGAAAAGAAAAAGGAATAAAAATTTCTGGCAGTATATGCCCAGCCAGCTACACTATTGACCTGGTGAGACATCCAGAGCTTGTGGAAATTTTGCAAATCTTCTTAAAACTACAGCATGGTAGGTCTTATATTTGCTTGCACAGCTCATTTTTAATCATTATAAAGAAAATTTGAAACCATAAGCAGGACTTTGGGGTAGATAGCCCCATCTAAAAAGGCTTAATATCTAATTATATCAGCACGCCCTCCTTCTGATCTTACATGTCAATGAAATGTCAGAGCAGCACTTCACTGAATGGCTTGTGTAAATGAACCATGCACAGAGTTGCATATTGTTTTCCACAGCTCGCTGTAGTAAGTGCAAGCTGTCTTTAGAAACAGCTTTTTTCAACTTACTCCCATTGTTTCATGAAGCATGTTATACTGTGCACGTGAGTTTGGTTTATCAATAACAGAGTTAAATTGGGATGGAGCTATCAAAATTAGGGTTTAGGTATCACTGTATATGAAAACAGAGCATGTTCTAAGCAAGGATGAGATACCCACACTATTATAATACACTCAAATAATAGAATATTCAATATATTCAACATTTACAAAGAAAACAAAATATTACAGTCACATGAAGACAGAAGCAGAGAAGTCACTACTCAAAACTTAAGGAAAAAGTTTCAACTTTTAACTTCAAAATCCTGCTTATGAAGCTGGTCTCAAACATTTAAATGACACAGACAAGAGCCAATGTGTTTTGTTACAAAAGCATAATATTTTACAACTGAACTATCTACTTAAAATTAAGTACATATAGAAAGAAACTGCAAGAAGTGATTATTATTCCATGAAAGGGTAATACAGTATATATTGTCAAATTTCCTATTTTTTCATAGAATCTGAGACAGAAACAGTTCAGAAAGCACTTTGCAATTAATTGCCATCTGTCCTTCAAGGATAGTTTCCATTTCCAAACACTACTAAAAATATTTGAAATAGTGAACAGGAATTATTTTCAATTTCTACAGAGCATTTATTAAATCTCCATACTTTTCACTGGATAAATATTACATTTTCTTCCTCATGGAGGCAACTACAAAATGTCCCCACTCAACTACTATTCTCCATGTTTTTCCAGACTACAGTATATTTTTAAAACAAGAAGCCTTTGCCACTGCACAACAGTGCACAACACTGCACAACAGATTGCACTGCACAACAGATTTCTGAAAAACACCAATATTCATTTAGTCAAGTACATAACATCTGACTGATAATCTGAAAATTAACATTCTCAGTAACACGAAAATATTTTAATACATTAATCAAGCACAGCACAATGGCCACTATCACAGAACAAAGAATTTAAAGAGAAATCTAATAACATAGTAAGACAAAAATAATCCAAACAGATTGATTTCCTACAAAGGGTTAATTTGTGGGGAGTTTGGTGGTTTGTTTTGATTTGGTTTGCTTTTGGTTTTCATTTTTTGTTTTTTTTTAATATGTTCTTTACTTAATGGTCAGGTTCTGGTTGTAGAGTTTGTTTCACTCGTGGAGAGTTGCACTCTATCAGCCACAGTTACAGTGCCAGCAGAATTACTGCCACATTCTCTATAGTGACATCAGTGTAAGCATCTTCAGAAATAACTACCAAAATTTCTTGTGCAAATGTGCAAGAAAATGAGGATGTCCCTACATAACAGACTGTCAAATGAAGGGCTTGAACTTCAATAACACTTGCTATTTTAATACTTTTTTGTTCTCCTCAGTGCTACATAATACAAAATTGGAACTCACACAAGACTGGAGATACTCAAAATGCCTGTTTAAGTGCCTTCACAACCTGATCTAACATTAGCTAGACAGACATCTAAGAATGAGAGAGAGGAAATAACAGCAGTGCAGGAACTAAAGGCCACTAACAAGCTGAAACTAGTCTTAACACTGATGGATGGTAAGAAGGAAGTCAAGTAAGTATCTGACATCTGTAGGAGAAAAGCTGGAATCCACACTAAGTAAAAAATAAATTTCACTAATAACTACATTTTAATTTTTGCTGAACTTGCACCTACTGATGACAACCAGTTTCGAGAGCAAGACTGAAAGTGCAAGCTCTGAACTGAAATTGCAATAATGCTGAAAACCTGAAAAGAGACACTTTCGAAAGATTGCAAATGAACTCAAAAAAAGTGAAAGAAGTCTCTGAAGAATCTTTTATTAGTTTTAAACTGATAAGTCAGACTTATAATTAAGGCAGTTGGCAGATTTCATTACAGCAGATAGACACAAACTCAGTTCAGTAATCCAAAGCTGCAGGGTGGAGGGCAAGACACAAGTAACTAATAAAAGATATGACTTCACACTTGGTAAAGAGTGGTATGTGATACAGAAGGCTGCAGAAATCCCACAGGACAAAAATGAAATGCCCAAAAGAAAAGGAAGGGGGGAAAAAAAATCAAATATACTTACTTTGGGGACAGAATAAAATAAAAAAATAAATAGTACAAAGTAAAAGCTTAGGAAAAGCGTCACAAAACCTCACATGGAAAATAAAAACTAGGTGGATGAGGTTTTTCGTCTAGACAGCAATACAACTTCGACAAAAAATCAGACTCCAATTGGGAAATAATATTTACAGAAAAACTTTTCCTTTATCCTCAGGAAGGATACACATTGCTTCATGTCAACTGAAAATGTTTATAGTAAACAGTTCTAAAGGGAAAATGTGGGCTGAAATCCTCCAGGATAAATGTCTCTCTGATGAGAAATAATCCAAGTTCATTCAACTTTACACAGCACATTCTTCACTGCAAAAACACAGCAGAGAAAGAAGAGAGAAAAAAAGAGAGAAAAAGAGTACATAGGGAGAGAGTAGAGAAAGGGAGACTGATGTTTTTTAAATTCTGAAGCAGGATGCAATTCCAAATATAAATTAAGTTGAAATAACGTAACAACGTTTTCTGTATTCTGTCAAGAGAGGTAATTTCTTTCCTCCTTTACTTGTTATATCAGTATCATGAAAACAGCAGCTGATTTTCACAGGATGGAAGTGAAATTAAGCAGACTTACTTGGCAGCCTAATTGCTGATCATAAAAAGACAGCTTCAGTTAATAAAAGATTTTTGCTCTGCATGTCAGTGAATCAGCCTCATTCTAAATTTCACAAAGACATGTGCTGATACACAGCTGATAAGCAACCACTGCTTAATTTTTTTTTCTATAAAGCAGTTTTTGTTACGGTACTTATGAGCAGATAAGACCCTTACCTCATGCAATATTCACCTTGGTACTTAATACAAGCTAAAAACAAGCTAAAATTACACTCTGTTAGTATGGTATATTGTCAGAATAAAGATGTAGCCACAGCAGTCAAAAATTTGTTGGCAGAAATGTTTCTGTCAATCAAAATTCAAATTGTAAAAAAAATTATGGCTACTGCTTTCCATTCAGAAGGTATCTTTACAGATCTATATGCAAATTTGTAAATACAAAAAGGTTTTCATATCTAGAAGCAATATTTAGAGCATATATTTGCTTCATATAGAGGCTCTAGCTTACATTTTTCATATTTTAAACTGATATGAGTCTTATTTAGCAGGAAATCAATTACTGCCCTTAATTCTATCTGAGTACAACTGGTTTGCCCAGAAAGCAATAGATCAATTATAAATATATGGCTCAATATGGATACCAGCCCACAGGTAAAAATTTGCAGCTCTATGTAACCAAGCACATTAAGCAGTCCTCCAGGGTAACGTACAAGCAGAACTAACTCACATAATTCAGCACACACTACGGGAAGAGGTCTTTCAACCACGTCTGTTCACCTTTTTTGGTCCAATCCATTTTGAAAAGAAGCTGTCCATATTGTCAACATAATGAATGAAATCCCAAGACTCCTCACAAATTTTAAATGTCCTAAGGGGTTTCTTCACCATCATGTGAAATCTGAGTACTGTATGCTTAAACTGGGCAGGGAGAGGGGGAAGGGAGGGTTGGCATTACATTAAATTATGTATTTTGATGAATGTGCCCTTTTATTGTCTACATCAACATTCTGTAAAATGCCTGAAAGTAAAAAACATTCAGCAATATTATAGCTGTGTTTTCTTAGATTAGCCTTGTTTTACTGTATAATCTCCTCAAATTTCACTGGTTTTCATTGCAGTAGCAGTTCTTCCCATGTATCTTCCATTATGCCTTGGAGATTCTATATTTAGTATGAAGAACACTATAAAAAGAAAGTATTTTTAAAATGTACCATGAAATGCCTTAAGGACGGGGTTTTTATATCATTCTAAGAAAATTATCTCTGAATTCCAGTAATAAAGAAAGAGCACCACTTCATTGTAAATACAGGATAAGAACTGCGCATGTCTTCTGTCAAGCATAGTAACACCAAATATATTTTATTCTTTGTAAAGCAAATGTTCCCTAGTATAATCCTTTCAAAGAAGGAAGCTTTGCTGGGTTATTTTTACAACTGAACTAGAAAGCAGTGAAGTGAGTACGTCAGTTTTGGCCAGTTGGATATCTTTAGCAAAACAAAATCTTTGTTCCTCTTGTTCAGCAGCCTTAAATATTGTCATGACACTCTTTTGTCAGTAAAATGAAAATATTTGAGAGGCTGAGAATTTGTAAAGTTAGACCAGTATCTGTAAAAAAGAAAACCACTGTGCAATAAAAAATACAAAACCAGATTTACTTCAGTTTAAATACTACCATTTTCTTCAATACACCTTGGTCTTCTCCCAGAACCATTACTGTTTCCACTAAATTTAACACACATCAGAAAAGTATCGCAGCAGGATTTTTTTAAACAACAAATAAAAGTATTATATAATGAATCATTAGCATCAGAAACAAAAAAGAAATTTAAAAAAAGATCACAGGTGTGAGTTCTTTGTGGTTTTTGTTCTGTCACTTGGGAAAAAATATTTTGTGAAGATTTCATAGTAAACTTTGATGTTTGATAACAGAATTTGAAATTATCATTAAAAAAAACCCTACATCTAGCCAATACATCTGTCTACAGGCATATTTCTCACTATAATAGAGCAGTGAAGTTTAATTTTGGAATTATGTGAACCTTTCTCCTACTTTCTTATATTGCATCAGTTTCACAATCCAAGTGAATTTCACAGATATGTGTTAGGAGTATGAAAAAATGGCAGAAGTAACTAGAAGTTAAATAAACGTATGTCCTTTTAACAGCACCATCACTGAATCATCATGGATATAAAGAAAAATTATCATGGCATTCATTTTCCTGTTCCAGAAATATATATACTTCTTCACATGTATCTTGACATCACTAAGATACAAATTTAATACTAGCTTGTAGCTAATAATATTAATAATGGAAGACACAATGTTAATGTCAGGACTCAACACCTGGTCTATGGATATCTTCCGACAGTATATAAAGTACTGAAACTGAGATCATCTTTGACTATTTCTCATTTTTCTACGATATCTATGCAAAGGAAGGTGAAATATGTGCAAGAAATACACAGTCTTCACATAAATGACAACTTCTTATTTTTGAGAAAAGTCAATGGGAAGAGATTCTTCAATTCTAAACAATGCTCTGAAGACTGTGTTCAGACTCCCATACAACCCAGCCTGAATTTTACAGAAAGAGCTACTGAGATTTGTAATACTGGCACAATTTTCAGTTAAATCTGAAATTAAAATTTGAAATTAGTAATCAGATGCATGGATTTGTGACATTCCCTGGATGAATAACAGAAAATACCTGATAATTTTGCTGTTTGTTGTCACAGGAAGTTGTAGAAGAAGTAATATTTCGCAGTTTATGGATCAGCTGTCCCTGAATTTGTTTAAAAAGATGCTGTACAGATCCGGGTACTATTTAATGGAAAGAAACATATCCAATGTCTCTTAATGCTGAGGAACTACATAGGGAAGGACGCACAGGTAGGGAAACCAACTGACAATTCCCACCTTGTTTTGCCAGTTTTGGAAAGAACTGCTGAAGTAAATGTTTTCTTTGTCAGAGCGTTCCAGTAAGTGGCCTTATATTTCACAGAATCACAGAATATTCTGAGTTGGAAGGCACTCACAAGGATCATCAAGTCTGACTCTTAAGCGCATGGCCCATACAGGGATCAAACTCACAACCTTGGTGTTACCAGCATCATACTTTATCCAACTGAGCCAATCTCAGTGGCACTTCTGCCACATCCCAATTTTTGACTGTCTGTATAACTTTGTCAATTGCTGTGTCAAAACCTTAATTTATAAATCTGTGGTTTAAAATATCTCCCAGCTACCCTTCTACCAGAGCCCTCCACAAGGGACTTCATGTCAAGATTTACTTTGGCTTGCAAAAATTGGCGCTAGGCCAACTCTCATATTTGTTCCTAGTTGAAGGTACTGCTCCTTTTAAACCTTCCATGCTTTGGAAGAATCTAAATTATTTTGTTTTAAAAATGTTATTAATTTTGACTTTAATTTTATCATCTCATTCTAGTGTGGAATAAAATAAAACACAGCCTTTTTGCTACATGATGAATGTCAGTTCTTGGTAATGTTGCTTTTTCAAGTAAAATCACTGAAAGGAACTTTTAAGATGCATACAACATAATGTCCTTAAAACCACTTACTGTATTTAACAGATCACAAGCCCTCATGTAACAATGACATCTCCATAAATTTATATCTGTAATTTAATGAAGATTTTTCAACTTTCTTGCATTGATTGGCATTCAATTTATCATTTCTTACACTCACTTCACAGGTCCATACTACATTTTGCAACAGCTTACCATATTTAAATACCCAAAAGATTCATCTTAAAAATCCCAGGGATTATTATTGACTGTTATTTTTAGTAAAGTTTAAAAAATAGGAAATAATAATAATACAATGCTTAGTAGATTTACAGCCAGGTTGATTATTAATGGGGACAGGTAACCTGAGAAAGACACAGGAAGAAACCAGGAGAGAAGAAGAAATTAAAAGGCATTATTTGCTCTGACAGAAAAGATAATTGATTATCCTTATAGCCTCACTTACTTCTGATACCTTTCCATACCCCACGTTAAATTTAGGATCAATAAGGTAACTAAGGATCAGGAGTTCTCAGTACAGTCAATACTATCAATGGAGCTTGGATTTTGATGCCCCATTTCTAATGTGTCTACCTGAGTTAGAGCTGAATTGCTCTCTGTTATACACACTCAATGGTAACGCAGTAAACTCTTAGTTTAAGATAAATTTTCAGGTTGGACAGTGGCTGAAGCCCCTATACAAAACACTGTCCACTGTTCCAAAGTCTAAGAGTCTAATTAAGTAATTAGCTAAACATCTATGTATTTAAATGAAAATATTGCTTTTAATTCTTCACTGGTGTAATAAAATACTGCCTGAAAATCCTCTTAGATCAATGTGGTGAGAATCTAATTAAATCAAGTTACTGAACTGTGTCCATAAACAGTGGTTTTAATTCTGTCAACTTAGTATCACTAATGCCATCCATAAATTTTGTCACATTTACAAAGAAACCATGAAAAAGTCACAGTTTCACTACATAATAAGTTATGCTCTCCTGTGTGACTTTAATGGGCTCTGTTAGGATAACAGCAGCCAGCCAATTTAAAATTTTCAGGCTTCATTTTGTCAGCATCTGTGATCCAAGGGGTCATTCATTAAATTATGACCTTATTTCTTCTGTGTGGTTTAACAGACAGAGAGGAAGGAAGGGAAAAAAGAAAATAATATTGTAAACACAAGAACAGTATGGAAGCTCCCCAATATTATTTAGTTATCTGCATGTATAACTCATTAATAGATGCTTTATCTCAACAGGATGAAAATTTCACTGTAAAACTGAAGACCCTTGTTGGTCAGCTATCACAGTCTCCCAAAAGGAGTACAAGATAGGTACAGTGAAAAGTATGAGATGCCACCCTGAAATTTAAGATATAACACAGAAAATACTTTTTCCTCAGCATTACTAAATTGCATGTAAATAATCCTTAAAACTGTATGGTGAAACATATTCAAATAATTTCATTACTATTTGATCACCTAGTTTAGGAACAAAAGTGAAAAAATTCATATAGAAATATGTTTTTATTCTAATTAAATTACATGTCATTTATTTGGCCCATCATTTAAAATAAAATGTCTAAGGATAATTGATAAAAACTCATTTCTGTAAGTGCTCATTTTTCTCCATTGACTAGACAGAAATTCTGGTGAGTAGGCTTGATTTATGATATCTAACTATTAAAACAATAGAGATAACTGGAGTAAGTTTAATGCAGAAACCCCCCTTGAGGCAACACGGAAATCTATGTAGAGTTTCTTGAATAATGATGCTTTTGTCCAAAATCAGCATCCCTAGGCATGACAAAATATAAATAAGAATAAAATAAGAAGCTACAGGCTTTATTCTTAAGCCTTCATTAAAGACTTCTGAAACACAAACAAGTCACAAAATGCTATAAAAGAAGGAAACAGGCTTGCTCACTGGCATAAATTTAACAGGTGAACTAGTCTGTTGTAATCTGTTTAAGGAAGTCTGCAATGATGAAGCACAACAAACAAAATAAGAAGTAAAATAAAGATGTCACAATCTCCTCTCCAGAACTGCTACTGAATAGAGACTCCACCAAATTGCAGCTAGGATCAACAAAAGAAAACAGTGTCAATCATACAATTTTTTCCTCCATCACAGGCCTGTTCTCAGCTTCCTTGTTTTCCCTGTGATCCCTCTGTATGTGTTTATTATGGCTGGTTGACATAATTGACATAATTGACATCCCAAGATTTACACACTCAAATGAAGTGGAGGAAGCAAAGCAGTTCATTTTTCAGTAGCACATTATCTGTGGCTTGGGCGTGACCTTGGATACAGACACAACCAAAGCACCAAAAACCATTAACTGGAGACAAAGCCAAACATGTGTTTCTTTAGCATATAACCTCCATATAAATCCCAGTTACATTGGTTGAAGTGGTACAAATTCCCTTCAGCTTATTAGTATCATTCTGAATATAACAACCCAAAACCAGCAAGAAAACAACTTCAGGAAGAGATCTTGTTTGCCACGGAATGCGTTGGGTTGAAAGAGACCTTTAAAGGTCATGTAGTCCAACTCCTCTGCCAAGGGCAGGACTACACAGGTCAGAATATATATTTTTTTTTTTTAATGGACCCTAAATTGGAAAAATCCCTATATGTGTATGTCCCATACATGACTAAGATGGTGAATTATCCTCATATCCAACTGGAGGATTACCATTCTAGGGAGAGGACCGTCAGCTGCTGCATACACACTCCACACAATCTGATGAACATGGATTTTATTTTCAAATACAACAGTGTGTCACTCTAGGATCTAAACTTTTTATATAGACCATAAACACATCTATAAATTAATATGTTAAAAGAATGTAAATACAATTTAATATATCTGATTTTTTAATAAGTTGTAAAATACATCCATTTAAAATTTTCCCTTTTGCTCTTTTTTAAGGCTTCTGATTTTCTGAACTGTTTCAAAATATATATCGGATTTGGATCCTATGGAGAAAAAGTTGACAATACATTCTGGACTTGTAAGAGCAAAATGGAGATTACAGTCTCTCTTCTCACAGGCAATATGAACCTCACTTGCTTTAAGGAATTCCAACAACAAGGACTCCATATCCTTTCACAGTCTGGGTTCTCACCAGCACCAACCATTGCTTTTGTTCCAAGTCACTGAGGGAAAGGAAAAAATTATTTTTTCATAAAGATTTTCATAAAGAACATACACATTTAAGAACTTTTGCACTGTGAGTAATATGCTGCAGTCATTGTGCTACTGCATGCCAACTGTTTCAAAATCTGACCTCTGCGTGTCCATAAATTATATCTCCCAAATCAATCATGTAATCTGAAATTGTTCTACAAGTATTACATACACATAATAATCATTATTAAATTATTATGCAACGCTCTTATTTGCCAGTTTGTCTATCATAGATACTTTTTTAAAAAACTATAATCTCACCAATTCATATTTGTTGAAATTTTTGCTATTACAGTTCTCAAATTCTGAGTGTGGTTTATTTTCTTCCTAAGTCAAAGATCATTTTGCATATCAGCTATTCATACAAGTCTATGTTAGTTCACCTTTTGTACGTGGATCAAATTTCCATAGCAATCTCCAAAATCAGTTTATTCTTAGAAAACACATGGGAGACCAATCAGGAATATATGAATACAGCAATCATAACCCTGTTGTGTTCAAAAGGGCTCTTCATGAGATAACATTAAATATTGTACAACTTTTAGCTTGATGTAGATGAAGCTCATGATAAAAGCAGTATTGATGCATTTTATTTGTTCACCTTCTCAACTGCAAGTGTGAGACAAAGAACAAAATATAATAATAAAACCTTTACTCAGCCCATTCCAGTATCAGTCGTATTACTATTAATATATCATAAAGCAGGAGTATAACTGGTAGATTAGAGATACCAAGATTGATTACTTCTAGCCTGAAGTAATGCTCTGTGCTAATAAGAGCAAATGCTCTGTTCTTGTTCTCCGTATACCAGGAGCTGACACATTTGCCAGCCCAGCTGCTACCACCTAGAGAATGTACTTGTTGCTGCCATGTAATACCTCATGAGCTTCAGCAAATAATATATACAGCTTCACACAGGAATTGAAACAAGCCACACAGAAGAGCTAAATGTAGTTGCTAGCAGAAATTTCTAGAATAGCCCAGGAGGGCTTTTACAAATCAGGACATGAAGAGTCCCTTCAAATCTAAATTTCCCTTGGTGGTTAACTGCTGCTGCATTAGCAAATCGTGTGAACTGGAAAACCCTGCTGAACTGTCTCGCATGTAGTTACACTGTTGAAATGCGAAGCAACTGTTAAGAGTCTTTGCAAGCTTTAAGTATTTTCAAATATATCAGTTCAATCACATATGTATTAGAGAGTTATATTACACTATACCTGTTCACTAACCACAGGTAATAGCTGATTAAAACATACATAACAAACATGCAAAAAAAACCTTTTAAGTGTTTTAAAGGAGAAAAGTGTAACCTAGAAGTAGCTGAAAAAATGGTGGCAGACTTTAGAAGGGTGGGAGACAACAGCTCCAAAGCTGCAGACCACAGTCCTCCAGCCTTACGGTAACGCAACATAAAATCAACGATTACACTCTGTAAATACTTACAGAAACCACAACCCACTTAATGCATTCACAAACTCTGTAGTCTTTTCAACACCACAAATGGCCACAGGATTACAAATGACAACTGAAAAAAATAATAAAATTGGAAGGCCAGCTCATCAAAACTCTCTCAAAGATAATCACTGAGATAATTTCTCAAAAAGGATAAGCAAAGAGGGAAATAAAGAGGAGAAAATATTCTATATGAGCATGCTCACCTGTTTCAATTATAAAAACTAAGAAGTATCTAGAAAAAGTTTCAGATATTAAGATGCACTTTTTTTCTGCTAAATTTGGGCTCACATTCAAAGACCTTTGTTTTGCTAAGTCAGGTTTAACTTAATGTTAGTTAACATATATTTACATTATAAATTTCTCCCAGTAAGGAATCACTCCAACATTGCACTTTCCCATCACTGTCAGTTTTAAAACATGTCTCTAGATATCATGGGATAACATAAGAGTCTTAGAAGGTTACAAGAGGCCTATGAAAGATTGTTCTTGAAATTTCCTGGCATTGCAAAGTATTTAAGATATGTTACAATAAATGTATGTCAACTATACCAACGTTCTCCTTCAGTTATCAAAGGATAACAGACATGCTGTTCCTATGAAGTAGTGGTTATATTGACCTGGAACAATTGATATTCTTCACAAGTTTTACAATGACATCAATGCTCACAGTGAGGAAAATGTAGTTAACAACAAAGTCTGTGGAAGCTATTTGTATTTTAATCAGAAATGTGACACCATCTCATCATAAGCTGCACAGAACAATGAATCTAAATTTCTAATTCTGTCTCATGGATTCAGGTAAGCTATATCAATTAAGGATACAGAAAATAATTTGTAATCAAGTTTTCCCTGGTAATGTCAAACAGCTAAGCCTTTGAACTCAAGCAAAGTGCAAACTAAAACAAATTTGCTATGGTAAAAATACTACTGTCAGCGTCCTACAGGACTAAGGGACACACTGTGCATGATCACGCATTTAAAAGTCTTCCAACAGTATTTCTTTACTAAGGTCAAACTCAGCACCAGTTTAAAAATAGCCTGTTCTGAGGGTGAAGGGGATCTTATGCAGACGTAAACATCACAGCAGGCCTTCTGGGTGTACAAGATGCTATTATCCTTTGCTTGCTGACAACATACTTCCCTTTATACGGCAAGACCACAGTTCTGTCATTACAGTTGCCCTAGTTCTTGAAACATCAAAGTTATTGTTCTGAGAATGTCACTAATGTATCCCTTAAAGCAAACATATGAAACAACCCATAACACAAGAAATATGCTCACCAGCAATCTCTTTTTTGCCTTAAGATATACAATATTAATTATTGATACCCTAAATGGCATTATGCTATGGATCATGGGTTTATGAGAACAATAATTTCATGTTTTTACTTCTACCTTTTCCCTTAGTCCTAAATTTTGCTTATATACTAATTTTTTACGTTTCACAAAGGTAGCAATAAAAAAAGATGCCTACAATAGCAGGGAAAATCAGAGCTGAGTTGTGAGAGAATTGCAGGCTAGACTGTTCTGCTCCATCCTGGCAGAAGACACAGGTCAAGTTCAAATCAATTTAAGTTCTATTTATGAAATAAATGAAAAAGATTTTTGTCGATTCTTCCTACATCGAGTTATTAAATTACAGATATGACATGAAAATTTGTAGGTAATCCCTGTCTTCGCTTCCAGTGTTCTATCCCATTAATTTTTTTGCTTTCATTTTAGGTGCCTTTTATACTTTATTCCTGACACATTTTTCTCTGATTTTCAGTTCTTTATGAATGAATCCAGTCAGACTTAACTGAAAATTTAACAAGTGAGCAAACAATTGCTTGTGTACTTTAGCAGGCTCCACTTCTCACTTGGGAAATACTGCCCTCATACATTGGCAAAGCATTTCGCTTTACTATAGTACGTTAACCATGTACCAACCTTCAGACATCTGCTTGTGAACTGCTACCCACCCCACTGATTGTTTCACCACACAAATCTGCCTGAACCTACTCATTGTTTCTCCTTTAGAGAATTCACAATCTAGTTATAAAACCCAAATGAAATCTTACCATTCTCTGTATGTTCAGCTATTAACACTACAGGTTTTCAGTGCATGGCTGGGTCTTTTAGAAGCAGTTATAAGACAAATATCACAACTACATATACAGAATAAGAGGTTTTTAGAAACTCCACTTCCATGCTATAAAACAAATAAAAAACATCATAATGCATATGGTAAACATTAATTGATAATGTTGAATTCTAACCTTGAAAGTGTATGGCTATTATGCCTCATATCTTAAAAGTTTCATCGCTGAAATTCCATTTGATGTAAACATACAGAATAATTCCGGTTGGAAAGGACCTCTGGAAGTCATCTACTTCAGCTCATGGCCAAAACAGATGCAACTGGAAAGGCAGATGAGGGTGCATGGGTTTTTGCTAGTCCAGTTTCAATTAAGGCTGGAGGTTTCATAGCCTCTCTGGTTAATGACCTGGCAATTCTAAATCTGCCTTTTTTTCCCCCCCCTTGTGTCTAGTTAGAATGCCCCTTGCTGCAGCTGTGGCCCCTGTCTCATCCTTCTGCTGTGCATCTCTGAGAAAGACTTTTCTCTGTAACTAATCATCAGATAGACAGTTGACAATAACAATAAAGTCCCAACTACAAATAGATATGCATGTTTTTAAAGCTAAATGTTGTTCAATTGCACTTTTCAGAAATAGCTGATTGCACATAAAAAACTAATGTTACTTTCATCAATATAATTTCCCTAGAAAATACAATGATGATAAGGTTAATTATCATTTTAAACCTGATAATTTGCCATTCCCTTGCTTTTGCCTTTGCTAACAGGCTGAAGAAACAGAAAACAAGGCCAAGACTGCTTATTATATGCAAAAATATTCATGTTCACAATATACTCAGGTCAAGACCCATCGTTTTTCTTCCAACTTCACCAATTAGATTGGAAATAAATATTTTTCATATGTAAGCAAAATTCACTTTGTCAGCATATGTGTAGTTAACTGAAAGATTCCTAGAAGTAACATTCTGTAGTTATATATTTATGGTTGCTCATAATACAACTGACTAAACTGGCTTACACAAAGTTATTACTTAAAGATACAAAGTCAGCTGTGGCAATATTTAATCTATAATTTGTCCAAGAACACAATGTTTGAAATATACTGTAAAATAAAATATCACCTCAGTATTTCCCAGATTGTAAACAAAATGAAAGCAAGCTAACTGCCAAAAAAAAAAAAAAAAAGGTTAAAATGTATTTAGGTATCTTTTTGCATACAAAGAACCAATTTCATTTGCTTACATCCAGAACCATATATATATCTATATATGTATCTATATATAGATATACATATATATATAGATACATATATAGATACATATATAGATATATATATCAGGTTTCCTCTCTTAAGAAAAACTACTGTATTCTAGGATTCAAGAACTGCTGAATCATACTGTAACATCCTACATATATTTCTCTGTTAGAGCTTTCATACTACTGCAGGTAGCAGAACTTAGCACTGGAATATGAAACCCTTGATGCCAAAAACGTGGATCTCTTTGAAAGATAATGGTTTCATATGGAAAAGAAAGAGTAAGCTAATTTCCAGAGTTATTCTACAAAAAACAAAAAAAAAATTCATTACTCCCCCTCTTCATAAATATAGAACAACTTCTGCATAATAGGTGATATAGCATCTTTAGGTCCAAAATGTGTACCATTCACAATCGAAGTAAAGCAATACGAAAGGTAAACTCTTAATATAGTGAGAAGTTTATCTTAAACTGAATCTAGTATTTCATTAATTCAGCACTCAGCATTTCATTAGTGCAGTGGAACCTAAGTGTAAGTACTTTGATTTGTTATCTTCTCTAGGAATCATAGTTGGAACACTGGCTTCACTTTCAAGGGAAGGAAATTACTTTCAACAAACTATCAGTTTAACAATCCTCTAAAGTGTCAAGGTATCTGATCAGCAGATTAAACAGAGTATGTATTCAGTGCATATATTTTAAAACTGTGGTCCATCTATATCTATCATAATCAAAAATACACTTGATCATAAGTGCAAGAATAACCATATGAATACCCATTAATTTTTTTATCCTATATCATTGCAGATTTTCAGTTTGAATTTACATAAGTAGGAGGTGTCTAATCTGAATACCCTACAGAGAATGAGCACTGGAATTCCACATTAGTTGCTGAAACGATCATATTGCCTGCCATTTCCAGCAATGAGATTGTGTCGCTTATTCCACTGACTTGTAAAACCTTTCCTAGTTCTAAGTACCTACAAGCAAAGCCAGACATAAATAACCAGTAATTACTTCTCAGCAGTTAGAAATGTACAGAGAAAAAAAGGTATCAAATATTTTCCTATCAGAGCTGTCAAATTTTCTTAAGGTTCAAGGAAAAAACATTCAGGAAACATATACTGTTACCTTTCTGTACATACATGGCAGCAGATTCTGCTACAGCAACGCATATTCCTAGCATCTAAATTATAAGTATTTCAAAAGGTAAAAATGACATTTTTCTAAACCAAGGCAGGTTTCAAGCTCCTTTTGCTCAACATGACCTTCACAGGGCAGTCAGCCATCACACTGTAAGGCAGAGTTTTGGGATCAGAGACAGCCTTCCAGCCAACCGTATCACCGCTGCAATTTCTGCAACATCCCAAGCAGCTGTCCACTTAGACCCAGGACCTCCAACATACTGTGACTGCCCATCATCTAGAAGAGTATAAAAAACTATCCTATGCTGTTCCATTTTCTATTGAATTTCTATTGAAAAGGTAAGAATTATGTCATTTTTTAAAATAGTTTTTTCCTCTTCTTCATGTGCCTGATCACTAAAAGGTGAAGTAAAAATAATTAAATTGAATTAATCAATCAGTTAATTTTGAGATTGAAAATTACTGTTAACACTCCTCCGACAGCAGAACATAGAGCCTCCTTATGTATCAGTTAGCTGCTAACACCTGATCATCTTACCATTTGGAGATCACAGCATAACCAGTTTTTCTCACATCTTTCTCACTTTCCAAAAGATCAGACATACATATATTTTTGTGTAACTTCAAATTAATTTGTTTTTATTATTTACACCCTAATGTAGCTGAGTTGCAACACAATCATAATTCTCAGTTATTTCAGTGTAAATACAGATAAGTCAATATACTTATCAGTGTATACAGTACCAATTCAGTAGCATCAAAATTAAAGCTGTTCTACACAGGATAAGGTACAGATCTGTATTCCTTTTTTTTAAGTATTTTGCTTCTGAGGTAGGCAAGACTGTAATCTCCCTCCACTTTCACTAGAATGGGTCTTAAAGAAATTTTATGCTAGTAAATTCAACCAAATATCACAGACTGTGCATCTGACTTTAATTATTTTTGTCAAGTCTCTCAATGCTGCATTTTAAATGAAACACAAAGACTATATTATATGCAGAAAACCAAAAACAAACAAACCAACCAAACCCAAAACTTAAAAACAAACCGCAACACCACAACCAAACACACACCCCCCAAAACCTACCAGCAAAAGACACAGCAATAGTGATTTATAGTTTTCCAAGGTTGTACTCTTCAGCCACTATAAGAGCAAGTTGTCAGACAAGAATGGATGGAATTATCTTATGAGCAGTCATTAAGATTAAACAATTTACTAACTAATAGGAATCCACATTTTAAACAAAATTTCTGATGACCACCCAGATGTCTAATTTCTTCATGGCATTCTAACTAGAACAAAAAAAAAAACATTCAAATAATGGTCTGTTACTAGATCTCAACATTCGCCTCTAGAGCCAAAATTATTGATCTTATAGCAAGGTTTTAGACCCACTTATATCTTATCAAGTTCCTGGTGTAATTTAATAATTTTATCTGACACACATTGCTGTGACTGGACAACAATTTCTTCTTATTATTTACTTAACAGCTGATCACATTCTGCACTATGTTAGCTTAATGTGTGTAAGGTTCATGTCTGCTTTTGTCCAGTCAGCTTAACTGGGTAATAAATGAAGTGGATTTAGCAAACTTGCAATGTAGTATTCTAATAGATACTCTAATAGATATTCAGCAAGCAATAATTTGTTTCTTAATTCAACAGCAAGGTACTCAATTCAATAGCAAGGCCAAGAAAATCAAAATCAACCAGAATATGAAGTTCTCACAGCACCACTTACAACACTACAGTAGTCTTACAAACCAATCAATCAATATCTCTTTCACAAACGGCAAAGGCCATCTGACTTCCCCATCATTAACTTTTTAAAAATAAATATAGTTATTTTTAAATCTCCAAATTGCAATTTAACCACTAAACAATCTGTAAGCTTTAACATTCATTTATGTGACTTTTTGGCCTAAAGAGTCTAGCCAAACTCTTTCCAGCAGTGATTCTTGCAATAAAATCTTGTAAACTTCTTAGTCATATCCACAGACCTTAAATCAAACAACCATAACTTTAACTGCAACAACTTCTTTCCTCCACAACTGCTCAGTTTCCACAGTGTTGCAATAATTGCCTATTAAACCCACCCTAAGCACTTCATAATAAAACCAAGGATCATGTACAGTATCTGAAAAGTTTCCTTAGAAAAAGGACTTTACTTTATAAATAGAAGATGCAAGGCTTTCTTCCACCAATAGTACTAACACACATATATAGTAGGATACTCACTCTAAGAATAGATTATAACACAGATAATAAAAGTAGAACTACATATTTGATTTTTATCAAGAAAAGACACGAGAGGTTTTTTTTTTCCAGCTAAAAGAACAGAATAGGAAAAGATTTTCTGAGGTTACTGAGGCACAGAAACTAAAGTGATTATTTAGCTTCTGTGTCAGCACAACCTCCTTTGCAGTGTCCTACCTGCCAGAAGACAGATGACTTGGTACAGAGACCTAAGTACAAACAAAAATAGAATAGAAATTGGAAGACTTGAGAAGGCCAAGCAGATGTATTCATAAAAGGATGTCCAGTATTTTAGTCAGAAAGCTTTCTTAATGTAATGCAAGAACCATTGCATATCTATTCATGTTATAGCTATCAGAATTTAATAATTACAACTAATTCTAATTCAAGGCAGTTCCTTTAGTAAGTACCTTCTTCCTGATATTTATTTTACTAAGCTAGTCTCAATAATGAAATTCCAATTAGTGATCTTCTATGTACAGCATATATTCAGTTTGTACCATTTGAGAACTCTTTTGTTTTCATCAACTAAACAGGACTACATTCTTTCAAAAATTGGATTATTCAGATTTGTGTGTATAGGCTGAAACTTGTTGAACCATCACATAAAATCATCATCACAATTATCTTTTCCAGTTCTCGTTTCTGAACAGATGCCAGTGAAGGACACAGCCGCAGAAACAACCTCACATGCAATACTTTGATTCTTCCTCCAGAATGATGATCTGCACTGGATTTTTCAAAGACCAAACTCACAGAGCAGTTTACCCAAATAAAGGAGTTTACTGAAAGATTTGAGCATAATCTCACAGTCAGAGGAAGCAGTGACAGAAGCCACTTAATTTCCCTCATAAGGATAATAAGGATAGGAGACAAGAAGAATGATTTGGGGGTTTTTTAATGTCAAGGAATTTTCTATGTAGCAAGCTGGGTTTGTATTTAAAGCAATTACGCTCCTATATGAGAGCTCAAAAGAAGCTGACAAAATATACAACACTTATTTCCTTATTTTTATAGCTGACCTTTAAAAAGATGTTTTTAAAAATACTGCCCATTTAGCTATTATAGTTCAAACTTTTAAAAGCATGTTACCATTCAGAATGTACAGAACAAACAGCATGGTTCTCTTTTTTTTTTCCTCAGATTAAATTAGCATACCTATTTTTATTTGACACATAAGAACGCATTCTAAATTAGAAATGGAGGGACACCTGGCAACCTATCCAGCAAGTAGGTTCCTGCTCTCAGTCAAACCTTGGAGAAGATGTTCTCTCTATTACAGACATAGCACAACCTCTAAATTAACCTCTAATTTTTGACCTCAAGGTTAAAATTAGTGTCTGTGAATATTTACAACTTCGACTTTTCATCATTCGAAAATCTAAGAACCAACTCTTTTCTACATTAAGACAGGAATTTTGGAACAAAAAGACTGTATGATTGTACAATCAGGACAGGAGGTTTTCCATAAAGGCAAGCAAAATGAATTCTAGACCTAGATATCGCTCTTTGGCAACATCTTTTTAGAACAATGCCTGCATTTGTACACAGTAAAAAAGAAATTATATACAGGCAAAGTTGGCAAAAATGTCTCCCACTCCGCAGTAGAAGAGCAGTATCTCTCTAAGTACTGGGAAGTGCAGCTGCAGCATGTATTCCCAGGAAACTGCATGAGCTGTACAACCCCCACTGTGATGCATACGGCTCCAGCTACAATGCTGCTGGCACTCGAACTTTACAGAGTAAAAAACCAGCTGAGAGAACACTACGTATCTTATAACTCATTCTGCAGTATCTGATAAAGTTCTACACAACTGTTGAGATCTACCTCAGCTAAGCTCTTACAAAACAAAAAGCCTGTTTCAACACAAAAGTTATTGAAAAATCAAGGTCTGCCTGACAAAAACATGCATTCATCTTTGAAAGATGACTTCATGTGCCACATGACTATTTTTTCTCTTTGAAGACAAATAAATGCATTTCCAAGACTCAAAATATAACACACTTTTTTTTTTAATCCATTTAAGGGATGGAAACGCAGTATTCTGGAACACAGAATAACAGAAATTACTTCATTTATTTAAAAATTATTCCTGTTTTGATTTTCAATTTATTAAGTCCCAGTAATATAGCAGTACCTAAATTAAGCACTCGAGCAAGTGATCAAATTAAGAATGATAACATTTCAGAACATTAGTTCTGAATCAACTTAAAACTGTGAGTTCAAAAGTTACAGCACATAACATTGAGCTCTCCTAATTCTGGTATCAATAAAAATGAGTTCAAGCTAAAGGGAAAAAAAATATTCTAAAGGCTAAAGGGAAGATATAACCATGTATAAAACACTAAACTGCAATTGTAGAAATAATTTTTTGCTACCAACTTATTCTCTCCCTTGGTTTTACCTGACTCTAATTTAATATTTTTAAAGACTAATGCCATTCTAAATATTTTGTCTAAAACAAGGTAAATGCACATGTGTGCACACAGCAGCTAATTTTACAACTGTGGTTGAGATGAGTGGTTCACCTACATCAGATGCAGAGACTAAGATGACAGAGACACATGCAGTCTTCATTCAGTACCTTTACTAGGTATAAACACCACCAAGTACTAGGGGACAGGGTGTTCATTTGCAGTCAAAGTCATAAAATATATAAATTTATCAAGAACTAGATTGGACAACAGAGGAAAAACTTTTGGATCTGGAAGCAGTATCAGAATCATAATCACAGGCTCACTTATTCTCTTTTGGGGCATCCAGGACCACCAAGACTAACTCATCTCTTGCTTTCTTCATCTCATCAGAGATACCACGTCATTCTAGATGGCTGCTGTTTCTACCACGATTCCTAAAGGGATTGTTGAGATCCCAACTAGCAAAGTCCAGTGTAAGTAGAGGGTCAACAGCCAAAACTTGGAGCAAAGAGATGAGTTTGGATGTCCCTGGTCAAGCTGCCATGAAGGAATATTTTACTTCAGCTCTTGTTCTGCAAAAGACCACCCTTCTACAACCTCTAAATTATCTTCTGCTACGACTTGGCAAAGAAGAGACAGTGCACAAGTGTAAAGCAGCCAAAAAGGATACAAAACAAAGGTTTACAAATCCAGTTGCCTATCTCAGTCACACCAACACTTTCTCAACTGAATTTCTGACAAGACCAGTAAAGGAGCACCTGATGGGAGGCTGGCCTTCCCTGTTAATGCCTTACGCAAGTCAGACTCTGAGAACCAGCAAGTAAAATTCATGCATATATGTGAGTTATAGAAATCATAGGTAAACAATCAAAATGAAAAAGACAAAAGTATTGACTCATTTAGGCAATAAAAGCATTGTATAGCAAAATTAAGTCTCAAAAACTGATGAGTACAAAATCACATCCAGATACTATATCCTGCAAGACTTTACTACACAATTAAAAACTTAACAATACAAAAAGGAAGCAGGCCAAAACTGCTTCTAAAAAACCCATATCATGAGGTACTTAACTTAAAAGTTGTTACCGATATATGTAAACATTGAAGGATATTTTATATTAAAACTATGCAATAGATTATTTTTACTTATTTTACTAATAATTTATTTATATTTATAATTTATTATTTTACTAATAATAGATTGTTGTTTAACTTCCTTTGTATTGATCTTAAAATGCTTTTGGAATTCTCTGATCTGATTATCCAGTGGACTTCCCAAAGACTAAGAAAAACATCAGTATAGTGCATAAATACAACTTCTTCTATATGGGTGTACATAAACTCCACTAAGATTAGACAAAAGTTTCCAAACACACAAAAATCCCCACAGCATCTAAAATACTAGTCATCATGCTCAAGCATACAGAAAAGTGAATATAACCAATGCAGACGGCTCAGACAGAACCATGAACGTTCAAGAAGTATAATAAGAATTAAACTATTAATTTTGTTTCCTGATCAGACAATGTGCTCATTTTCTGTTCAGTCTTTTAATTTCTAATCAGTTATACTGACTCTTTTAAACAATCAGCAGAGCATGACTTGGGCAGAGGAATGCACACATAGGCAGAATCACATTTTACAGCAATCATTAAATGACCTGAAATTGGAGTCCTTTTGCAATATTATGCGTAGCAAACATGAATAAATTCATATTTGTAGCTAGACTATGTACAAAAAATTTTACATGACAGAAAATGAGACAGATCACAATGCAAATTTTAAGTGTTTAACAAAAGAAGAATACATGAGAGAGTTGGCTTTAAGAACTGGTAGTGAAAATTGTCTTACAAATTACCACTACAGTGAAGAGGTAGGCAAAAAAATGGGACAATTAGAAAAAATACGTGAGAAAAAGGCAGGCAGATAATATGGCTTCCAAAGACATTTCTGTTACAATCTACATATTGTGCATTTCACTTACAAAACTAAAACCATAAGCTTAAACTCTCCAAGCATATAGTATGAGTATGTATTATATCCCTGTGTCAGTTATGAGCACTTTGACATTCTATTTCTATATTACATTAAGGCTGAAATGGAGTTTCTGTCCTCTGTTAGTCTTGCGTATTTTCAACAGCGAAACACTGCCACCTCTTGGCTTGATACATAGACCTCCCAATTTCAAATGTAGAATTATATTTTTTGCTCCATTTGTCCTTTATGGAGGTGGTTGAATTCTTGTGATCTTACCTAAAATTTTATTCAGTAGACATACTTCACCAGGAAGGAAAATGTACAGTATTAGCTGATACGGAAAGTTTTTCTCATAAGTACATAGCCAAGCAACTTAAAACTATACTCCTTTAAGCCACGTAATGTTTTATCTGTTTTCTATGTCACAGCTCTTTGTTCTTGGAAGTTTTGGTACACATACACACTTACCACATGATATCTTGCATTGCATGCCTATCAAGTAAAAACTTGGTAATGCATTCTTTGAGCATCTGAGTTTTGAAAACAGATGATAGAAGTAACAATGATGCATTATTAAAAATGTTATGTTCCTTGCTCATGTATATAGCTACATTATTGTAGATGAAATCCCGATGGTTCAACATCTATATAAGCATGTATTGAAAGGTATGCAAAATTACTTACACCAGTGACACAATGTCCCCACGTTGTACATCATAATTTCTAATGCTCCAGTGGTTTAAGAGTACTACATCAGATGCTTCTCTTCCCCCAGGATTCAAAGAAGGCTGAGAGAAGAGGAGAAAAAAAAACATATTTAGAGCTACATTTCCTTTATCAATCTTCCACCTAATTCTCTTTCCATCAGCAGGTGAAATCCATTAAGAACGGTAAAAACATATCCACTTACTGCAAGAGGCCAAGAATCTGCTGTATTACAGGAAATACATTTCTTTATTAAATGACATGTTAAATATCATTACTTTATGACAAACTATAGTTCACATCTTTCAACGCACTACTGCATGCAAATCAGATTACATAGGATACATACTTATGGCAAGCCTGATGAAAAGAGGGGATTGCCTTTACTGCTTATCATTTAATATTAAAATCAAAGGAGAACCAAGTACACTAATTCCCAGGTAAAAAACAAAATAAGCAAATGAACTTTTTGCAGGTATCTTACTGTTTCTAAAAGCATAATACACTAAAAATGAAATATGTACTTGTAACAATACTAATCTCAGCATCCTTTGCAAAGGGGAAAAACAAGCCCTATACCTACAGTACACACTGACACTGGCAATAAATGTGGGCCTTCCATAACAGGACACATAAAGGCATGAATTAAAATAACCAAGTAATTAATGCATAATTAGGAGGTACATCCAATCACTCAAAATTATTTTGTGCAATATGAAACAAAACCAGGGTACCTGATCAATGCTGGCTCTGAGTTAACTCATGGGAAAGGCCAGAGCAAGGAAGAAGCCCATCACAATACTGTCTTATTTATGTTTGCAAGGCTTATTTTAAAACAGAGACTCCTTTTACTATACAGAAAATATTCAAGAGTATTCCAGACTGATGTTTTCTAAGAGTTTATTTCTCAGAAAGCTTTTTCAGAGTCTTCAAATACATTTACAGTATCTCCCCAGCTGGCCAAGAGATAACCTCTAATGTAGATTCTAGAGTTAGGTGATATATGCAATAAAGCAGTATTGAAACTAGGCAGTCCCTCATTTGTATGACAACTGTAATATTAGCTAAAAATTTAGTTGTTTTTGTTACTGCCATTGTTGTTGTTGTTGTTGTAGAAGAGGCACTTACAATATAACTTGACCCATCACACGAACCACTGGACTATCACTGCTGATATTCCCCTCTCCAAACTGATGGTACCTTCAATGAGTAAACCAACAGGGGGACTGAAATTAACTCTGCTCAAACCTAGTAATTATACAGTGTCGAATTTCATTCTACTGTTATTCAGTAAACTTTGCTCTCAAGTAAAATGGTTACTTAGTATTTATTTTTAACTTCAAAAGCAAATTCGAAGTCCTGATTTTCTCTTTACGACAGTTTCTTCATTCATTGCTAAAGAGATCGGTTGAGAAAGACATACCTCAAGTGGGATTTGTGAAAAATTAGTTTTTCAAGGTGCAAGAGGAAGTCACATGGTAGGATCTTTAGTAAGGGTAATTCACATGAAGAGTAAGCAATATGATAGGTCAAAAGAACAAACATGGTAGGGAGAGGGGGAGGGATATGACACAGTATGTTTAGTTAAAGAGCAAACGAGGCTAGTTACATTTTGGGCTATGGGCTACAGGCAAATTTCTAGTCAGGTAAATCAGGATCAAAGCAGATCACTCTAACATCCATAGAGATATGGTCCGAGTCTAAGCTATAAATATATTAACACTCATTTATTTACTAGACTCAATGCACAGCAAGAACCAGATAAATTAAAACCAGGAGCTAAATATCAGTTATTTTATTATTGGTTTTTAATCAGGATTTCCGAAATTATTTATAACCTTTACAGAACTTTCCACCAAAGGATCAAATATTTACATACAAATGACTTACACACAAATTCATGAACAATTCAGTCATACTCGCTTTGCCAAATGCAGGTATATATGGGCCAGAAACTAACAACAGTACTAAGTATAAGGCAGAGGCCAATCTTACAAAGCAGGAGTCATACATATGGCATATTCTCACAAAATAAACTCCTTAGTACTCAAAAGTATCTGCCTTAAATGGCCAAAAGAGAAGAATAAAACAAATAGAAATCTTAAAATCATTGTTCCAAAAGATAATGTATCTCACAGCTGATACTTAGAAAAGATCTAAATGAGTGTTCACACACTTTTTATATCAAATAAACTTACATCAACTGCATCCTACAGAGAAATACACCAGGTAGTTACAGTATTGCCCTAGTTGCACTATCCCACTTGACTCCTATTTTTTTCTGCATTTAAATAAAGGAAATACCTTAGAACTGAAATACATTTAGATATTGCATAATCTTTTTAACTTAAAGCACACTCAAGTCATTTTTAACAATAGCTGATTTCATTTTGACATATATGAGTGGATATCCAACTCATTATACATTAGAATTGTGTTTGAGAAAAATAACTACGGTGTTGGCTTTTTTCCTTCTCTCTCACAAAAAAACCTGACAAATGTGCAGACAGTAATACTATTTTGTTAGAAGAAACTGAAGGAAAACTAGGAGACAACTTTCCATTTACCTCAATAATTACTATTGCCTATTAAAAAAATAAAAGGCTAAATCCTTCAGCAAGACTTTCTCTATTGTAAATAACACAAATTGAGATTCCACAACAAACAAGTATAGGAACAATACAATTTATTCCTCATGATATTTTTAGTAGTAGTAAGGTTTAAGGTCTAGAAAAGTCAAAATACAGCTTCTGCAAAAGCAGTCAACAAATAGGGTCACAAGGGCTTTTCATAAGAAACAGAATGACAACGGAGGCTTCTTCCTTCTAGTCTGAAGCATTATAACTTCTTTGCTCAAGTTTTTGGCATAAAAGCCTGCTACAAATGAGGCACACAGGTCTTAATTTAAACTGTAGTGCAGAAGCCACAAAACATTACTCTTTCCAATTACTAACTAATCTAATGCTAAAAGCATGCAAATTGAGATCCCCAGCCATATGACGAAGCCTCATTGGACATGAGGTTCCATAAGTAGGAGGGTAAAAACATGCCCTTTTACTATAAATAATGATTAACTTGATAGTTGTTATGCTGCTAGTGAAGGTCACAACTTATTTGCTTGTAGCTTGGGGAACACAAAGAATATTCACACGAGCTTACAGGCTTAGGTACAGTAATCCTAATAAAGTTAGGAGAAACTGCCACAGAATAATTACAACCGCTATTATGCATAATGGAATAGGGAATTCAGTCATGTTTGCTGCAGAAACATGAGTGCTTTGTCAGAGATCACTGGTCAGGCCACTTCCTATAATCCTTGGTATTGAACTGTTTGCAATAGAACTTGCATATACAGTTGCACATACACTGTCCTCTTCTATCCCACTTGAAAACAGTCCATTTGATTTAATGAATTTACAAATTTATATACCCATGGGAGTTTCCTTTTCCACATCTTTATGTATGAAGTATTCGTAATACCAGACAAGCAATGAAACTCAATAAAAAATAGCATAAATCAATATCAAGATGTCCATATGACAACAAACATTTAGAAGTATACAGCCAGCACTACGAGAAGTCACACACAAAAAATCCGCAACAGGCAATTAAGAAATCTTATTACCAGTAAGTGTCACTTATATTTAATGTTGTAAACAGATTACAACTCACTAGAAACCCAGTATTAGTAGAATGCTAGATGAGCACATCAATCTAAAATCCTAAGCAACGAAACTACCTCATGTGATGATTTAAAAACCCAGAAAATTTGGAAAGAAAAGAGAAGGTAATGAAACTATTAAAACTGTTAAAATTATAAACTGCAGTAGTTCACTATTATTCCCTATAGGTTAAAGCTAATACACATATACACTGAATCCAGCACAAGTGAAATTATGACAGGTGGCTGAAAGCACTGAAAAACACAAAATCAGCTTGAGACAATGGAATGCATGAAGTCTGTGTTAATTGACTGGGTCAGAAAATTTGTATTTTCATTAGAAGCTTTATTCGTATGCTTGCCAGGGTGTCAAAAAGCATTCCCATCAACACTAACTATGAAGCAGCAGTAAAGCTGGTCCAGAAGAAAAGGAGAAAGTGTGGAGGGAGAGAGAGCGCACAGCAGAGAACAAGAGTAGGAGAGCAAACATGACACAGAAAGATTTATTTCTTGCTTCTTGTCAAAACTTTTAATTTCAGGCTCAGCAGGAGCCACAATTATGAGTACACAAAGCCAGCTAGACATTTTAGAGGTCTATTACAAACTAATTCTTGGGAATCTTACCATGGTATCAAATTGAGACAATAAGGTATCACTGGAAGCATGGGATTGAAGGATACCATCTGACTACAAACTGACTGACCTTCAGTCTTCCTCATACCTATAGCTGTCAGATACATTTAACATAGATCACTCTCCAAAGAACACAGTTACGATCAGTACTCCTTCAAGCTACTCTTAAAGAGAGGGATATATTCCTTATAATTGTGTCCCTGTCAGACTTGCTTAGATGTCTAATAAATCTTGGCAAGGAAATTAGTATCTTATTAAAAGCACTAGGATTTTTTTTTTGTAATCTGAAAAACATCCATATGCATAGAAGTTTAAAACAAACCTCTATTTCAGTCACGTTTCAGAATAAAACCAGAGAGTTTTACAGACACTGAGGTGTCAGTAAAATTACAAACATCAGCTTTCAAGCTATCCATATTTCAGTCAACAGAGGGAATGTTTAGATAACATTTACAGCAAGGGAAAAGCTTCAATTTTAATAATCCAGTGAATATATATTGCTTTCCCTTTGTCAGGTTGAATAAATCTAAGCAAATAACTCTAGTGTTTTTCAAATCTTCCATGGATAAACCACAGTTAACTATATGGTCTTCAAGTGCCTAGAGAAGCAACACTCCAAACCAATACCAGAGCACTCCCAAACACTTGGGACTGACTTCAAAGAAAACATAAAACTGAGGTTTTAACCAGAGAGGCATAACAGACTTGTGGAAAGGGAAATCTAAGAATTTTCCTTCCAGCTACCGAAGTAAAACTATTAAGCAATAATGGATGTCACACAGAACACTACATCCAAGACAGAGAAGATCAAACCATGAATGGCAATGCGGTATGCTAAAAAAACCAACACCTCAAAATTTAAATGCTCAGGTCATACTCATTAGCAGCAACAAAACCTAAAAAACAGAAATAACAAAAAAAACCAAAACCAGAAAATCCAACATGAATCTGCATCTTGAATGCTCCATGTGGCTCTAGACCTGCAACAAGAGGCAAAAAATGGGAAGGTGGAAAATAGGGGAGTTGTATTCATCTGGCTAATTTTGTACTTCTCTAGATGCTGTGTTACATATTTGAATTTCACCTGTCTGAAGATAGTAAAAAGACAACAAAACTGTTTTTTCCCAGTCTTCCCCTCCTCTCCTTCTTTTTAGTGCAAATTTCTGGCTCTGCAATTGCAAGCCCTGAGATTCTCCCCTCTTTCACTGGTCATCAATGATATTCAGAATAACATCTGTGAAAAGGGCAAAGATAACTCATGTTACACCTAGCTTTTGGCCTTGGATTGTAGAATGACTGGAGTAAGATGATTTTACTTTCATCCCTGTTCTTGATGTGAAAGCTGCCTGCTGAGGTTTCTTGACAGAGTTTAAACATCAGATTACAGAGACTGCCACAAAAGACACAATGCCATCTTGCCATTCCCTCCCCCTACCATGTGCTTTTTAGAACATTAAACATAAATTAGCCAAGTGCAGGATCCAGCCCAAGTTTTCTAGCCCATGTGTAAATTCTGCATAATTCAAACTCCAGCAGCTGGTCTTGATTGCTGTGAAACCTCTCTTCAAGGTTCTGAGCTTATTAAGACAATCAGAAAAGAGAGCTTGACATCCAAGAATCAAATCCTTACTCTCTGCTAATTGGAATGTTGCGACATTGGAACAAAATACATCATAGTTATCAGTGGTGATGCAGACCAGTGCGCAGTGCATATGATTCAAAATGCAAAGTAACAATACAGAAATTATCTATCTACATAAAAACATAGCTTTTTCAAGACCAAATAAACAGCGGAAACAAAACAGTGTTCATGAGTATTTATTTATCATCTAAATATTACACATCTTATTTATATTTATTTGCTTATGTTGTATAAACATTCAATATAACCAAAGTAAAAACAGTGAACTGATACCTATTGCCTGATAAAAATAAGTAATAATATTAGGCTCATGCCACTTTCAGTATTCTTCCCTGCAATGATGCCATATGTGTTCATTAGCAAGAGCAAATATAGCAAGAAACAGTTTTGCCATACAGTTATTATAATGTAGCTACTAAAAAATAATAAAGCCTCTTTGTGAGTCATCAATTCAGTGTCAAGAGACAAAAGGTATTGCTCCAACTATTTCTAAATGTCTAGGAAGATATCAAAACAATCTATCACTATTTCTCCATATATTTTCCTTTTACTGACACAGAATTTTGGGAAGTTTTGTTCTCAAAATTTTTTCTTTCACATCATAAAATATTTAACAAAGTAGAAATTTAACTATTCCATACTAGAACGTCATTTCATAACAATTGAGAAAAAAAATTTTTTTTCACCTTGTTATTATCAGTGGAGAGCCACATTTTAATTTCCTGACAGACAAAAGATATTTCCAGCAATACCTGCATTGATGCTCCTTCCACCCTTGCGACACAAGCAACTCTGTCCAGGAAAGTCACAGTTACGGGAACGGCAACAAAGAAACCTTTAAAAAAGGCTTTAATGTATTTCTTCCCCAAACCCTGAGCCTGTGCCATAATCTGAAAAACACGAAGGAAAGAAAAAAGGTTGTTATATAAGAATTTTGAAGTAACATCAACATGTAGCAATTCAACACGCAACAATTAAGAATAAATTTATTATCTGTTAGAGTCTCACAGTATCCAGAGCGAAAAAAAAAAAGAGTGTGCACACGAGAATGGAAAACCCCAAACCAACAAACTGGAAATCTTCATCAGAATTTAAATGGCTATCCTACAAAATAGAGCTTGATACTTGACATTTACCCTTTAGCTAATTTGAACATTTCTTGTGATCCTGTGCTAGCAGAAGTACTTGATAAAAATGACTCAATGTAGCAGGTAATCAAGAAGCAAAGTGATACAACCAGAGAAAATTCAATAATGTATTTTGGAAAAGAAAAGCGTAATTTTCTCTCAATACACTGGTAATTACTAATTTCTCACCCCCAAAGGTGGATTGTGTTAAGCAAAGGAAAGCTATTTGCAACATATTACCTTTTCTTTATTAGATATTTTCACAAATGAAAATGCACAAATGCATCATTTCCACACTGGTGGTAACAGCAAACATAAAATCAATTCAAATTGTCACATATATCATGGAGACACACCATAACACAATGACTGACTCCTTGTTCACCACTACATCAAAGTTAAAAGCATGTTGGCAGACTAGGCAGCTATGTAATGACACATGGGATGATTCCATTCCAACTCCATGTATTATACTATCTCCCATCTATTTATTTAGCCCTGAACCACTGAACATGCTGGGAAAACACCTACAAAGTGCACTGAAACATCAGCTGTTTGATCATATTAGCCACACCTCTGAAAAGTAAGCTGAATATCCAGGTACTACTGCAAAGACTCAAGCCTAAGTCACGTAACTGCAGTTTCATTGTAAGAAATGCTGCCTTTCACCTATTGGCAACTTCCTTTTAAACTGCTGCTTCCTCCTAATGAATCCCTGGTAGCCCTCCCTCAAGATCAGCTTGTGAAGTCCCTGCTCCCTCTGTCACTTCTAACTCCAATACACAGAAGAAAAAAACCACTGTGCCCTGAATTTTTGAGTCTCCCATTGTGTTTATATTCAAGAACATAAGAGTTATTTTTCAATTAAAATAATGAAAAACACAAATATATGCAGTTTCATTCAATCTTACAAAGTATTTAGAATTTCACAATATAATTATTTTTTCTTCGTTGCATTTTCAGAAATATGGAAGTGATGAACTATTTGTATGCAGAATACAAACTGAAATCACTCCAATGAAATAGTACTGAAGATAGTATTTCTATCACAGACAGAGCTTCTTAATCCCAAAAAGCATCAAACTTAGGAGAGAAAACTCAGTTCTACAAAGTAAGAATTTGCATCTGCATATTCTTCACTAGAATTCTTTATAGCTATTAATAGCTTTGCAATGACAAGATCTGTCTTCTAATACTATTACTTTTGACATTCACCTTCAAAAGCTTTTAATTATTTTTTTTAAGTGGAAATATTTCATCATCTGTAACTTGTTCATAAGTTCAAATCTGCATGCTGCTTATAATTTGGTCATTTTCTGTCTGAACATTTCATGAAAACATTTTCAGTTTCATCAACCACTTTTACAAATAATTTGAAATAGGTTGTGAAACAGAACAAAAACTTCACTATTTCAAGACAAAAGCTATAATGATTTACTCTCAACTTATCATTTCAGAACTTGTTATTAGAATCAATCCACCAAAAGAGACTACTGCCTCAATCAGCAGAGCTTTACCTTTGGAAAATATGCCACGTAAAAATAGAATCTCTAAAAATCAGGGTTTTGTCTACCTTCTAACTACATCATTGCCTGCACCTTAATACCCTTCTCTCAACCTATTTACTTTGAACTTTGCCTCTTGAGTTTTCTGGTTGGAACTCTACTTTTCTTCTACGAGGTCTGGTATCTCAGACCTCCTACACTCTAACAGCAATGTCAGCCACAGAACACCATTTGGAGCCCTTACCCACAAATATATTCACCATATTCTCTAGAGTAACTTGAGCAGGAAAACACTACAATGTACCACAATGTGGCTGATTTAGGAATATTTTTTTTTTAATTCAGAAATCCGACAACTTTACTTCTCTTAAAATTCCTCAGAGTCAAACATCTTTTTCATTAATAATGAAACATGAATATTCATCCCATCCTTTCTACTAAATCCATGGACAGATCTTGCTATAAACTTCTTGCAGCAGCCTCATGCTAGTATCTACAGAAAAATCTAGTATCTGAAGAGAAGTAATTGGTCAGACAATCCACAGGAGACCAACCATATGCTTCCTAGAACTACAAGCTAATTAATAGTGACAGAGAATCTAGCAGCCAGGGTAAAACTGCAGAGACAAAACGCTACATTATCAGTACACCACTTGGACAAGGCAACACCAGCAGTATTAAGTGGCTATGGACAACGCTGGGAATTAAAGTCCTACTTTTGTGGGTTTGAACACATCCAGCATTACACGACACAATATGAAAAAACAAGAGAGGAAAAGCACCAGCAGCATCCCTACAAGCAATCAATTTGCAAAGCCACTAAAACCAACAACAGCTCATGTGCTGAAGGACTTCTCTATTTGCCCTGAATCTTCTCCTCTCCTCCCCTCTCCTCTCAGCAACTGATCAAACCACTGGTTTCATCTTCCCCGTATACCAAAATGATGAATTCTTCTTGTAATGATGTGCTACATTCTGAAATTTTCCTGCTTCCCCATCTCCCACAGCAAAGGACAGCTTTTCCCCATGGCACAAACTGAGCCAGCCTGCAGAAGCCTTTCTTCCCAAAAGAGAGCAAACATTTGCACACACATTTCAAACAATTTGAGAAGAACTATTTATAAACAATCCGCCTTTAACCTTAAGTCCTGTCATATAGCAAAACATATTCAACACAAAGGTACGTTACTCCATGTCAGTATCTGACTTGACAGTGCACACATTTTTGCCAGGTCTGTTTTATAAGCCTTCCCCTCTACAAACCACAGACAAGTAAATGCACATGCAGAGCTGACATGCAACTGTTGACAAAATAGTTCACCACCCCACTGCCAGTAAATGGCAAGTTACCCCTCACTCTTTCCATACGAGGGGCTTCAAGTTGTCTTGCACTGCCACAGGGGAAGAGCTGGAACATAGGCAGCAGAAAGGCAGTTTACAGCATTACCTTCTACCAGTCACTGGACATGGGAATGGATAATCTTCAACTGATAAACACTGCTGGATTAAAATGTGCAGTGTTGTCTTTTCTTATACTTTGATGGTCGTAGGAGAAAAGAAGGGAAAAAGGTAATGGTAAGCATTTAATGCAGTCACAAGAAAGAATTTAGGGTGGTAAAGGGTAGACACAAAAAACATGCTTAAAATAAAAATAAAAAATTCTGGTCAGAGTTTTTTTATAAAGAAAACATGAGATAGCCATCACTTCTAAAGATAATATTCTGCTCTTAGACATTTCTAAAACATCTGTAGATTTTAAAAGCATCATGTTTCTGGAGAGAAATTCTGAAATACAAGGCAGTGTCTGGTTTATGATGACAGGTTTAAATGCACGTCAGTGAGGCAAGCAAAGTATTGTTTGCTGAAAAAAATAATTTCCCCCATAACATATTTTTCTGGATCTGTGCCCAGTTAGACACCTTGAATAAGATCAACAAATCACAACACTTAAAAGATGGGAAAAAAAAAAAAGAAACAAAACCAAATCAAAAAAAAAAACAGAATAAAAATATTTTAGAGATGAGTATGCTTTTCAGCATTGGTAAGTAATACTTGGTTTAGGGAAAAAAACCCACAGAATAATTCAGTAGAACTGACAAACTTCAAACCAACAACCTTGAAAACTTGTTTGAAATGGAAACATGGACAAGAAAAATCCAAGATCAAAAATGCTAGCATATAGCAGGTCAAAGCATTAAGAATTTCACATTGTGTGGCTCAGAGATTAAGGCAGATGGAGCACAGCATTATCTGGACTGAAGTATTTGGTGCACAAAAGGTCCAGGGATTATAATAAGCCTCTCGTGGGTACTATAACATATGGAGCAGAGATGCTATTCAGATAGCTCTCTATGTATAAAATGTTTATTTTTTTCTTACACTTGCCTGCACATTAGAAGACACTGTTTATCAAACAGCCTGAAGAAAATCAAGTAATTCAGAAAGCCCCAGGTTGTAATATATTTGCAAACCTAGGTACTTAAAAATTACCCACAGAAGTATGATAGGAAAAACAGCTGTAAAAACAAGGCATTAGCAGTCATCCGCAAAGGAAACAGAATGGCCCCTGATGTGCTTCTACAAGAAGGCATGTGAGGGAACAGGAAGGAGGGAATTACAACCTATATGCAAAACAACTACCCCACCAAGACTGCTATGTTAGTTTGAAATGACCTATTTGATCTAGTTCAGGAATTTGTAGCTATATTACATATAGTTCAAGAATCCATTGAAACAACCAACTTCTCTGCCAATCACAATATGCATTATTCTATAAATCAATGGCATCACACTAGAATTCAGGATATATGGTTTGAAAATAAAGAAGACTTTCATAACAGAAAACACCACAACACATAAGTAAGCCCAATTTTACTGTGTCCTATGAAGCATAAAACTGAGGACAAAACCTTTTAAGACTGGTCTAACTTGAATGCGAGGTTATACCTAGCCTAACAACCATGATTAACAGGACACCGCTCAGTATCAGAATTTGTGTGATCTTTTTAATACATGCTTTTTCTACAATCTTTCATGATATGAGGCCAGAGCTAAATACTGCCATGCAGCCTGACTCTCATTTCCCACTTCAGTTGTACATTTCAGTAACTTTTACATTACTGTAAGTGATTACTGTAACGGTAAAAGTATGCAGACTTCTTAGTAGGCTGATTTAATTCACATATATTTATCCAAGTACAGGCTTGGACATGATGGTGATGAGTGCCACAGAAGAATCAAAATAGACTAGCCCATGTAAGCTTTCAGTTTAAATAATCAATATAGATCAGCGCATTTAAGTTTTCATTTTAAAATCCTATCTAGTTCCAGAAGGAGCTCTCATATATCCTTCAATAAAGCCAACTCTATCCTGGTATTATTCCACCGTAGTGGTAACATGTCTAGTCAACTAATGTATTCATACTCTGCTCAGGTTTTACTCATCCTATTCCTCCATCATATTACTCTCCCTGTATCCCCTAGCATAGAGACATTAAAGAACACCCCTCTACTGTGAGTATGAAAATATCATAGGTCATGGAAATGACTGCTGCATTACTGAAGACGCAAATCATAACCTAATCTGCAGTTTCAGCAACTGCACACATATGCTCTGCTGTTCTTTTTTCTTTCCTCTAAATTAGTCATTTTGTCCTGACACCCAGATGTTTCACTTGTTCCAAATACAAAGCAGGAGATTTTGTTAGCTTCAACACCATTTTGTACCATTTTCTTGTGCCTTTGCTTGAATTCAAGCAATTACAATTTCCATGTAATAGCTCCCATCCCTATGAAATATGCAGAGTTTTTGCAGTATAGCACAATAAAGAAAAACAACAATAAAAATCCATTTTTTTTAATCTTCTCAGTGCTGTAATATACAGAGAAGTTCCCAGAAGCAGACAAAACCAGATCAACCATAGTGAGCTTTCAGCTAACATACCAAATAGAAAAGCTTAAACTACAACAATTGTCAACATAATCAGTCACAGAATTATTGCTGGGGGCAAAAAATCAGTTTAATGTAGAACTGATTCTTCTTTTAACATAATATTACTATATCCCATCACTGGCATCTATGCCATGTACAAAGGCTTAGTTCACATGCTGGTTGTAACTGGAAAGAAATTCATATTGCTTATTCTTACAAATGAATTTTGTGTTTCAAGCACACAAATTTTACCCTTGTGGACAATCTTGTATTTCCAAACAAAACATTTCACTCTTCAAACATAAAGCAAAACTGGAAGAAAACACAGCTGTAGACCAAAGTTACTCTCAGCAATCGAATTAACAACTAGTTCGGGATGGCAAGTAATCAGCCACCCCTCAGTTCTTACAAGTTATTCAGGATTCCATTTTATACACACAAGCATCAAGGAAAGGAATTGCAATCAAAAAATTAATAATAATTGTTACAAATCAGATTTTTTTCCCAGCACTTAAAACTTTAGATGTAATGAAATATCTTCCAACTACTATCACACAGGCAACTGGCAGAGTACCATTTCTTCTAACACAAAAGTTACAATATTTGGTTTTATTCATGTTTCTGCATCTTCAAAGAAACTAAAAATCATTCATATATACTGTACATAAAGGAAAGTACTAAATTATATCAATTTTTGGAACTCACTTAAGTGAATACCATAACATGTTCAGCTTCTAACAACTGAAAGTTCTGTGTTGCTTTCAGCCTAAGGATTCAATGCCTGCAACCAAAGCTAATTCTCTAAATTAATTTTAAGTGTCCTTTGCAAATGACTACCAGCTGCTGCTATGTTTTGCTCTCAAGCAGACTGCATGAATGAGGAGTTGCTTTAAAACTTACTGAATTTGTAAATTATATTATGGTAAACAATAGCATAATCTTTGAATTTCAATAAATTTGTACATTTATCTAGTCAACTCTCCGGATTCTTTCAAGTACCAGGGAACTGTCATGTCAGTTGTGGTTATTCAGAATCAAATATAGGCAAAAACAACAACAACAACAACGGAATATTCCGTTTTCACCAAAATATATAACTTTAAGTATTCAGATAACATCCAATGAGCAGCCTAAGAATAAAAGCATTCAGCTTCAAACATGAATACTGTCAGAAACAAATTCTTCTAAAAGGTTTTGCTTTTGGATTAAGAAGAACTAAGTTCAGTACAGAACAGGGAAGTTTCTCCTAGCCTAATGGAAAGTCAAATGAATACAAAAACAAATTAATAGAAGAAACAAGATTCTCAGCTATGAATCTTTAAAGCATGCCTGTATGCACTGAGTATATGAGGACAGAATAACAACTGAAAATAATATTATGGTATGAGCAAATGATGCCGAAAGAAAGAATAGAAAATGCTTTTACTATTTGAAATGTATTTTTCATTTACAGCATGCTTCACAAAAATTACTCGTTCTCCCACAACTACTGTAAAAGCAGTTTTGTGCACCCTTCTTCAAAGCTGAGAAATTGGGACGGACTCCCCGACAGAACATTCCCGTGAAAACCAGCTGTGAAACCTGATAAACCAACTACTTACTATCTACTGTCTGGGGCATAGTAATAAACTAAATGTATGAACTAATACAGAAAATTATGCCTTCAAAAAATAATTCCTTTATTTTAACAACTCAGGTTTTCTCGTTGAACATTAGAGGTCACTGTGGGACTTGTTAAGAGCAGACCTAGTGCACTCTATCATTCCCCACCATATTGATTTTGAGTCTGGGATTTGTGACAACTTCAACTGCCGTGTAAGTTTCTCAGGCCTCAATAATAAGCAAAACAACTTAACAAGCATAAGGATACAGATTTCCATAAACAGCTGAAATCTGTGGCACACTAGTCAACTTATAAAGATCTCACCACAAAATTCCAACTGTGACTGTGAAACCATTTGAATCTTAAAATTATTGTTAGCATGCTTAAAATATTATTTTCAGGGATCTGGATATCACCCACTACTATACCATGGGTATAGTTATCTACCATCAGTTCCAGAAGAAAATTTATTTTGGTAAAGACATACAAGTTAAATAAAAGAATCTGTAATTTTTAAAGTAAGTTAAGTGAAAGACTCCTGGAAAATCTCTCATATGCAGTAGTCCAAAATGTTACATTTTTTAACAAAATGCATATGTATTCAGTTAAAAAGCTGCATATTGGAAAAATCAAGTCGAATTCTGAAGTTTTCTGGAGAAAATATTTCATTTAACCTGAAAAACCCCAAGAGGTTCTGTCTTCCTAGTATATCTTGTTAACAATTTCTATTTTCTTCCTAGCTGAACAATGAACAAGTATGCATGGCATATGCTTTTAGGAGAGAAAAAGAAAATGAAGACATGCTGGTACAAGAAAATTATTTAGGGAGCTGTAAAGCAGCTTTGCCTTTTCTGGTACCTTGGTGTGCTCAATGAATTCCAGTTCCACAGAACAAGGATGGTAATATAAAAAAAAAGTAAAACTTCTATAGTGGAATACAGGCTAATTAAAAGATCTTACAAGGTTAGAGTCTACTTGTTGTTCAGCTGCACTTTTTCTATCTAAGCTTTTTGCCAACTTCCAAGAAAATTAATTTTCCTTAAAAAAAGCAGGAACACCAGAGAGACATGTCTAGGAACTGGCTGAATCTCTTCAGCTTCAAGCACTGTGGCCTTTATACGGAGAAGCATTTAACTAAGAACAGATGGCGGGACAAGCAGGAGACACGGAAAAGAAGCCACTTTAGGACAAGCTATATCGTTACAAACAAAAAACAAACAAATAAACAAAACCCCAAAAACAAACAACAGCAATAAAATCTCTCTCAGATGACCAGGATGTAGGGTAACAGGAAAGGCACTCCATCAGGATACTAGAGAACAGCCATCAACTGTAGTCCTCATAGGACAAATACAAGACCTGATAGAAGTTTAATAAAGCAGAAAAATACGTTAAGTAAGAACTGCATTCAGTCCGAGACCAAAAGCAGTGCACACCACAAGTCCCAGTTGCAGACATGATGCCAATGAACGGGAGCAGAACCCCGGAGTCGCTCCAAACCCATTCCCCCACCCAAGTGGCCGCTGCACTTCCACCTGCAGCGGGGCACGACCGCCTGCCGCACCGCCTCTGACAGGGGGAGGACGCAGAGAACAGCGGTGGTTCTCACTACTGGCTCTGCCGGGTCTTTTTAATCCAGTCCCTTCCCACTGGAAATAGATAGGTCGGTAATCTGAAGAACGAAGAAAGGAGGAACCCAACACCCGACTAGCGCCGGGGAAGCAGCAGCGGGTGGCCACGTGAGCGGCGCTTCCGCCAGCCCCGCGGNCTGCTCACGCCCGTCCCCGCTCCCTCCTCCACCAGCGGGCTTCCCGGCCGCTTCCCCGCCCCGGCTGTCCGAGCCCGCCCGGCTCCCGTGGCTCCGCCCGGCTCCCGGCCGCTCCCGCCGCTTACCCTTTGCTCTGTTCCGCGGGGGGCGGGCCGCAGCCGGCCGCGTCACGTGACGCGCCGGGCGCGGCGTGCGAAGCCCGCGGTGTTCCCGGAACGGCCGCCCCGGGCTGCCCTGAGGGGCCGCGGCCGTGGGGGCTGCACTGCACGTCCGGCTCGGCTGAGCGGCCTGACAGGGTCACCTTGTGCCACACACAGAGCAGGACAGGCCGTGCACGAAATAAGGTACTTGGCCTGATCCTTTTTCAGCCCGTGTAGTTACAGTTTGAGTCCCCAAAAATTTGAGGATGCTGCATTGCAGTGGCTGTGTTTTCCTTCAGTGAGGATGGAGACTTAAATACATAAGGAGTCTAGTCTTGTGGTCATTTGTTGGCAATTGGACAACAATAAATCTGTTTGGATATTCACATGTAATACTGGGAGTTCTTAATATTTCAGTACAAAGCAGTTCTGTACCTTGCATATATTGTAACCCACACAAAATGGTAGGATTTTTGTTCAGCTGATGACTTCCCTAGTGCACACCAGATTTGATCTGGACTGATGTCAGCCACATCTGGTGCACATAGAGCTGGCTGCATTGTACTGCCAGTTCTGGCTTCATGGATGGTGGTTCGGTTTTCCTGGCTGGTGCAGATGGATACACTAGGGCTTATGTTTTCATTCAGTGTTTAATTGGTTTTATCAGTTGCCGTAACAACTGCAGGTGCCAGTATAGTCTGAAGCAGGAGGTTTTACCACATAGTTCAGGTACTTTCAAGAGTCAGTGGGCAAGTTCATGGAGGGAAAATCCATTACAGATTATCACACACTTAGGAACTACCTCTGGCTCAGGGAGTTCCTAACTAGATGCTGGGAGATATTTCTACTAGTCAGGCCACTGTTGGAAACCAATGTAAGATGACACCTCTGCCTGACTGTGCAGTCAGTTACTTGCAGTTTATTACTAAAATGTTATTTTTAAGATCAAATATAAAATTGTTGATAATTTAAATGATCTTGACTTTGAGACTGAGCTTGGAAAGTATGAATGCATAGTTGTCTGTAATCTGACCATGTCTTTTTGCAGAAATAAAATATTTCCACAGTTGTTGAGATAGGAGTCTAGTATCTTAGAAGACAGTGGGGTAGAGTACCTATTAATAAACTGAATTGGAAGGCACACTGTAAGACCATTTTTAGTACGAGGACACAATCTGTAAAATTTCTTGTTACACACAATTCCAAACACAACAGACCCAGCCTCTTGTAAAATCCGAATATTTCAGCAGTGCTTACCTCTTTTAAAGCTTTGTCTTGGGGGTGTGGAGTGGGGAGGTGGCTCATGGTGATGGGGTTATCCCACAGTCATTTAGTGCCCGGAATTGTCACTGCCCGAACCGCCTTCCCCCTCGCCCCACCCCACCACGGCTCGGCGGATATTGAGATGGGTGAAGGAAGACCCGGGATCCTGTAGGTGTTGGGGCCGGGGTTGGTCCTTCTCGTGGGGGATTGAGGGAGCAGCCGCGCAGCATGGTGACTGGATCTGACCTGAGATCCTATTGCCCTGTAGGGGGTTTTTTTGTTTTTTTCTTTTTTACTTCGGCACTGCGACCAGTGCTTGCCGGTTTGTTTCCCTGCTTCCCTGCCACTCAGGAGCTCAGAGCCCCAGCGCCTGTGGTGCCAAAACCCGGGACCGGGAGGGTCCCCTGCGGCTGCTCCTGTGTGTTAGGCTCCGGGACTCCGATTCGCCGCCGTCTCCACACTGCAAGCCTGCTCGCCTTCTCCCTGTTTCCCGGCCGTTTGAGCCAATGTGTGGGGTGCCACTGGGACTGGTGCTGCCCCCGCCGGGCCACTTCTCTGCGCGGTAGCCTGACATCGTGACAGGCCGCTGCCTGTGAGCTGTGCAAAGGAGCAATCTCCTGCAGTATTCATGCAAGGGCATGACTCTGCACACAAGATGGAGAAGTGCAAAGCGTTTATTGCGCAGGAAAATATTCCCTAAATACCAGCACCCAACAGGATATCGCATCATATAAACAGGATAGATGTTCACCTCAGTGTCCCCCAATCACCTGGGATAGTGCACAGACATTGCCTATTATGGTAATAAGTAAACAATACCCTATAAGGTCACAAACTACAATTATCACATCTCATAGGTCTGACACTGTCTAGAACCCGTAATCCTCTCTCAACCTATCCTCCGTGACCTGGATGCACTTACAGGATCACCCCCGGGTCTGAGAAAGAGGTTCTCTCTCCGGCCTTCAGGGCCTATCTCTCTTCCAGCACATAGCGCACCCCAACAATCTCCCATCCTCCCCTCTGCCCAAGCTCCCACTACCTCCCCAGGAGGTTTCCCAAGCCCACATCGGAGGGCCCCTGAGGCCACAGCGGAACCAGCACAGCCCCTCTGCCTCTCCAGCAGCCAACAGTGCCCTGCCCGTTGTGGGCTAACTCCACCAAAGAGGAAATCGCGTGATGGGCGACCAAAGGCTGTCTGGTTTTTGTTGTTACTGTGGTTGCTTGTCTGCTTTGTTATATAACATATATGTATGTGTGTGTATATATATATGTAAGTAAAGAACTGTTATTCTTTTTCCTATATCGTTGCCTGAAAGCCCCATAAGTTCACGGTTATAATAATTGGGGGGGGGGGGTCATATTTTGCTTTCCAGGGAGGTTCCCGCCTTCCTTGGCAGACACCTGGCTTTTAAACCAGGACATGCTTAAAACATTTTCATGAAAAAAACAATTAGCTTTGGTGTGATTTTGTTTTCTGAAATACGTGATTTGATATATATCACTTGATGCCAACATATTTGCTACCCAGGGAAAACCAGTGATTGTTTGAAACCCTATTTCACTTTTTGTTTTCCCTTGACACATTTTTAAATAAGCATTACCTTTACAATCAAATAAGTCTCACTGAGTTTGTTATTGGTTAACTTTTATTTAATGCATTCTTTAACACATTTGAATAGTGTGCACTTTAAGATTCTACAGGGAGGTTTTCAGTGCATTGTGTAATAGAGTATTTGGTCACTGCTATCCACAATCTCCATTTTCATGTAAAAATTTTACTGTGAAACCTTCACATATTGTTTACAAATATTGCTGCAAAACACAATATTCTCTTTTTAATTGTAATGTTAGACAAGCACTTTGGGAAAGTGCCTCAATGTTTCCATGCACTTGAAGCTGACAGTATGAAATAGTTCCCACTAAAACTCTTGAGCTGAAACTCTTTTCAAATTAAAGACTTTTGCTAAAAAACTCACAAGATCAAATCATGGCTTATCAGTTCTCTTCATTTTGAAATCAGGTGTGTGCTAAGCAACTAGCAGGAAATGCCCATTCTTACTCTTTATTTAGTTGTGGATAAAGTTAAATTTATCAAAGCTGATACTAAAGTTATGAGCTGCAAATGTTACATTACTGATATTCGCACCACTTTATTTTTCTTTTTTTTAAATAAGTATTCCTACCACAACTGCATTGGTACCTAGAAGTAAATGACAGGGTTTTTTGCTTTCGACTCTAACAAGGAGGTACGGAAAATGTTTTGCTGCTTGTATGCTTTGATGCATCTGTGACTGAAATAAAGAAAAAGCAAGCCCTTTTCACCCACCTCTTCAATTACTTTTCAGTTGAGAGTACCATTAAAGCATTCTTGGCAATCCACAAAACTTTTGCGCTACAATATCCATTTAAAAGATTCTCAGCAGATCCCGCCAAGCTTTAAGCTAAAAACACATTTAGTTCAGTGTCCTCCAGGTTAATTTCATTTTGCATTTTAAGAGCATAGAAAATCTATAGGAGATATTCAAGACCTGCTTTGAGTTAAAATCAAGTTCCTTACTTTTGCGAATACAACTATCTGTAGGGTATTTAAGGCATTTTTATCTTCCTCCATATAGTAAAGGAATGACTGTTCGAGTGGTATTGAGTGTACTGCTCTGAGGGAGTGTGTTTTGGAGAAAAATACTGGGCTGGATCCAGCCGCCTTAGAGCACAGAAACGGTGCAGTGAAAAAAGGGCACAGAATCAAAAAGTCTGATTGCTTAATGGATATTGTAGATAAACACTTCGTATAGTCCAGCTGTGGCTAAAAGAACTTGTGGCCCAAGGGCAGCAATCAATGGTGTGGCACAGTAGAGGGCAATAAATATTAAACTTGCTATTGTACTGGAAAAAATATGATTACAGCATCTTCAGTACTGTATTATTACACATCTCCCTTTCATTACATGACTGGGAACCTAACTACTGCTACCTTTGACCATCACATACTATTCATGTTATGCCTCATATACACTGAAACACAATCTGGTCAGAATAAAGTAGATTTTGCTTCCAGTTGGTCAGGCAAGCCATGAGCATAAAACTCTGTAGTGACCTCTCCATGAGAGAAAAAGAGAAGAATTGAAACACAAGAAATTTATTCCTGAAATCCTATCACTGGTCAGTGAAAATAGCATAATCTCTATTATGGCCATAAAATATATTAATATATATCAATAATATATCAATAACTTATGATAGTCAACTTAATTGTGATGGCTTTCCTCAAGGAACAGTTATTGCACTCATATTTTTGCATAGCAAAGAAGAAAACAAACATGATTTGCAAAGTCAAGAGTCTGTTGTCAACATAGGTAAATTCTTGACAGGCTCATGAAAGATTTTTCAGTTCAGATTTAATAATTACAGAAAAAAGAAAATAGTGTTATTACAAGGAAAAAAACCCCATCTCTGTAATAGCTAAAATTCTTACAATAACTTCCTAACATTCAGCTTTCTGTCACTGGTGCTTTGCTCACCCTTAGGTTGTTTCCACTCTTCAGATGGTTTGGTTCAGTGTGATGGGAGTTAGTTGTTTGCTTTGGTACCCGTGCAACTGGCTTTTCCCAACTTCCCAGGTCAGTGTATTTTTAGATGACCAACAGTGACTTGTTTACAGCCCTAAAGTTTCCAGTGTCATCTTGCACCTCCCCCACTCCTGTCATTCCAACACTGTAATCCCTTGCATTGCATTATAATGATAAGGGCATAAACATTCAATTCTACCAACAGCTTATTACCACTTATTACTACATATTATGTTTGTATCACACAATTATATAAAATTACCAACAAGTAAACCACAGAAACATAGAATATCTAAAGTTGAAAGGGACCCATAAAAATCTTTGAGTCCAGTTCCCCACTCCTCACAGGACTGCCCAAACTAAAGCATGTAACCAAGTTGTTCAGATGCCCCTTGAACAGGGGCAGGCTTGGGGCTGTGACCACTTCCCTGGGGAGCCTGTTCCAGTGACTGACCACCCTTTCAGTGAAGAACCTTTTCCTTATGTCCAATCTAAACTGCCCCTGACCCAGCTTCATTCCATTTCCTCATGTCCTTGTGCCTAGCACTGGTCACCAGTGTGGAAATCAGTATATTAGACAAGTACCTCCTGATCGTTGTAAGATTGTTGTTACAGGTAAGCAAAGTAAAACAGCTGCAGGAATGCTACAGCAAGCTCAGCAAACCCTGACAAGTCCAGAGGATTTGCAAAATCAGTATAAAGTCCATGTTCTGCTGCTAGCCATAGCAATAATGTATTTACAAAACCTGAGCTGCTGGTCTACAAGGGTCCTAAGTATTTGGAAATGTAAAAGTAACTCAGCCCTAATATTACTTATCACTTGATAGTCTTCAATATATTTAATCAATTTAGCATCTAGTTCTTCTATGTAATGTGTAAATCCTTAGAAGAGCAGAGCAAAAAACAAATGTAGAGCAATCATTGTAGATGAACGATTATTAAATGCTTAGCATAAAGCAGACAACCTTTACCCTTACTATTACATGCAGTACATTCTTTCAGTACTGTCAGATTTAAAGGCTTAAATTTACCTGTATGGAGTAAGTATTTCTGTGCAGCCCTTTCTCATTATAGAATCTTTTTTTCTGAGTCATTTCTCCTGTACATGCATTTTAAAGGTGTGTAATTAACTGGTTGCAAGTTGTTAGGCAGTTGATGAAGTGTGAACGAGGCACTGATTTGTTTTCTTACTTACATGTTTCCCATAATACTCTGATGAGAGCAGGATGTGAAGGCATTTTTACCCTTTACATTATTCTTTCTTTGTTTCATCAGAGTGAGAAGTGGTTTGTGAAGCCATTTGCAATTCCATTAAACATTACTGTCCAGTGAAGCCTAAATCAAAAACATAGTACATGTTACATGAACACAGCATTGCTGTCCCTGACACAAATAACCAGGTTAAGGAAGTACTTTTTTCTGACTGTAGGAGTGCATCTGACCACTCTCAGCTTGTTGTTTAATAATATGCTGATTTTGAAGACCTAGACAGTTCAGGAACTGTATCTTGTTTATTACTCATCCCTCTCCCACCGATTCACTTTTAACCAGAGAGAATCATAATTGTGTGAGGCAACTCACCCTTCAACCAAGCAGTAGGGAGGAGATATTTTAAGACGGTTTCGTTGCTGGGGTCTCACAAAGGCCCCCATTGTCTACTCTTTGCAAAGGTGTTTACCCTGGAGTGTTTGTAGCCACCTTTATTTTAACAGTTTCTAACAAGCATAATAAATAGCTTGCACCGTGAAAAGTCCATCCTCTTATGCATGTACCTCTGAAAAACTCTCTGAAAAACCCTACCCTTAATGATACTGTATTAAGTAAAATCAGCATGAGGGGTTTTCAGTAAGTGAGTGGGAGCTGAATTAGAAGTAGGGGAGCAGGCTGAGAGCTACCGAGACAAAAACAACTGAAAGAGCAGAGGCATGAGGAAATTAAACCGAGGCGTGCATGGCGGAGTGTATTGAAATGGCAAATAATAGTCTGGGGGAATTGGTAGGGGACAAGCGGGGGACAAGCAAGCAGAAACATAATAGAAAGCATGGATGAATATGAAAGACAAATGGCAAAAACAAAGAGCCCTTTATAATAGGCAGGAACAATTAAGCTGTGTAATCACAAAATCCTGCTGTGACCGAACTCCTGTGCAATTAGTGAATGGACACATACCCCAGGCGCAGCACTTTGAAGACTACGGCAACACTTTCTGTCTCTTGTCTCCAACTCACACACCCCCGCCCCCCCCCACCTCAGTCAGCAGCAGCTTGTGTGGTATCTTTGTTTTCTGCACAAGCAACAGCAGTGCCGGCCACAGACAGCGACAGCAGCACACGCTGGGTAATCAGAACCTCCCCGCGAGCAAACCCAAGGCCAGAGGGGCAGCTGTAATTAAGTTTCTAGTCAGCACCATTCCTTCCTCGTGGCACCATCAAATCATTCTTAAAAGGTTTTCTTTATTACTGCTACACATAACTTCATTGGTTTTTTTCTCATCTATTGTTACCGTAGAAAGTATAATATATTCTTTACTAATATATTTAAAACAAGTATGTGACACAGTGTTACAGGAGAACGGTGGGTGTCACTGCTAGGGGCAAATGGCATCTCCATTTCCCTCTATTTAGTATGTATTTTGAGGACCTTGTTACAGGTTGTTAGGTCACCATGTTCTGAGCACATCTTGTTTGCTGAAACAATTTTTACTTGTAATAGTATAGCCTGGACTGAGTTAAAATGTTTTCTAAATTACATCAGCACCATCTGAATCCAGAATCTTCAAAGAATAACTAGCTGCAGCCTTTTTGAAACCTCCCATGGGAAAAATTCCTTCCAAACACATGAAATTAAAGCCAATAAACGACTAAGGCATCAGATGCAGAATTGAAACACTTAAATCCAGAGTTATGGTCCAAACACTACTGCTCAGCTGTTGTATAACCTTGTGGATAATTCCTCATTTGACCTGCAAGTTCTTTGTGAAATCCTCCTTTCCTGCAAGCTACAGTTGCACATACCTAAATCAGAGCACTGAACAGAGGAGGCTTTTAAATCTGATCTGAATTACCAGAGCATGACTTATACTTATCTCAAAGGATCAAGATTGTCGAAACATCTAACTTGTTTTAAAATAGCAGCATTTACTGTACAAGCACCAATGTAGTTAGTGAAGTCTGCAGGGAAGGAGAAGATTTTGATCCCAGTTTCCTGCTCGCTCTTTGATTTCTTTCTGGAGCTCAGGAGTTTCTAGGGTTAATCCATACATCCCAGATTGACTCCATGTACAAGAGAGCTATTGACTGCTGTTGCTAAGATGTAAAAGAAAATGGTGACTTACTCCTGCAATTTACACAGCTCCTTCTTCATTCAGAGTGTTCTATGCATATTCTAAAATTTCCTGCTAGACCTCAAGGGTTGCAGACAAAACGAGTCATTTTCAAAACCTGATCAGGCTGGCATAAAGTTTAGCTGTGGTACTTTGTAGGAGGCAATTCTCAACTGTATATCTTAATTTCATAGCTCTGAGTCACATTCATGTTCTTTGGATAGAAATTTTGAGTCATTAGGGACCTCTTTTGTAAAACACTCCGTCTGAAGGTTAATGAGTTTATATGGGGATACCTGAGATAACAATGATTCTATGACTGAGTGGAATTGGGTCTCTTCTTGCCATCTATTCCCTCAGTATCTTTACACACACACATACACACACACACACACATATACCAGTAAAATTTCTAGGTGTAACTTACCCGGCCATTCATCTTTCTGACCACTTTTGTCCACCCAACACACCCTAGTCCATCCATTCCGTTGGGGTTCTGTTCCCTGGACAGACAAACTCCTTTGTGCAAGCCCTACTCAAGCTACAGGACAGCAACAGGCAAAGGAGACATGATGGAGTTAAGGCTTTGGCTCACTTGTCACTCTCTGTCTGCTGGTCACACCAGTAAAACACAATGCAGTTTTCAGGGGCACATAAATTAGTCAAATCTAATGTAGCCATTTTTTACTATACTGCATTTCAGCTCCCATCAGTCAACCTTGGAGCTACTTACTCGAGACCTGATGTAAGATTTTTCTTTCAATGAGAAAAGGTCTCTTTTCCATTGCATACTTGATCATTTTAAAACATTTTATAGACTCATTTCTTCAGGCCTTCATCTTGACATTCCTGCATGAACCACTAAAGCTGACACTCACAAAAACAGCCTCATCAGGAGGAAAAAATATGAAACTTAATGGTAGAAATTAGGGAAAGCAATGGAAATTATTCTAAAGCTTTTCCCAGACTTCAGTTACATGTATGCATATATCCACTTGCCTGAAGGCATTGCAGCGCAGGTGTTTGGGTCTCTCATTAAAATGAATCTCAGTGATAGCATCCCCTTAAAAAGTCATGTTTTTAATTTGCTTATATTTGTTCATTCACGAGTAACCTTACAGGGCTCATTTTCTTTTGCAAAACTCATCTCAGATGTCCATTGAAGTTCATACACATTGAAACTTCTAAGGCTTAGCAAAAAATAACTTGGAACTTTAAGATCAAAAGATTATTATCTGAATATAATGTCTACCGGTTAGCATCTTAGAAAACTGTGAAAATGTGTTCAGTTATGGCCAGGTGAATTCTTCAGCAAACCGGTCAATAAAAGGATATAAATCCCTTGCTGGGAAACACATGTTGTAATATACTCTGGGTTTATATATTTAGGGCTAGCTCTAGTACCAATTACAAGTACTTAGCCTTTATGTTTCTGCCTTGTCTCCTTCCCAGCCCCAGGAGTGCGCTGGCCTGATGGAAGCACCCAGGGGCGGCTGAGTGGCGACTCGGAGCTGCCTGGTTTCCTTAGTCAATACTAAAGCTGCAGGACAGCTGTGGTTGGAGTGGCACCATTGCTAAGGCTCATGTGCCTCGGTGCACTCAGGTGAAAGAGTCCCAAGTGCTGTGCCAAATCCTGCACCGATGACAGGCACCTGCATTAGCTCTTTTAATGAGCTCTGTGGTGTGGTACTTTGCTACTGGTGGTGATACAGGCAACGTCTTATTCACTGAAATGTTCACCCAGGGAGCTAAACAAGCTGTGAGAGCTGCTCTCTGACTCTGCTTCAGCAAGCAACTTTTAAATGAAAAATGAAATTATCTAGGCAGAATGCAGGCAGGTATGTAATCACAGTGTCCTGCTCCTCCCCGAAACACATGAATGGAATCATGCTGTGTTTGACAATACAGCAAATTGCTGATTGTGTCACCCAAACGGAGAGAGCTGTATGAGGGGTGCTTTACCCTGTGCTGGGAGCCTATTAAGGAGAGCATTTTCATGTGCTGGGGAAGTTGTAGATGACAGAGTGTAGCAGAGTTTTTTCCAATGACAGCAACCAGCACACCACACGTACAACAACTGAGACAGAACAAGACACGTGACAAGGAAGAACAAATGCGCATCTTCATTCTGCTGGGTTTGACATTCATATGGGTTTAACTGGGAATCTGTGTCCCAGGTTCACCAACTAATACCTACCACACCTAAAGTATATTACATATAACAATAATACATGCCTACTAACCTCAACATAATTAATAGTACATAATATTTAACATAAAATTTGGGAAGGGACTACTACTGCAGGTTTGCCCAAGCTGTGGTATGGTCTCTACAACCTTAACTACATTATGGTAGTCTCAACAATGATCAAAGATTTGGCCCCAGACCAGCTGAGTGCTTTAACCATGGGACTGCTGTGTGAAAGAGGAGGTACTGCCTCGCCTGGTCACATTTGGTTAGTGTCTCCCTTTTAGGAGGAATGCCATGGGAACTATGAGGTTGAGCACTGCAGACCTGCATGTGAGTTAAATGCCAAGCTACTTGCATAGTGCTGACACCAATACACCTTGGCCATGGTAGTCTGAAAACCTAGAGAATGCTAAAAGCAAAGGTATACGCTCATACAGACTTTAAAGTGTCAACGAAGGAGAGTGAGGTCAGGCCTTGTACTTCTGGATCTCTTATTTGAAAACTTTCAATGACTACATATACCAGGTGCCAGTTGAATGCGTATATCCCTTCCAATGTATTGCATTCAATATACTGTGTACAATTAGGTAAATTCAATAGCTCTCTCCAGGTTAGACTGTTCTGTTAGGAGTTGCAGTGCTGTAAATCCAAATAACTGCACCGAATCTGCTTGTCAAATCTCTTTTTTAAAATCAGATCGAGATGACTGATCCCAGTCTTGTAACTAAGCCACAGCATGAACTATTTCTTCTAAAGAGGTAGTTTGCATAAGGAATGGATAATTTTACAGATTTTCCAGGTGCCTGAGACCTAGGTTTTAAGCAAGGGGAAAATACCAACCTCTGAAACATTAAATGTGAACTTTCAAGCTCATGACATACAGTAAAATATTTATTCTTAACAAAGAATAGTGCATGTCTTGTGGCTTAAACTAATTTGCAAACACTAAAAAGTCAAAAGCCAAGAAAAACCTATCTTCCACAAATACCATTACAGATTGTCAAAGTACCATGAATATTTTGTGCAGTTAGTATGATGATGGTAAAGGATCTTGATACATCTTGGTTGAAAAGTGAAACAATATATCCACTTGTTTTGTGTCAGGTAGGAAACACATTTTCATATGATGCACAGAGATTATAGCATGAACTAAAATTAAATATCGGAATAAAATTCCTGTATTTTCTGGATAACACTGTAAATCATATGAACTGAGCCCCATTACAACTTTGATTGGGAGCAGTCAGCTCTGCTAGGGAAAATTCTGTGTGTGAGGACAAAATATACATTAAAGGTAATAATTCTAAAATGTTGGTCTTTTAGGGATCAGAATATATAGGCTTGACACTCTGGGGGTGTGGTTTTTTGGGCTGGGCTTTTTCACCTCTTTCTTTGTAGACTGGTGTGAAATCAGCATGGGAATGTAAGAAGTTTTCTGAATTTGGGACTGAAGAGGCAAAAGGTTATTATTTATTTGGCTCTTCCAAATTGGAAATAAGTACTCTGAAATCTGTTGAACAGCATCCAGATGAACCCAAACTTTTGCTTTCACAAAGCTACTCTGATAATCATTCAGCGGCATAAAACATGTTTTTCCAGTAATGTTGTGTGTAATACTTCACTGGTAATTATTGAATTTGGTGAATTTAGTACACTAATTGTGCTTTTAGACTTATCAATTTACTTCAGGTTTTACATGATGGGTTTTTTCCAAACTCGTGAGAAATGTGTGGATTATAACATGCCACATTGATCTCATTTATTTCTGACATCTTAGCAAGAATATGAATTCCTTTATTTTGCTTTCTTTTTACTAATTGTATGCAGTATATAACAAGTCTTTTTAAAATTCTAATGTGTAGCATCACTTGATTTCAAATCACATTACAGAAATAAAACACAACTATGTAGTAATTGTAATTTTATGCTTCAATTCTCTACCACATCCAAGCACTTCAAGATTAGTCTGCTGAAGATGACTGCCTCTGAACTATCTGATTGTTGATGGTTTACAGAGCTTCCACTTTCACCCCAAGTATTTACCTGATCATACACACTTTTTTCGTACCCTTATTAGATACAGTAGAGGAAGGAACTTAAATAAAACTATGTTGGTTGTAATCTGCCTAAAGCAAAAATATTTTAATCTTGGGACTTTAAATACTTTTGTTCCCATTCTATGAAGAATTCCAATTACACAAAGAACTAAGTGGGTATTCCCAAGTGCATAATGCATAAGCCTACCCAAAATCCCTCTTATTAATAAAAAACTACATTTAAAACAGTCTTTAGTCTGAAGAGACAAACCAAAGCAAAAAGTGAGAACATAAGTACTGGAAAACATAATTTTAAATTTATTTTTGCTCAAATAATTTTATAAGGTCATTAAAATAATAATAATAATAATAAATTATTATTTGACACATTCATTATCCACCATGAGTCCCTTTACAAATCATTTGTGCAAAAGCATATCCCTTTTGAAGAACTCAACATCTTTTTGATGTGAATATTACCTGCAATATTTTTCTTTGGATGCTGAGAACTCATACAGCAATGTACTCAATAACCTGTTTGCCCAAGAGCAGCCTCCGCTATGGAGCCAGTATTTCTGATATGTTGTTTATTCACCGATTTTCTGGCGCTACTATACCATGATTTCTGGCTGGAAATACGCTTAAGGATGAGAGCCTGCCCTTTTGCTTGCATTGCGCTATTCTGACTGTGCCGTGCAGAAGCACCATTTAATAGGCACTTACTGAAATGCAGGCAAAGCAGGTGAGGCAGAGTGCTCTGTCTTCCCCTGACTGCTGTATGACCTTGTCAATATGTTGCTCTACAAGCAGGGCATAAGGGCATACAAGACACCTACAGAAGACCTGAGAAGCCACAGCAGTTTGTCTGGTCCAGATAAAAATAAAACCAACTGCAGCAATACCCTTTGTGAAGTGCTGCTGACTGAGTTGGAGCCAGGCTGAGGATTCAGCAGCGAGATTAAAAAACTGTCATTTTCTGTCATTATTAAGTAAATTACTTTTAGTGCTGCTAAATATGTTATACAAGAACAGTATAGCATGATGCTTTCTTGCCCATAAGATCCTGCCTAACTGCAAGCACTCGCACACATTTCAAGGCACCACTTCGAAACTGGCTCGTCAAAAGAAAGACGAGGGCCGCAGGCAAAGTTAGCCTGCTGGGGAGTGTGGTGCCCAGAGGTACCCTGTCCATGCGCTGAGGGAAAAACCCCGAGCGGGTGAGAGGAGAGCTGCTCGAGTGCCTGCCGCAGCCTCCGGCCCGGCCGGAGCAGCCCCGACCGTGCCCCGGGACAGCCCGAGGCGAGGGAGCGCCCAGTGCCGAGGGCCGCCTCATAAGCCGCGGGCCACCTCCTTCCCAGGCGCCCGCCAAGGCCGCCCTCGCGCCCGCGCGGCCCCGCCATCACGCGCCCGGCCAGTGCCGTGCCTGTGCCCCTGTGCCCCTGTGCCCCTGTGCCCCTGTGCCGTGCCGTGCCGTGCCGTGCCGTGCCGTGCCGTGCCGGTGCCAGTGCCAGTACCGTATGTGATGCCCCCTGGTAAAGCCCCGCGCGTGCCACCGGCCATTGTGGCGCCGCAGGCGCGTGGTGGCCGCGGTTCTGTTGGTGCCCGGAGCCGGCGCTCAGAGCTGCCCAACCCGCTCCGGGAGCAGCAGCACGTCCCGCGCTGGGAGCGCTGCGCGTCCCTGCCGCCGTCTCGGAGGCTCCTGGCCCCAGCCACTGTGCGGGGCGACCTTGTCTGCCTTGTGCCTGTCCTCGTCCTCTTTGTTTGCCTTGCCCTGGCCCTGGTCCTTGCCCTCATCCTCGTGCTCATCCACACCCCGGGCCCAGCAGCCCGCCGGGTGCTTCCTGCTGCTGGTCGCCCCCAGCAGGGCCATGTCGTGGCACGCCCTGCAGAAGAGAGTCGGGGGGTTCCTCAGCAAGAAGCGACAGCATTTACCAGGCGACAGCACCACTTCAGGGCAGCCCTGTGCCGCCGCCGCCGCTGTCTCCGAGCCCAGTGAGAAGGTCCAGGGCAGGCTGCACCGCGCGGCTGCCCGCGGTGACCTGGCCTGGCTGAGGCGGTCGCGCTGGTACCTGAAGTGAATCAGCATCGATGGGCGAGACCAGGAGAGGCAGATGGACAGACAGTAGAACAGGTTGCCCCGGCAGTTTGTGCAGCTGCATCCACAGAGGTTTTGAAGAGTAGTGGAAGGAGCCCTGAAGAGCATGGCCTGACCTCGTAGTTGAGGCTGTACTGTGGAGATTGTGGGCCTGGAGACCTCCCGAGGTCCCTTCTAAGCTGAATTCTTCAAGGCTTCCATGAACTTAGCTTTGCTTGCAGCACGCTTGTAGGAAACTGGGACAATCTGGACAAGACATGTTTTAAAGCGTGTTCATACTGTGCTGTGTGCTGCCGGTTGGCTGGTGGAGCAGCAGAACAGGAAGTCCATGTTTGCATCTGGCATAGCAGCAGGTGTCAACAGTTCTGATGGCGCTGGGGGGGTGAGGGGTCTGGTCTTCCAAAGGGACAAGACAGAAGAGCTGAGGAATGGTCCTGGAAGTCCAGCACAGCAGCCTTGGAGTGATCATGCCTTGAGAACTCTGGTGGCCCCCACCCGCTCGGGCTGGGACCTGACCCCACCCTGAGCCTCATTTTGAGGACCCTTCAGGAGGTGTTCCTTCAGGAGTGCTGCATGGATAACTACATAAAAGATTAAGTTAGAGTCTGAAACTTGTCAGCATTATGTCCACAAATAATTCATTATATGGTTTAAATGAGGTCTCTTTTCTAGTTCAGGTAGACTCCTGTCTCTTGTCTTTTTTTGTAGAGACCAAGGTAGAAATCAGGAATAAACCTGTGGTCCAGGGCAAATTGATGTTAATATAGCTGCAATATTTATTCATTTATGTATAATCAGTGTTTCTAGAACAAAGTGTTACAACCCCATGTTTCACAACACACAGAGCTAGACCAAAATAGCAAACTAGCCAGATGTTTTGTCAGCCCAGCATACCTTCACAGAACAGCTTTCCATTCTGCCAGCAGTAGCCACAGCTTTGGTTCCTTTTGTCACCCAACCAAAGCAACTCACGTCAGCAATTATCATTTGCTGATTAGTTTGAGTTATGCAATCATAGCTGAGATTTTGGCAGCCTGTTCTGGAACAGATTTATTAACGATGATCAATTATGACCAGGTGGAATTTCTGACAGGTTATTTTTTATTTATTGTTATTTGACAATATATGGGAAGTCTCCCATTAGATAAATGCAGTTAATGAGCTGACCCTGCCATCTGCTGTCATTTCTGCTCCTGCTTCCACGGTTTAGTGCCTGCTCAGAGTCTCCCAGGTCACTCCCTCTCTTTCAGCTCAGCATGGAATACAAATCTTTCTAATGAGCTCACACAGTGTTGAGGACTTGTCATTCAAGCTGTGCCTGGTTTCGTGCAGCAGAACTGCTGAAAGCTTCACTTGCAAGATGGGCTGGTGTAATCTTCAGTAAAAATAGCACTGAACCAGAAAAGGCTCACTGAGAGAATTTGCAAAATCCACCAAGTTTCCCAGTTTTCAAGATAAATAAGTGTAGAGCTGGTGAGAACGATAAATAGCAATTTTGTCTTACAATTTGACATTTTGATTGTTTCTGTGTATTTACAGAGCTGCAGTTCACTGCAGGTAAGACAACTATGTGCAATACTTTGACAGCTCGTTGCGATACTCAACATACTACAAGTACATCACTGCTGCAGCAATAAGGACACCAAAGAGGGCACCATTCCGTGGTGCCCATCCTTGTCCATACCTCACCATGCCTGAGGCACATACAGAAGCACACTTCCCACAGCAAGATGGAGCTTGCCCATTTTTTGTCCTTGTGCATGGGTGTGAGGGGCCCACAATGAACTGAATTTTAGTCTTTGAAGGTATGGGTTCAAGAACTACCTAGAGAATATAGATGGTCTTCTCTGAACATGGAACACTGGCATGGCCTGGCTTGGAAGGGACCATAATCATCTGGTTCCAGCCTCCCGTGCTGTGGGCAGGGACACCTTCCACTAGACCAAGTTGCTCTAAGCCTCATCCAACCTGGCCTTGAACACTTCCAGGAATGGGGGATCCACAACTTCTCTGAGCAACCTGTTCCAGTGCCTTACCACCTTCACAGTAAAAAATTTCTTCCTAACATCAAATCTAACCTTACTCTTTTTCAGTTTGAAGCCATTACCCCTAGTCCACGACCACCTCTGGTGGTGCACTGACCAGTCTTTTTTGTCTTAGTTCTGCTGTCTTACCCTGTCACAGGACTGAAGAAAAACAAAAACCCTGAAAACCACTTTCTTTGGGTACAAGACAAATACAGTAATTCAAATCTACACAGACACCAGAGAAAACCATTTCCCAGCATTATCTCACACAGAGGGGAAAAACCCAGTAAAGCATGTGGTGAAAATACAATACTTCTCAAAAAGCAGCAAATATTCCAGAAGTCAAAATTGATCTTTATGGCCTGAAAACCCATTTTCTTTCTTTTTTCTCCCTGCTTGCTCCACTATAGCCCCTGTCTGCATGTTCAAAGTAGCAGGTTATGACTTGCTTTGATTTTGCTTGCTTATCATCATGCAGCTCAGGTTTTACAGCTATAAAAAGTCCAGTGAATTATAGTTTCAGGAGGATTGACAAGATGTGCTTCAGTTCTGAGACAGAACTTGGAGGGGGAACTGTAGATGCAGGAAAACTCTCCTTGGCAACATAAAAAGCCTCTGTCCAGTGTGCACAATCTTCATTTGCTGAATTTAATGGCCTGAGAAGAGCGTAGCACAGTAATATTTTGTTGCTTCATCTTCTAAAAACCTAGCTGAAAAAAAGTTGAGTTTATTGATATGTTTTGTTCCTTGTAAAGTGTTTTGTGGTCATGTTAGACAGTTTTATTTTCGTCAGGTAGGACCAAATTCATTAGGTACCAGCTGCCTTCACCCAATTCCTCTTGGACACAGGCCATTTCTAAAACCTTGGTGTGAATCTTCAGATTAATTTTACTGGGTGCTGGATCACATCCTTGGATTTACCACAGCATTGTATTTACAAAGGTGAACTGAACATCTCAAAAAGAAGCACAGAGGTCAGGCCGCATCAGACTCTGCTCCAAACAGCACACCTGCAGCAAACTCTCCTCTCACAACACATGGCAAAAAGAGACTGGCATGGGAGTTCAGATGGACAGCTGGCTCTCCAGGGCATATTCAGAGTATAAGGGCAAATCATTGCACAAGTTACATCCCTTGAATGTGAGGCGGCTTAAAGAGCCAGAGTAATGGCCTCTCAAATCAACTTAGGCTTAAAGGGTAGATTCAGCATTTCTTCCCTGCCCCTACCCATGCTCAGCAACCCTAAAATAAAACCTACACCCCCCACCCTATGTGTCTACCTGGCATTACTTTCTCCATGAAAAGATCAGGAAACAAGGCAAAGGATTTCCATTTATAGGACATGCTGGGACTGACCCTCACCCTTTAGCACAGCCTGTAGGACATTACCTACACCCCACCTCCTGATTTTAGTAAATTAGCTTAGTCTCTGTCCTTGAGCTATTGCTCTATCTGTGAACACAAACTCCTACAGGAGTAGCTTTACGGGTAAACTTCCCCCTCAGCTTTTGTTCCCAAAGCCCTTGCTGATAGTCCCCCCTGGGAACAGTTGCTGTGCTGCATCCCCTTCAGGCTGTGCTTTTGAAATATTCCCCACAGGAAAGGCCAAAGTAGCTCCTTGCTGATGGTCTTTCTTTTGAAAAGCAAGAGGAAACACTTCAAGGGAAGTCAGTGAGGTCAACAAAAACCAGCAGCAATAGCAGTCTCTCACAAATAAGCAAGAATGCACTGCAGAGAGCTCCTCTGCAGAATTTTCCAGAAGCAAAATAAATTGGAATACACAAGTGGAGGTAGTTCCAATAGCAAATCAATGATGTAAAACATTTAAATATTTAACCAAAATTTCAGCAGCTTATGAGCTATCAGAGAAGCTATTTACTATGAAATTTGGACATTGATTTGCTCCCTAAAATAGTGAGACGTTAATTGCAAAATGCACTATCAGTTATGCACCATGGGTTAAGAAAATAACTTTAGCAGGGAAATAGTTGAATATTTTGCCGGGCTTTGCTATTTAGAAACTCTTTGCCTTTGCAACTCATGACAGTCAGTCTTCTCTATCCCTGGTGAGCCATAGCAAAAGAGAAGGCCCACACTAAGGCCTTTTTAAATTTAAAAACCCCTCTATTTTGTCAGGACTTCCAGCTTTCCTTCCACTCCCTTCAGCTCAACCAGTAGTTAAGCTGGTATAGCATCATGCTACAAAATAGCCTAAAGAAATATACTTGATGATTCAGTTTCAGGTAACATTTCAGTTTCTATCACTATTATGTCTCCTGGCTGAGTCAAAACATACTTGGATTAATTGTCAGGCCATCAAGGGTTTTGCCTAAGTTTTACTTGCACCCCTCTTTTTTTTTTTTTTTTCCCTACTGTTGACCTTCTTTTCCCTTCTTCTAACACAGTGTTCCTGGGATGAATATGAGTCAGTTAGAGAGGAGTTCTGAACTGTGTCCTTAACACAAGTTCTAACCTGGGTAAGTTTGCCCAGCTGTGCCTGGAAGGCTCATGTCATAGGCTGCATCCCCACTGAAGACTGACAGCCCTCAGCCTGTCAAAACAGACACACACCAAGTTCCTTACTGAGCAATCAATTTTTAAAAAAATATTTAATGTTCTCTCTTCAGCAGTCTTATTTTACCACCCAGGATGAGTCCTTAACCTGGTGCTTATTGCACACGTGAGGCATGCAGCTCTAAACCTTTCTTATTCCTGAGGTTTGAATAGTTTAGCTGTTTAATCCCCACATTTTTTTGTTAATGCTAGCCAAACTAATCATTCCAGTTTCTTCTATGAAGTATAAGTCAAAAGCTGAATTAAAATGTTAAGGAGAAGGTAAAGACAAATTAAATTAATATGAAAAGGGCTTTCACCCACAGAATCTAGGTCAAGGTCTGAATCTCAAGGGATCCAGTGGCAACCATCCTTCCACAATGTCCCACCATATGGGACTTTGCCCTTTGGCCAGCATATGTCAGGGCTTTGCCTGAATCATAAGAAATTCCAGCAACCAGCAGAGTTCTGGAGCAAAGATCTGAATCTGTCAGCACCTGGGGTTACTGAGACAATGTTGCTACATGGCCTCACTGACCACAGTTACATTCAAAACAAGAAGCTTTTCATCATTTATAGCTCAGGTACTGACTCCTACCTATTGGTATGTTTTTGCTCCATCACTGTTCTTTTTGCAGGTGCTGTTGGACAACCAGTGAACAAGAAGGATGGTCAGGCAGGAGGCCAAGGTGCCACTATCATACAGAAGATTTACACATAGCTATACCCTGTTCCGTGTGAAGAGGGCCATAACTGCACTGCCCTGAAACCTTTACTACAAGGGTTAATTTCAGCTTTGCGCTTCTTTCAGGACACAGCAATTGGCCTGACATAGCATCTGACCTGGGACATCATAACTGAGTTCACTCACACTGTGGAGCTATTATGCCGTCATAAGAATCGGCCTGAACTGCATCATTTCAAAGTCACCCAGCCAAGTTTGAGGATGTTTCTCTGGCATCCCAGAGACACCAGCATCTCAAATATGGTATTTGAATACAAGATTATGTAACCTGTTATGCACACATTGGCTGACATTCAAGCTACTGAATGGTAAGAGCAACTTGTTCTCATTGGTCTTCCTGTATGAGCTTCTGAATTACTCACCATCATCCAGAAAGTGATAAAACTGTATTTATGACTACTGCATAAAATTCAAACAAGACCTTTATTTACATTAGGTTTTCAAGCGGTAGGCTTTGCAACATACATAACAAAATTTCATACTACATTTTTTATAGGTAATCAGGTTGAAAAACTGATCTACAGAATCAATTTGTCAAAACTGGCTAAGCAGAAAATGTGTCAACTCAGCTTAAGAGTACTCTGTCAATTTTACACCATTTTCTATCGTTCAGAGTATTTCTGATGTCCTGGTTATAAAAACAGAATGCTCATGCAGGTTAATTTACAGTGAACTCTCTAGTAAATTTTAAGTTCATCACTTGTGCAGAAGAGCATGTCAATACTCTCCCCACCTTATTTCACAAAGTAATTACGGATCCAAATAGGGAGAAAACTTGAGCTATCAGGAGATTTTTAACAGAAAAAAAAATGGATTTAGCAAGACAAGGAGTCAGAACTTTCATTCTGTGACTAACTGAATTAGAATGTCTCATTCTGTAGAAAACAAGTTGTACTGTAAAGATTAAACAAGTTCTTTTATTTCATACTAACATTATGCAGCAACTAATATGAGTGTCTAGGTAAAGAGAGACTTTGTGAAATGTTTTGCCGCAAAGCTGACCAGTAATGCACACAAATGATAAAGTCATCAACTCTGCTTACTGTCAGAAATAAAAAAAAAAATGGCTTCAGGAGCAAATAACATTGATTCATACTGTACTGTGCTCAGGCACTAGCCAACAAAATCTATTAAACTACATGGGTGGAAAAAAAAAATCAGAGCAGCTTTGTTATCTTACTTATGACATCTTATTTAAATTTCAGGCATTACTTCTTTATATCAGCATAAATATGTAGCCTTCTACAGGTTTTATGATGTGGTTACAGACATAAAAATGTTATAGTAGAAAGCAAGAGCTAGTTCAAGGAATTTCAGACTTTGAAATCAGCAAGATACAAAGCTAAAATTCATATGTTCCTTTTCAAGTTATGAATACTTTCACTAAAACATAAATATTTTAACATATATTATTTTTTCTGACATTCAAAATTGTAAAGTCAATATGGCAGAATTATTGTTAAAAGCACATATTTACAAATACTCTTTTTTCCATACATAAAGTATTTGGCATAATTATAACAATCTTACTGCATACACAACTGTTTGCTTCTTTTTCACATAATGGTACACTCCTTATTAAAATTTACCAATTATGTACAAAAATACTTGAACATTTATTATAGAAAACTTCTATAACTACTGTCAACAGCTTGTAACTGCTGAAGGTTTAATTGAGAGAATATAAAAAAGTGGTCACTTTCTTCCAGTTAAACTATCAACAAATCAAACACAGCAAAGATCAACATGAGCTTCCCAACAAAAGAGGGAGAATATATTTAACAATATGATTTAAAATGCAGTTCACACATCTGTTCCCAAGCACATTTAAACAGTCAATAAAATAAAGAGGATACAAAACGTACATACAGAAGGTGCTTTTTTTTCCTTCCCCTCCACATTCCTATGTCTTGGCATTAGCTTTCCAGAGCTCTTCAGATGCCAATCACTAAAATACAACCTAAGGCCAAACACCATTTTCAACGATAAAGATGATGGTGATGAACTCAAGCTAAAAAGCAAATCAAAAACCTGGCTCCAATGGCACATCCACATCCAAGGAACTGTTCAGATTTTTTGCTAGATTTTTACAAAATTATTAATGACCTTCACAATTAGCTTTTGAAATGTATGGATTGAAAACCAGCTATTTGTATTTCTAAAAATCGGCTCATTTAGTGAATTGCCTAGATACTAGTCAGTACTGACTCTTGTACATAAGTTAAACAAACAATTCATTTGTACCTGTTTCATACACAGATTGTATTCTAGGGTGTACTTTCAAGAACAGCAGAGAGCCATCACTAGAAAACTGCTGGCTTAAAAAAAACCAACCCAAAACTAAAAAAACAACAACAACAACAAAAATACATTAACTGGAAGAATAAAGTAAATTGCACCTCAAAAAGAAAAAAGGATGTGTCAGGTACATACACTAATGGCACAAAACCTTATTGGGATTCACCAGAATGGTGCTGTACGCTGAATGAAATACAGGTATTTTCCCATCTTAAAAGTAACATAAGCCAAGTGTGTGTTTCAAAAATTCCAAACCACATTCTTACAACAGTTCTCTGCTGTATAACTTGCATTATATCTCAGTTTTGCCACATACACTTGAAATGACCAACATGTTCATCAGATAAGAGAAACAACTTCCAGTCTACTTGCAGAAACATCCTAGTCTACAGACTACTTTGTTAGAAAGTGTGCATTTAACTCTAGTAGTAAAGATCCAGTCAGTATATTCTGCATTTTGTAAGAAGCATTCAGCTAACTCAGATGAGAGTTGTAAGGTTTTAGATTTAATTTTTTAAATAAAAATAAAGTACAAATAAAAGCATTTATCAGTGTTCACCACCATGAAATTTAAAAAAAAATCCTCTCATTCATGCTTCCTATAATGTCTGGCAACCTAAATTAGTAATTTCATTTCAAATGTGCAACATAATATTAATAGGCATTTTGAAATTACTCAAAAGAAAAGGTGGACAAAATATTAAAGTGCCTAACTAAATGAGTTTTACCATTTTTAAAAAATATTATTTCTTAAACAGTAAAGAATGTGTTGCAATTAAATATAAAAGTGGCTTCTCATAGCTGAGAGACTTTGCGGGGCAGAGGCCTGGGCCGGGGAACCTGCTCAGTCCTCCTGCTGCTGTTTTCCAGGTTGTTTGGCCGAACCAGCTGTGGCTTGGGTGGCAGTGCCGGAGGGTCTGCGGCGGGCGGGATGGAGAGGCTGTGAGGTAGAGGAACGGGGCGTTTCAAAGTCCGCTCATACACGCTGTAAGGTGGCGGGGTTTTGCTTTCTTTTCTCACAGGCTCCTCAGAAATGCTGTAGCTTGGGACAGTCACTGCTGGTTCGCTGCCTTGGCTTTCAAAGCCTGATGTCTCTGATGTGCTACATCGGCTGAGCGAAGAGATGCCGCTGCTGTAACTCCCTGACAGCGCCGGGGAGTTGGATATGAGCCCCGAGGAATGATACTCCACTGGAGACGGTGTGAATGATTGCACAGACCCCTGCTCAAAAGAAAGGGCAGAAGAAGAATTTACCTGGCATATAGGAGGGAGAGTGTTTCTGTGCTCAGACTGAAAACATACATAGATACAGTGCATGTACTCTGAGCTTTGATAAACAGAAATGGTTGTGTCCCTGTTTAACCAAGACCTGGTAAGAAACTGATAAAAAGCTCATTTCAGTAGTGCCTTAGATAGTGGTCATGCTAGTAATTCATATAAGTGGAAATAAAACTGTTTTTAAATGTTATCTTCCTATCATAATACCCTGGAAAAAATCTGGAAGTCTTTAGAATGCACCCTTAGTTTTCCCAGATGTGGCAAGTGGAATGCATCACTGGTGCAGGGCATACCTGGAGGTGTCCTGCCCCCTAACGCCAAATCCCAGCCACTGCTGCTACTGCAGGCTCTTGTATCCCAAAATCAGTTTTCAAAGCTTTTCCTCACAGTTTTTAGTGCATTGCCATGCAGTGAAAATTGCATTAACATCATGGCATTATTTCTGAGTGTACCATAAAACCAGTGTCGGAGGGGTAGCACAAAGCAGATGTCAAGGCAAGAGCCGCTGCTGGGTGCCAGCCCCCTTCTCTGCTGTTCCTTCTCCCATTCAGGGCAGCAGCACAAAGGTAGGAGATGAAAGCACCACCACCCTTCCTCTCCCCCATCTCCCAGGTGTTCCTTAGACACACAGACAAAACACACCACGTGTGCCTCAGGGACAAGGGCCATATGGAGGGCACAGGTGGCCAGGGGCTGCACCAGCAGCCTCACAGGTCAGTGAGGGATGGTGAGGGACTGGGAGCTGAGGGCCCAAGCAGCAACAACAGTGCTGTCGACGAATAAAAGCCAGGGACAATAAAGGCCTACCTAAAGCCACCGAGCAGTTCCATTCCAGTGTAGCAACTTCAGCTGAAAACTATAAAAGGTTAGCCCACACTTTCCAAGTTGAAAAGTTTTTGCAACATATCTAATTATGACTGGAGTCATCTGAGGCAATCCAGACTTACTGGCCTCAGGCTAAAAAAGGGATGGAGAAATCACATTAAAGACAAATGTCTCACTTCCATTCTTGTTAGACTGGTTGATGCTCAGCTGCTCAGCTTGAGGTGAGAGTGTGAGCCATGCAACAAAGGATGGGAGTGGAGGAAGAGGAGAGGGGCAGGGGTGTATAGGGCTGACTGCACTGACTTTATGCTGTTGCGATAATTTTAGTTATCCTTCTAGGACTGGATCCACAGAGCACTGAAATCAATGGAGAAAAAAAATCTTCATTTACATCAGTGGGTTTTGTCCTAGGATGGTTTTCTCTGGCAGCATACTGTTAGAAGAAAGGCTAAAATCTGAGCCCTGTACATGGCTATGGAAAAGCAGAGCAAGTTTTATTTAAATCTCAACACCTGGTGAAGACATTTCAGACTTTCTGAGGAGACTGTTTAACTACTTGTTTCATGTTCCATTCCTCTGTATGTGAGGAGGCTGCAGCTGCACTCCTACTCCAACAAACATCCAGGATCAAGGTTTTCAAATAAGTTGTGTATTTGGCTCCAGTTTCAAGAATACTTGGCACTTGGATTAAGTGACCATATATAAGATTTAGAACTTTTGCTTTTGTCATTCAGAACAGCAAATATATGTAAAGCCTGCACCGATAAGCACTTGGTTCCTGACAGCAGTGCAGACTGCTTTTACCAGTAGCAAGTAACAGTCTAGACACCAAAACAGTCTGGAAATTCATGGATGCTCTAAGTGAGATCCAGCAGTTCTCAGATGTATTTTGGGCCAGCATTCCTCTTCCAAGCAGCAATCCAGACTTTGGCTGTAAAATGCTCAAATTCTGTCCAGACCTATAGAAGAAGGACAAGCTTCAAATATCCCTAAGAATCATCAGTACTGTGTCCATTCAGAATGAAATGGAAGAGTTACTCATCTTTGTACAAGATCCTGACGTTCTAAAGAGCTTCCTAGTAAGCAATTAGGGCAAAACCTGGGACTGGTGCTCACTTCAGCAGAACGGTAATAGGACTATGGAGCACTCTGATGGCCAGCAGAATTGCTCTGTGATGAATTTGGACCACTGTGCAGACACAAGCAGAAATGTTACATGCTTATGGGAAGGCAAACAGGACAATGACTGTGGACTTGTAATTAAGGACCTCAAGGGAAAGGAAGTATTTTGGGGTGCTGTTTTCCTCCTCAGGCAATGTGTACGTCTGCAGTATTAGTTAGGCATTGGGTTGCTGATGGGTTACTTTTGCAGGGCTGCCTCCCTCTGTCCTTGCATCTGAGTGCCTGAAGCACCAGTCATGCTCCTTTCTATTTGCTCTCCTTCCACATTGTTGACTCTTTTATTTCTACCTGCAGAATCATCTCTGCTTCAATGGGGTGGCAGAGGCTATTCCCAAGAATATGCGTTCTGCCAACACCAGGGTTTGCCTGGAATAAGCAGGCTGCGTGTTTGTGTGCTCCAGTGCTGTGGAAAACACAGATTTCCCAGTCAAGTTTTCCAACAAAAAAGTGGATACCAATATGTGGGTACCAACACACACAAATATCTGGAAACAGAAATGAAACCTGCTCAGTTTAGCCTGTATCTCAAATTACTTTGGATGTTTAACTGCCAGAGAAGAACCAGTGCTTATTCACAGCCTATGCTTAATGTTTCCTACTAGCAGGTGTCAAACTACCTGCAACTTCTTACAGCCTCCTTGGATCATCCTGCAGAGGGAATGGATGTTAAAATGAGTGAAGCAGGAAATACTCTCTAACAGACCCTCTAATCTAACAGCTCTGAACACTGGAAGAATAAGACAAATAGGTTGCACAACAGGTTTTCCTTTGCTGGCACCTCCCCTTCCACACTGGAGACAGAATACTGTTTTTTGTATAGGTATATGATAAGAAAAAGAAAAGATAACATAATCCCAAATAATGTACATTAAATATATATCATCTTTCCCACAACACACAAGATCTGTCTTACAAAGGCAATTCGCTGCAATAAGACAGTACCTTCATTGGTGATCTGCCAGCAGGAGAAGGGGAAATGGAGGCTATGTGTCTTGCTGGTGATGCTGTAAAGTTAGAAAGATTTCAGTGCACTTGTGGCATTACAATTTTCACTAGGAAATCATTTAAAGTGGATAGGAGATCATTCGATGCGTAAACATTATCTCTAGTTCCCTTGACCAATGGCTGTAAAGAGTTTTAGAGGTTTTGTTTATTTTACTTTGTTCTCTGGATTATCTTGCAGTACAACCAAGTATAAGCAATTTCTGCATCTGCCTTTTCTGACAAATTTTATATCACTGTCAACTGATTTATAATCTACCAAATGATAACAAGTTAAAAAAAGAGTCAGTATAACAACTTTTCCCTTGTTGTTCTTAAGAAATATATTATGTGTTTCTAAGTCAAATAAGGAAAATAGAAAATACATAACATACTTATATCAAACATTTACCTGCAAATGTACTAGAAATATGCCTGGACAAACTCAGAGGCATAAGTATAACATGCAAAAAGTTTACTCACTCCTTTGAGAACAACTGTATTTATAGTGTCACTTGAGCAGCTTTTCTTTAAATGGAAATTAATCTTTTGAAAGGCAAAATGGTTATAGTAACAGAACTCATGTACTTTCATGATTGCAGTGCATTTTCTGGCCAGTGAGATTCTTTGTGATTAATGATCATTTCTAATTGCTAACCTCCAATTATCATAAAATCAAAAGATTAAATTTGATCATCCTTCCTCATACTAGCATGAACTGTCTGAAACTACTCATTCATTAGTGAAGGAGCAGAGTATTGGAAACTGCAGAGAACATTAACAAGATGAAAATACCTGCAGAGGCAGTTCTACAGCCTTTCATGTAAGAAATTGAATAATAAGTTAACCTGCCCAAGAATTTAAACATTAAACAGAGGGGAAAGAATCTAAGCCCTCAAGTGCTGGAGCTTTACTTGAGATGTCCATTAACTCACCAGTCTGTGCAGGTCTTGGTGGTACAGGAGGGGATATAAGCTTTCCACCTTCTGATGTGTTTCTGGCTTCCTTCCCACTATCCAGGCTCCAGCTGCTGGGAGTGGAGTTTACAGCTGGAAGAGAATGAAAAACTGTCATAGGCATCAACACTTCCAGTTCTCTGACCTGCCTTTATACATGAGGGTAAAAATAGAGTGAAAACACCTAACAATTCAATAAGCATGCCTGAAAAGCTCTGGTGATTACATCTCCACTTGCAAAGCTCTTAAATAGCAGCTGTCAATCTCGTAGATGCCTGATGGATGCACCTGGCCCTCAGGTCAGTTTGTGACCAGCAGTGGGGAGCATCAACAGCAGCAGCAGCTGAGATTGCAGTCTGGTGCACTGCAAATCCAACCATAAAGGGAGATAAGCTTGAAGCCTGTTAATATAATCAGTTTATCTTTGTACCAGACTCCTATTTAGAGGTTTCCAGACAGAGGGGAATAGACTATTCATAAACTGTTTCCATTAACTCATTTTATATACAGAAAGGAACTCGCCAAATTCCTATCGACCTCCTTCATAAAGCTTTCTGTGCTAACAGTCTTGTGTTGCCTGCATAGACTACAAATTCAGAATTGAAAGAAGGTGCAAAGAAGGGCACAAAATGTAGGGAGTAAAAATTGGAAGAAATTAAGTGTCTGAGAGAAAAAAATATCAAATTAAGAAATTATTATGGACTGAGAAAATTTCTATACACTGTTTATATCTGTGGTCAAGGATCTCTGCTTGATCGTGTAAATTGCCTATCACCATGACATGCATAAAATTGGCTGTTTTCTTTGTCTGTGTTACCCTGACCAAATTCTATGACTTTAACGGAATGATCCCATAAGGTCTGGAACAGCTTCCTTGATAGAATTGGATTATCTCATGTCATCAAGAAGTCACCAATATTGGAAAGAAGTCAGACAGACAGAAAGACAGGGAATTTAACATGGACAGGACAAAAGCTAATTTGAAAAACACAACTTTCATTACACTTCCTGAGGGGGAAAAAAAAAAAAGGAGTTGAAAATAACTGTTTCAAACTTTCCCATTCATCCCCCAAATACACCATCAAAAAAATCCCTCACCTTAAAAGCCTCAAACCTTTTGCCCTGCCATGACAGGTTCCTTCTTGTGTACTTGTTTCAATTGTGAGTAGAGAATCACATGAAAGGACCCTGTGTTTATTTACAAAAATGAAATGAAAAAGCAAAGTATTGTTGCTAACTAATGACATCGATTATCACTATTGTAGCCACTCTGAGAGCTCTCAGGACTGCAACTCTACTACACACCAGATTTAATACAGTAAGTACAGTAAAAATAATACTGGTCTCATATCTGAAACAATATTGTTACAGTATAATTGCACTTAGTTGACCCTGGGATCAATGCACAGAATAATCTATTTTCTAGAGGATCATTTTGCTTTGTTATTGCCGAAATATGCAATACAGTATTTGCTTTTTATTGTAAGCTGTCACCTAATTAGTATGACTTTGCCCTCATCCTAAAAATCACCTGGCACAAGACCTAGGTACTTCAAATGCCTGATCTCTTGACAAGACAATTTTTTTCTTTAAAGTCATCCAAGCAGTCAGTTCTTTGGACTGCTAAAGCCTTCATGAGAGAATACTTCATTTTAATAGTTCTGTGATGTACTTGGCTGCATAGGCCAGTGGAAAACTTTTGCTATTTCCATGTTAAACTATTTAATGTGTTTTTCAGCCCTGTGAAAAAATTCCACCTGTGTTTTCATAAAAACGTAAACACAAAAATCCCTAAAAAACCCCACCTCTTATTAAAGAAAACCTGATTCCTGGTCAGTTCTTATTACAATATATTCTTAAAATAGTTACTTTCTATACACTTATTTTACTGTATCCTTTATTCAGCATACTACAAAGGTACCATAATGAAATGATGGAGCATATTATAGATCTGAGGCACATAATGAAATCATGGCAAACAATTACTATGCCAAAAATACGGTATTTCCCCATGTGAAAAATTATAAGAGGCAATATTTTTTCTATGGAAATGCATATATTTCTCATTTACTCTAATTAAAAACAAAATCCCCAAAAAGCAAGAAACCACAAACTGGTGTTTTCAATCCAAGTGTAAGCAGAATCACACGAAGTTATTTTTCGTAAAGAGGACTTGCTGGTACCAAACTTCAGGACTCTGTCTATCTCTTTACCTTCTCTGTGCCCCATTCTCCAGAAGTTGGCTTTTCACCCCATTTGTCTCTCTTGAAAAGCAGAAAGGACAGGTCTCACAGGCAGCCTGCTGCAACCTGCTGCTCCATCATCCCCTCCTGCAAACTTCTGGGCCTTATTTGAGTGCAACACAGTTCAAACACCATGTTCTCCCCTTTTTGGCAAAGTGTTTTGAAACTTAGATTTGTTAGCGTAATTTATTTAGTCAGTTAGAATGTTTTGACACTTGGAGATGACAGTATGCACTCAAAAGAACTGGCATTCTACAGGAACATGATGGAGTAATTAAATTTTCATTCTTCCAAGACTGGCATGTTGCAGCATTTCCACTGACCTTTGTCAGAGCCAGGCAGATTGGAATCACTTCGTGGCAAAGCACCATCTCCAATATGATTAAACAGCATTCTCTGTAAATTGAGAACAGCATGATTTACACATAGCTGCTGTTGTATTTCAGTACCCTTCAAGAAAACAAATATATTTTTTTATTATCCTCCCTCACCCTTAGGTCTACTTTGGAGGTAGAGTGATAAACATCACATAAGAACATATACAGTTTAATAAAAGTATGTGTATACAGATAGGGAGTACACTAGTTTTCTGAAAACTGTACACACAAAAATTGGAGGGAGGATTATTATGTACTGAGTTCTGACAGTTTCCAGCACCTTAAAAAACATAATAAAGCTCATTCCTAAAGAGATATCTTAATAGATTACTAAACAAATAGAAGGATAGATTTGCAATAATTTCATTACAGAATCAGGATCTGAACAAGATAATATTCAAGTTATGGCTGTTTCCTAAAAAAAGCATTGTGTGTTGTTTTCCAACTGTGACTTTTTTGGTATCAGTCTTCTTACTTCTCTCATGGATAAGAACTGACCCATAAAGCATGTTTGTCTTGCCTTTTCTTAAAATTCATTTTGTTTGTAAATCACAGTAAATGTATGAAAAAAAATTAAAATTCTACCATTTATTTCCTTTGGCAGCATTCAAATAATCCATGGGTCACTAGTTTGTCTTGAAAATGCACATAAAGAGCATACAGTTAATCCTACAAGTAATTCAGATGTACTTTCCAGACGAAATGGGAACAGATGAACTTTACTTTTTTTTCTTACTTTTTTTTTCTTTAAAAGCAAGATCAAACAATCAGTGAAATCCAAATAAAATCCTACTATTTTGTCTCTTTCCACTGTTCCCAGAGGACCATGCCAAGTTGGTGAGGCACTATGCTGTGGTTCCACAAGATGGCAAACCCAGCTGCAAAGTGATCATCATTGATCCAATATGTTGCAGCTTCATGTTACAAAGTGAGGAACAAATACTTGAGCCCAATTCAACTTCACTTTAAACATCTCAGAGACAAAATGCTTTGGTAAACTTTGAGCTACAGTAGGTGTGCTGTATGTCATATTAGAGTCATATTGGGTCAGGTAATATCTGTTTCCGTGTAGTTACTATTAAACTGAGGTGGTAGAACTACATATGTACTCTGATGTGACAGAAAATGTGATCATATGTTCCTGCCTGGTCTGGATCGGATGTTCACTGCCTAGTGAGTCTGCAGTGCACTAGGATGTGGTGGACAAGTGTTGAAGTCCGTTTTCTGTTGCAAAGGTAAAGAGCAACGGCTGAAAAAGCAACTGAAATTGGAGGAGATAAAGAGACAAAAGCAGAATGAAATACAGAGAAACAAAGACATACTAAAAAGAATGAGATATAAAACCATATGGAAGAACAAGAGCAATCACAGGATGTTTAATGACTTGCAAATAAAAATCCCAAAAATGTGAAATTCGAAAAGCTTCATTAGGAAGAATAATAGTGCAAAAACTAAGGAGGCTTGTTGACCAGTCAATGACAGCAGGCATTCCTCTTCAGAGTATGGGAAGAGCTGGAGAGACACTGTACAATCATTCAGCCAGAGATCACAAAGCAAGCACAAATGGATGTTGACTAAAAACAGCTGTACATAACCTTGAGCATCAATTTCAATGAGGAAGTGGATGCAGTACTGCTGTGGTCTTGTTCTATGAAGTCCATCCAACTTCCTTAAATAAGGTAGCTATGGCCTGAAAGACTTGAAGTGCAGGAATTTGCCTGTGTATCTCATCTCTCCCAGTTGAAACACTAATGTGAAAATTGCTTTAACAAAGTAATTCATGAATGAGTGGTCCTTTCCTCTCAGTGTGAAGCTCCAACCAAGTCTGTTGAAGTGGTGTTAGATTAAAAGTAGAAAGGACAAGGAAGAGTTTGAGCAGCTAAATTTAAATGAGAGTTGCAGGTATCTCTAAGATATCTCCTTACAATTGTCCTGAGGAATTCTTTTCCCCTTCTTTATCAGAAGGCAGAGAATCAGGATTTTGTTTCTGATCACAGTCCATTTTTACTGCTGAGGGAACAGCACACCAGAGAAAGAAATGTCACTTTTCCCCAGAAAGATATATCCTCATTTATAGTTATAAGGGCAGAAAGAAACCGTCAGACCTTCTCATCTTTGAAATATACTTCACTGTATGAGCAAGTTAATTTTCTACTTACCCTCTCATGGGACACTGAGGGTAGAGACAGATTGGGAGATTTTCCTGCTGGGCGAGTCTCAGAGAGAGCGGAGACTGGGCCTACGAGCTCCTCAGCCTCCCTTATGCAATCTCGGATAGAGTGGGGGATAGAAGTCGCATTCCACTTGGCAAAGCAAGAGTTTGTATTCTGGGAGCAAAAATGGGATAATTTTTCTTTGCGGCAAACTGTAAAACCGCTTTATTTAAAGAGCATCTCCTGATTTTTCCTGTCTGTTGTCTTGGCTCCACTACCAGTGACGAAGTGCCCAGTAGGTCTATCTGCTGTAAGTAGTTCTCGAGAACTGTCCTTATGTCTGGCTAAGCTTCAGTATTACCTTTTAAGCCCTCAGGTAATAGCATGAGGACTTAAACAGAAAAGAGATTAAAAATTAAATCAAGAGCCAATTCAATAACTGAAGGAACAAGGGACAAGAAAAGAACTAATGGTAAACGAATAAGTAATTTCTTAAATAAAGAATCCTGGAGCTTGTTTTTATCAGAGGCAAAACTTCTGGTAGACATGAGAGTGCTGAAAGGAGGGCCTTTGACACTGTACGTATGTTCTCATCTTTCTCAGCTTCAGCAAGAGGTGCATTGTGTGATAGCAGGGATTAAAACAGCAGCTGTGTTAAAGAAAAGCACTTTAGGAAAATAGGCGCATTAAGAGGAAAAGATGAAATAAGGATTCAGTATTGGCCAGCTTACCAAGCTCATTTTGCATTTCAGAATACTCAAAAAAATACATGTTTCATACAGACCTATGTAATGGTATTTTAAGGCAAGAACACAATATATTCTTTTCTCTGGAGTAACAAAATGTCTATCATTCTTTCCTGAAACTACATTGAAAAATAGGAATTGCCACATGGAATAGGTTATTATCTCACAGTGGCTAGGATTAGCTTTCTCAGAAGAAATAAAGGGGACCTCAACACAGACAACTGCCATAACAGTTTTTCATTCTTTGTCTTCTTCCCTAGACTGAACAAATGCTGTTGTTCCACACAAGCAGGCTGTGTCATTTCGTAAGTCTCTGCACCTCTCTCCCCAGTGAGTAAATTTAAAGAAACAGACCTACACCTAAAGAAATCAAGCAGAAATATGATCAAGCACTATGTATTCTATTCACATCTCTTACATCTAAAATATTTTAGAGTATTTGCTTATAAAAACATAAAAAAACCCTTGAAAATTTACAACAGTGAACAGACACTGAATCTGCTCAAAGTTCGACATGTGCCTTTATTGTCTTCTGAGCTATTTGTGCTCTGGGGATTCCCAAAAAACTTCTTACCTGCGAAGTTTCCGAAGGAGTAGGGTAGATGGCACTGCAGGGCCTCTCTCTGGGAGACAGGCAAGAGTTTTCTCGGGAATGCTTATGTTTGTCAGACAACAGAGGAGAAGCTAGAATATAAATGCGTCAAGTGATTAAATTCATGCAGTGAAATCCAGACATTTCAGTTCTATGCTTATGACAAAAAAATCCTCTGTCTCCAATAATTCAGGTTCCTCATATAATTGGCAAAATTTGATGTCTCACCAGTGACATCATGCAGAAATTCAGCTGTATAATGTATCAAGAGTCGTTTAATGTGGTTTACCACAGCAGATGAGCACTGACCTCTGGCACTGGATGGAGCAGAACTGGTCACGTTAGGTGAAGCAGAATGAGTAGAACTCAGGCTTGAGGTAGACGGACTAGGCTGTGTATAGAAGAGATGCTGCTGTTACCACATCACACTTACTGGTTTGGAAAAACAAACACTTATAGCATACTTTCCACTAGAACAAAGAATTTGTAACTTCTTAGAGTAGCTTATCAGTGATTCAAAATAGCAAACCAGTATAAAGAGCACTAATCTAACTACCCAAAGTAGCAAAATACTAAATAAATAGAAATGTAATTAATACAGTAAAATAATTACATCACAATGTGACAACTGGATAGAAAAGTCCAGTTGTCATACTGTGATGTAATTATTTTACTGTCAGATGACTTTGCATCACAGTCCACTGCTACTTGTTACATTTGTAAAAAATTAATGCTCTAATTTAAACAAGAAAAAATAGTTACATAAAAAAGTTATTTCTAAGTGAATGAGGTTAACATCTCATTTAAAGATTTGGTTTTTAAAAGAAGCATCAGTAATAGCTTTGAGATTTCTCAGTGAAATAATAGAAGCATTTCGTAAACAGCCTTGTAAGAAAGATTCTGTATAGTTTAAAGAATGACAATAAATTATACCTGCATGTTAAAAACTTCATCTGAGCTTTCTGACTGCCCAGTGATGTTGCTGACTTCAGCAGAAGCTTGGGATGACAGTGATGAGGATGAATATCGATTGACAGCTGGGTAACTCAAGGGGCTATATAAGAATAAGAAGTATAAAATGGTTAACTGTAATTGTCAATCATTTCTCATGTGGGAACAGCACATGTTCATAGATCTTTAAAGTTTAATTGGGGGAGGGGAGAGAGAGAGAAAGAAGGAGAGAGAATACATATACCAGCTATTTGAGGCTGAACACACTTCAGCCAGACCATACCAGAAAGCATGCATGTAACAGACGTATTTATGGGTCATCTTCCACGGGTAGCAAGAAATATGTCATTACTAATATTTAACTTGCCTGCGTCGTGGTATTACCCTGGCAGCATCAGGGCTCATAGAAACAGGTATGGAATTCCGGCATACACGAGGACTTCCATTTGGGAAATGAACAGGGCTAGCTTGTACACAGGCAGAAAACTCCTGGAAAGTTATTAAAAGAAGATTAATTAAAATGAACATAATATCATTAAGCATTTTGTAAGACACAGATATGTAGATAACTACATATAAATGTAGTTATATTGGCATTTTGGATCAGCTTCATCATTAATACAAAAAATATTTTAACTTTTCACTAATAATAGCAAAATGTGACTATTAGTAAAACATGACTATTTTTTCTCTGCATGGTATGGGAAGCTTATGTTTCTCTTTGCTTTGTGGTGCTACAAGTTGTAATGGGGACAAACAACCAAAAGATGTCACTGTTTGTTGCTTGGGAAAATGAACCAACCCTTAATGCAGCTGAACAGTCTCCTGGTCTATCCATTCACCTGTTCACGTACCTGTATTCCCAAGCTTGACTTCATTACAAAGAACTGATCCACCAGCTTTTTGTGCAATGGCCTCATGTCCTGTGGCACCACCTTCTCGTGCACCGCCAAGCCGAATTCTAGAATCTGGGCCTGCAGAAAGGGAAAAAATATTTTTGATTCATTTTCTTTAACCTCTCATCACTAATTTAAAAAAAATCCAACAAAATGCACTCTGCCTTAAAAACACCTATCTAAATGTCTGAAAGACCTGTAACCAAACAAGGCCTAGGACCAAAAGCAGTAATGCACAAGAGGATACAACACCTCTTCCCATTCAACTTTCCCAAAGGTTTCATCTATGGAAATTCAACTGTAATATTAAAAAACACTATGGATAACATAGTGAAAACTCTGACTGAATGGCAACTTTACAAAGGAGCAGTTCTAAATCCTAAATTAAAGCCATTTTCTACAAGAACAGCTGTAAAAAGCATGAAACAACAGCAATGGTCACATCCACCAAAGACTCTGTAATATATTTGCAATGAAGTCCATGGTCCCCTATCCTATTTCAACTCCCCAGAGACCTCTGTAAGTGGTGGCTTGATGTATATTCTTGACACAAGGCATGACAGGCTTCAGAATTACATTGCTAAAACTTTAATCTTGCTCAAATTTGGTCACACGCATTCAAAATATTGAATTTGGTTACATGAGGAATCAGATAAACTCAAATTTAAAAACAAAATAGCTACAGTGTGCTGTAATATCTTTGGATGAGAGCTCCTGGCTGATGTTTTCAGGCAGTCTGAGAGCAGGCATGCAGCTGCACAGCATCCCTGACCCCGGGTCAGGACCGCAGCACATCCATCGACACACACAGCCCACCCCGGCCCTTCCAAAGGCTCTGCGTTAAATCAGCTGTGGGTGCCAGAGAGGGTTTAACTGCTATTGCTTAGAACCCACATTTTTGTTACAAGAAATTATTAACTCCAGTTTTACATTGTAAAGATTAGTGAGATTAACTATAGCTTGAAAAAATAAAATTATAATGTCAATTACTATACATTGTCTCAGTGAAATTAAAGTGAGCTCAGTGAATCTATTCTGATTTATACTGTCTGAGGACCTGTCTCTCAGCTGATCTGACCAAAAGATACCACTATGCTGGTGAAAAATGGAATTTCCATCTTGCCAAATTCCAATACTGTGACCCTTTTTATTCCAAACTGGCAATAAAATTTGAAACTTCAACATGCTGCTTGGAACAAAAGTAGATAAATGCCAGTTTAAAAAGCTGACATATTAGTAAGATCTTTGATTAAAAAAAAAAATCAGCATTTTCAAATGGAAACACTTCATATTTGAGGCTGGTAGGTCATTAGCTTATAAATGAATGGAGAAATAACGCAAAAAACATATAATGCATAGAATACTCATCTGCTTCATTTAATCACTTTGTCTTTATTTTACTGCCTACCTACTTTACCAATTACTACTAGATATCTTTCATTGCAATAAGATTTTGAATGCTTTTTTGCTCTTATGGCAAACCTTGAACTGAAAATATTTTTTCTGTAATATTGGTACAATAAAAATACATGCTGAAGCCATCAAATATTTCAATGAAATGTGTATTCTGTAGTAGTGACAAAATATTTTAGGCAAATATTTGTGTATGAGCATGACAAGACAGGCCTCTCACTCAACCTTTATTTTACACAAAACAGTTGAAGTGATTAAGGTGATGATGGAAAAGACTAAGGAAAAAATATTAACATGGCCCAGAAACCTGTTTGTATAGAAAGTTACTCTCTACTTGGAATCTAATTCGGAAAACACTAAAGACCACAGGGCAATTATTAACTTGTAATATTTTTTATTTTATTTGGGGACATTTTTAGCTAGAACAGCTGAGCAGGCCACCTTGTCATTCTTTTCCCCATTTTACCTGCTCGAGCATCAGTTCTCTCAGGCGTGTGATCTTCTCTCCATCTTCTGGATGGTTCAAGACGTATTCTTTGACAAAGAATGCCTAAACAGAATAAAATTACAAAGTAGAAAAAAGTGAGTAAAAAAACACCACTTCTGCTTCTTTTTTTTAAAAACAAGTTTCTATATAATATTTTCAAATGTTTTCAAAGTTCCTTTCAACTGCAATAATGGGTAATACATGTTAAATAAGTAATTAATCATGTAGTCACTGGTGGAGACTATAGGCAAAAAAATGTAGCCACTCCTAAATGGAATTTATAAGTTGTTCAATATCTAGGACAGATCCTGAAGCAAAATCTGAAGCCTGCAAATCAGAGTTGAAACCAAACACAGGTCACATGAACTAAGTATCCCTTCCCCAATATTGTGACACAGAAGTTTCAAGTAATTACAAAGAGTTTGATTTTCCTCTCTTTTCATACTAGGAGCTTCATTACTCCTTAAATGTAAAGATATCTTGACAACAGTGTGGAATTGTATGCTATTATGTGCATTGGAGCTGTGACATTATCTTCTTATTCTCTCTTAATATAAATAATATTTTGAAGAACTCACAGTGACAAAGATGTCAGAAAGACACACTCTGCACTTCAGGAGCATATGACCAACATCCAGCTGTGTTCATGAGCTTACATAACTTTTCCTGTGTTCATGAGCTTACATAACTTTTCAGTGCATCTCCAATGCTCAAACTGCACCAGCTGTAATACCCCAAAGTCATTTTACCCACCAGCAATGTTCTGGACATAGCGTTCCCCGGTTTGTTCAAGACTGCATCTTTCTTAATATATCAACTATTCTCCCCTGCAAGGGGATTGTATTGAGTGTACAACTATTCTCGACAACACATTTATTTCACGTAGCCCTTTCACTGCAGATAAGTAAATTATAAGAAGTCATGTTTAAATTGTTAAAAGGAGCCCTCTGATACTTGCTAAAATCCCAAACCTCAAACTTCTGCCTGATGGGGTTTTTTTCCCCTCAGCTACAAGCTTAATGTTCTTCCAATATCAAGCAGGTGGTGTCCTAGTGGTTTTGGTTTTATACAGATCTATAATTAGATATAGATATATGAGTTAGAGACATTATTAGATTATTAGAGTAATAATCTAACTTCAAACAAAATCACAAATACTTATCAGAATTTGACTAAATCCAATAAAATTTTTGGAACCACTGGCTTCCAAGAGTTAATCCAATCCAATAATTAAAGGGCCTCTACTCTTATAGCACATGCAAAGGAGTGAGAGGAAATGTAAGTTATAGTACAAATTGCAGTTAAGAGGTGTTAGTGAGGAAAAAACAACTTCATGTGTTCTAATAGTGTTTAGAAAGCCTTTTTTAAAAATCAGTGATTCAGTCTAGAGGCATTTTTTAGCATACATAAAGTTGCTGCATAATAACTATTACTTGCTTAAATTTTCCTGGAATCTGTTCCTATAGAGAAACTAGTGAATGGATAGCTTTAACATCTGCAATACCAAGGTGCTGAATAATTAGAGATAGCTGCTTTTTCCCCATCAGAAGAGAAAAAAAAATACAGGAAAATATTTCAAGAGGAAAAAGGGGGAAGAAGGAAGACAATCAAGAAGGCAGCAGATGGTCAAAGGACACTTCTTAAAACTTCCAAGTTGCCTGAAGGGAAGGAAGATATTGGTAAAGACATGGTCACTCTTACCTCAAGACCAAATGCTCCAAGAATGACTGAGCTTTGAGCTTCGTACAGGGACGAAGGGAAAAGCAAGTGAAACACGTGGACAGGGAAAAGCATTTACAGAGAACGGGGTAACAAGAAAGGTAGAAGATAAGAACTGGCAAAACAACAGGAAGACATATAAAGCCTGAAAAATGGACATGCAAAGAGAAGAATTAGAGTGAAATGGAAGGAAAAAAAGCCTCACAATTATTGCTAACAGTTTTGATGTATACAAAACAAATTGCTGAAAAGTCCTATTTTAATATAGTGAGAGACAGAGGGCAGAAGGGAATCGAAACATGAACACTGTCCAGGAGGTCAAGAATTACAGCCAAGGACAACAATAAGGAGCAAGCTAGAACCTTTGATATGCTTGTGAAGAATGGAAGCTGTGCAGAGACACTGAGCTAGCTCTGACACTGCTAATTCAAACCAGACATAGTTCTGACATGACTGTATTTCTCCAGGGACTCCCCTCATGGTGCTTCACTATGCTAAACAGTTTTGTTGTTGTTTAAAGGCAGTTAGGAAACATCAAAAATGTTACTGCTTTGTTCAGTCTCATAATTTTCATAACATCGCAGTTTTGAAGACAGATTCTAATACTATACTGCACTCAATTTCTTGTAGTTTAATTACGATGCAGTTTTATCAAATTTAACACTGTTGAGTGAACGGTGAATCTCTCAGCCTTTGAGACAAGTGGACAGAATGTTATTCAACTCGACATTTTCAAAGGAAAAAACAGCAGACTCAAGTATTTCATAAGACTATTAGGAGAAAGAAGAAGATCAAGTTGGACTACAAAAGTTAAAAAAACCTTTCTTTTCACTGCAGTTTCAAAATTCCACAGAATTTTGTGTAAATACAGCATCCCAAACATTTAAGGCTCTCTGGTGATTCAGAAATTATTATAATGAGGAACAACTGTTGGAAACAAATGTGTTAAACATTTCTAAATTGTATTTATTTTTTTAAATCCCCTTCCTCCCTCCTCCAAAAATAGCTTTTCTTAAAAACTTGGAAAAGAGATACAAGAAGGATGTAGAAAATTATGATTCTTCAAGATAATGAACTTCTCATTGAAAATATATATATATACATAAACTAGAATGTCAGCACAAACAAGTAAATTTGCTAGTTGGCCAGAAGGGGCTCCTGTCCTACAATAGGCAATGTATTATAATAATTTTCTTACAATTAACCATTTAATTGAAAATCTCCAAACAAATCATTGAAGAATGCAAGGTAATTGTGAATTGAGTCATCACTGAAGTAAGTTTATGGTACTATGTGCAGCAAAATAGCTATGTCAACAAACCACATCCTTAATATTACCTAACCCAAAACTGCAATATAGGTACAATTATAACTATTATTCATATATTACTTTCTGTCCTTAATTCATACAGAGGAGCTGCATCTGTACAGGGAAGGAAATCAGATTTTTTAATAAACAGAAAGTAAATTGCTTACCTCTTGGTATCTAGCAACTCCACCATTAACTGCTGCATCAATGACCCCATTTAGACACATTGTGAGAGGGTTAATGTTCTGCATCTGTCGAGTTTGACACTGACTAATCAGTGTTCTTAACTGCTGGTTCTTATTTTCTAAGACTTCAATAGCATTCTCAAGAGGACTCATTTCCACCTGAAAGAGGAGTGAGAAACATTGCAAACAACTTAATCTTCAGCTGAAAGATGAAATATATTGCAGGCAATTTTTGATTTCTTAAAATAAAACTAATATTATTCTATATCCTAGAATTCTGGATAGAGAAGTCCTTCTCACCTGGGGGAGAGATTTGATTTCATCATGTAATTAATGATCAAAATAAACAACAGTCACTCTTTCGTAGATTCATTACCTGACCTTGAGAGAAGACCCAGCCCTTGCTGCAAAACATTCACATAACTTTTGGCCAGTGGTGGAACTCTTGGAATTCAGGATTAAACTTCCATTAGTAACTTTACCTAAAATGGGCTTGGGGTTGGGGAGCTTCACCAGTTTAAGGGTACAGAGCAGAGCTTAAGTATGGGTGAGTTAGTTTCCCCACCCAAACTGAAGTCAACAAGAAGACTTTATGGATCAGGCATTCAGATGTAAGCTTTGAGCTAAAATGATGATCAAGTTATAGTCAAAGACAGCCTTGAGCAGGATGTGCATGTCATCTCTCGAGGGTGGGGAAGTTCTTTCATAGGTAGCGTGAACTGCCGGAATAACCAAAAGCTGAGCAATGGGAAGAGTACAGGACGGCAGCTGCTATAATTTACCAAAACATACAAGCACAAATCCAAGTCACGACCTCACACATGCCCAGGAAAAAATGTTACAGTTTACTTTTGGAAATGGTGACTATAATGGTAACATGATAGTAAGCTGAAGGTCTTCATATTAGTGGTCATATTAACCTAGTAAGGACTCAGCAGGAGTCAACTAACAAAATTTCTTATGTCACACACACAGTTTTTTGATTTTGACTGAACGCAACTTTTGGTTTTCTACATGAGAATGTCAAGATGGTGAACACATGACATTTTCCAGCAATTATAAAAGAAAATACAACAGAGTTTTAGAGAAAATCAATTGTACTATGGTATCCTTATATTTAATGGCACTGTTCTAAGACTTGCTTTGACAAGAAGGAAAGTAGTTATAGATGTTACACTCCAGGGCTCAGCAACTGACCAATTATTTTGAGATCTTTATGGGAGGAGCACTCCTCCAAATATATCTGGAATCTGTTTAAGGACTTTTTAAGAAATAGAACAAGCAAGGAGAAGAAATTACAATGTGTCCATAAGAGACTGGTACATTAGACCCTATTCCTACACGTTCTGTTCAGTAGCTCATGGTATTTATTATAGTACAGAAACTTGGAGACTGTTTACTTTTCCAGGACACTGAAGGATACATTAAGCTATAGATACTCTAAGTATTAAATGTTACATGGTGCTGAGTTTTAAGGAAGTAATTTTCTGACATTAAATGTTGACTATTATTGTTCTCAATTTGTTTTTCCTCAAATTTTTAGATGAATCCTAAAAGTGGTTCTTATAAAACTTTTCAAGACAAGAGAAATCAGACAACTCAATATACTTTGTAAATAATTTTGTTGTAGCCACCTTGAGACCTTGGTCAAAGAACATACAGACATAAATGTAATAAATCAAAGCAGTTCATTAAATAACATATGATTAAGGAAGTAAACCAACCCACAATATGTACTGACATGAGTCTCATACTCACCACTTCACGTTTTTCTACTTCAAACCAACGAGATATTCCAGGTAAACTCTGCACCAAGATCAGTGTGGTTCTCTCTACCCATAGACTCTAAAATATATAAAACCAGTTTATTTCCCTGTTTGACTCTGTATCTTCCTTAATTATTACCAGTTTTCTTTATGAATGCCTTCACTAAAGTAACAGTATGCATTAAAAAAAAGTACTAACATCCAAATTCCTACTGAAATGTCTATCCCATAAGCCAGTGACACTCACTTTTCTCCTTACTTTCTAGGTCTTAGTACTAAGCAGTAATTTCTGCTGATGCTTCTCTCCTAAAATGTATTATATGTTGTCCCGAAATCTCCGAAAGTGACTCACAACTGAATTGGTATTTTAATATTTCTTTTCTGACCTAACATCTGAGAAGAACAAGAATTCTGAAGCAGAACAACTTATAGATCACAGATCATGATCAGCTCCCCTCTCTGAAGCCCTGAGATTCCAGAATGCATAACTGATGGGATACTCAAATGTACTACTACAAAGTGTAAACAATTTGTGCAAGAGGTTTGTGAAATGACAAATCAACACACAGGATAGTGCTTACACAAAATATATTCATAAGCTGTATACTTAAAACAAAGCCTAAACTTAAATTAGAAGACGACAGTGCCTCAATTTAACTAATTTATTACCCTTATAGTTCTTTCTTCTAAATTTATAACAAAATTATTATGGGATAACTCTTTTTGTCTCTGAATACCAGAATGTATTCTGCATCAGGACATGTTTCTAGTAGGTCAGAATTAAAATTACACCACAAGATGAATTTTCACTGTGACATTTTTATAAGGAAAAACGGAAGAGATTTACCTATTAGGGAAGGAACTATTGCTTTCCCAGATTACCTACTTAACAATGTTTTCCCATCTGCCTAAGAAACTTTTCAGAGAACTACTCTGCTCTCTCCAGTTCAGCCTTGTATATAACACAGATGCAATAAACCAAATTAATTTTTTCACTCCTAGTCACATATACAGCAAGACCTTTGCATCTCCCATTTTTTTAATATTATTTTATTAAAATAAAAAGTGAAATAGTCAAACCTGACATACCATCTCCTCTACAGAAAATTAGACCACACTCAGTTGAATAATGCACATACAGATGATGTTTCGGTAAGGCAGCTGTTGTTGATATTGCAAACAAATCTATAGGTCCAATAGATCAGGAAAGGGCTTGATGATTTACCTTGAATTCATTTTCCTTGTCCTTGGTCCCTTTGTGAAATGGCCTGTCATATCGGAATCGCCAGATGTGATTTACTTTGTAAAAGCTCTTGATATTATCAGGAATGCCATCTCTCTGCAAGACTTCCTGGTTTTCTGGAATTGGTGTCACTGCATAAATCTGCAAATCTGTATGTAAAGAGTTAAGGCTATCCCGCTTTATTCAAATTAGCAAAGTATATTGACTCCTGAAGCATTATAGAAGAAAAATTCTTTTAAAAGTGTGTATTATCATGAAATGCTTCTATACTATTAATGGTTTGGGAAAGGGACCAGAGAGATTTTTTGATTGTTTGAGATTTCTCTGTACTGTTTTGTTGAAAATTTCATCTTTATTTCTGAAATAGAGCTAGTTACATGGAATAGTACATAAAGTAAAGGGATTTAATTAAATATATTCTTACACACACAATATGTCATGCCATGCTAACATAATGTTGTATTGTAAGAAGTTAAATTACTGTAACTTGAACTGCTACACCATTATCACAGTGGTGATAGTTCTATAGGTATTTTCAGCTAAAGAAATAATGTCAATAACATGTCAAGGAATTTTTAAATAGAACCAAAATTACACAAAGAACTTGCAAACATAATAGAGTGAACTGGGACAAAATGCAGGGGAATTCTCACCTACCATTTATTTCAGTGGAGGCACCATGTGATTGAAATTGGCTATAGGTGTACCTACATTTTTCAAAAGCATAGAAGATGTAAGTGCAGAGTATGGCTTTGTGATTATGTGGATACACTGTGCTTCTGCCTGAAAGATGGTCTCATCTGGCTGATTAGCATGTTGCATAGCAATGGCATGTGGGAACTCATTCAACATTCGCTGCTGGAAGGCCTCCAGCCTTTCATAGTCATGTCCTCGGCAAACAAATTCCTTATTCTGAGCGGAATAAGGAAACAAAAAGCAAGAGCAAGTTATGTGAAAATAATTGGGAACCAAACAAACACTCTAAAATACAGATTTTACAGGCAACTTTTGCATCATTTTAAGAAGGAAGAAATAAGAAACAAGGCAGGAATAAAAATAAGGAATATAGAAAGAAGAGGTTACTTAGAAGAAGGAAATTTTATAAGTTATGTTTTATTCAAAAGTCTGGAAAAACGGAATAATTACACTTCAAAGTTTAATAAAAATCTGAAGGGAGAAATTGTTCTTAGTGGATCAAAGCATGCAATTAACATGATACATCAGACTGTATAAAATATGTAACAGAAATATAACCCAACAAACAGTTAAGACAATGAAACGGGTTGGAAGTCAATTCCATGAGGAACTAAGAAACTTCGCTCTAATGTTATACAATTCTGAAGAAAAACATTGCATAAGAAAACTGTAGAAGACATTCAGTTTGCCTTATCCTCTAAATGTTTATCAATTATCAGCCTGGAAAATTAAAATGAGCCAGTTTTTACGACACGGAGTAAAAGAATGCTCCTGGCATTGAATTCTGAGAGCCGAGACTTTCATGGGAATTGCTATAAAAAAACCCCAACTGTAACAGCATTATTGCTCAACTACAAATTAAAATGTGAAAGCTTTATTATGAAGTTTAGTCTTTATTCCTTCTACAGCAAACACAGCCAGACTTACAAACTGCTTTCTCACAAAAAAATTAAATCAAATGGATTAAGTTTGTCCTTGTTGGTGTTGCAAGCATAAATCTGTGCTGTGTACGTTTAACTTGAAAAATGCATAAGAAGATGCATAAGCAGTGAAAGACCTAAGGTTTGAAAGTACTGCACTATTGTGCAACTTCTTCCACTACTTTTACTCTATCGGTTGCTGTTTAGCGATCTAAACATTAAATTCTTTCTTATTAATATTTTCAAATTGGTTTATACAGAAGTTATATTCAGATGACTATTAGGTAATATCAAGAACTATCTTCCCATCAGACTCTTTTTGAGCATCACTTTTAAAGGGGAGAGTTTCATGCTACATTTACCAGATAGAAACTGTCATTTTCCCCACCACTAAGGCAAAGACAAAGCAGGCTTTTTAGGCCTCCACCATATAGAGGAAGTTCCTTCATCACTTATTTCAATTACCACAGGAAGAGAAGCTTGGATTATGATTGCAGCTGCTCCATGAATAAGATGGATTCTGTCCTCTTCCCAAGGTGACAGTCAATGCAGCTAAACTACTGCAGACTGTGGAAGAGGGGAACAGTATAAACACCACTAAAATTTTCAAGGGCACTTCAGAAACTTCAGAATTCCAGATTAATGATCAAGAGTAATAACTTTATTATTTGTCAGTTTTAGTACATTAATAATAAATGAAATTCAGCACGTGGAATTTTTAAGCCATTAAAAAGAAAAAAAGGAACTTGGGAATGTAATTGCTTAAGTGGTAAAATGCTTGATGATCCCACCACCAATGGATACTACTTTTGACAGCCTTCCTCTGAGCACCCACCAGCAGAAACAGAACAGGATTAAGGGAACAAACTACCATGAACCACTGGTCTGTGGAACAGTATAGGTGCATGGTTTCCAACATGAACATGAATATTATGTTTATGTGGGACTCCAGAAGCCTAGCATTTGTCTTTTCATTAGTCAGGACCTTTTCTTAACTATGAAACATGAGGGTGAAGAATTTCTCACAGGATAAGAACTAGTATACGGTATGAACAAATTTTAACACAGTGAAAGTGATTATGAATGACAGTATTACTCCATTCTGTTTATTTTCATTTCACTTACCCTCAAGAAGAATGGGAACTTTTTCCCATAGAAACCAACTCTGAAAAATTCTGGCTCCAAACGCTGTTGATCCATAATTTTATCATACAAAGATGCTTCCATCATCTGTGTGAGATTGAGAAGAAATGCAATTAGTCTTTTTTGAAAGTGTATTTTTACCATAAGATAACACAAAAGCGAGTGTCTTTCAGGTCTGGGATACTGTAATTGCAATATATCTCTGAGCAACAACTAGGACATCCAGAAGTTTCTGAATGCATCAGATTAAGTAATTATACCTCTTAGGGATCTGAAAGTTTCCAAGATTAAAAAAGAAATCCTTTAAAATATGAAGTACCTATATTAAAAGGGTAAAAAAGAAAGACAGTCTGAAATTTATGACCCAGTAATCTGCTAATCATCCAAACACATGGCAGTAATGTGGTCAGTTAAATCAGCAAAGTCTAATTTCCATATCCAAGACAGTTTTGTCCAAATCATACCAGATTCCAGCGATTTAAGCATCAAACACAAGTTCCTTTAAAATGTCACAATAGCAATTAGAATAAATTTTGATCAATACATCCGGTTTTTATTTCGCTCAAAACACTGACACAAAGGGATCTTAATGCCAAAGCCCCCTTTTTCTGATGACATTTTCAATAAAATTTTTAATACTGTGGAAAAAAACCAAACACAGTCTTAGCCCTATTTTAGGTAATGCAGACAGTTATTTAATATGCATATGATATCAACAGCTGCCTAATTATACTGCTATAAGAAATCCCCACACCTCCGGTTTTGGATTAACATCGGTGGCACAGATACAGTAAAAGGATATTTCAAACACAAAACACACTCAGTAGAATTAATTAAACATGCATAAACGAATCATTTTATTCACATGATGATAGTCAGTTTGTTTTTTCTTATAGGATTCTGCCACTGACATATCTAAATATATATGGAATAAGCAGATAACAGGGAGTCCTGCCACATAGCTCTGTGTTGAGAATTTTGCCTAATGTTGTTAAGCAGCTCTGGATTAAAGGGACTTCACTCAGTCCTAGCAGCAAGCATCCTACATGTACAGGAAATTTTAAAGGGAAGCTGCAATACAAAATTGAATCCATCAGAAGCAGATAAGAAAACTGAAGACTGAAAAATCTTTAAAATACGCTATCTGAAAGAATGAGAAACAATGCTTGTAGTTCTAAAATGAAAGGAACAACAGGAAGACTGTACCAAGAAAGATTCATTTTTACCATATAATATTAAACAGACCATATTTTTAAGCAGTAAATTTAAAAAAATGTGAAGGTGCACATTGCTTGTGGCAAGCTCTTTGCTTGCAATTACAATTGCAAAGAGATGCTGCTGCTCCTAGCGAAGGACTGCACAGAGCACATTCCCTGGATAAACTGTAGGAAACTAATGAAAGTGAATTTGTAGTATTATTCTTATGCATAAGCATGCACACAAAAAGGATGCTGTACAAATACTGGAAGAATTCATTTTATATTAATTTTATATTTTACACAATAATTTTATAATAAAATAAAGCAACCTGGTCTAGTGGAAGTTGTCTAGCAGGGAGGCTGGAACTAGATTATCTTTAAGGCTTCCAACCCAAACCATTCTATGAAAATAGGATTTTCCAATTTTTCTTTAAAAAGCTCACACTCCTTTTCTACAATCCTTATTGTAGAAAAAAACCCTTAGGGTAAAAAATAAGATTTGCAAATCAAACCTAAGGACCACTCTGTGGTAAATTCAATTTTCTAAGTACTTATTTTATAACCTAAATTAAAAAGCTTATGGATTCCTGGTTGATGAAAAGTATTCAAGTACATTACCCTCATCTTGCTGAGGTTTCTGTAGTCATAGTAGCTCTCATACTGTTCTGCAATTTTCCTGCATAAGATAATGCCATTTTCCCAACACTGCAAGCAAGTAAAAGACATTCAGTAAGTCAAAGAAACTGTTTGACAATTTGTGATTTATTAGTGGTCTGTTCTATCTATACTAAGTCATACTTCTTGTAACTGAAAATATTTGAACAAACTGTCCACTAAACATACTGATAGCTTCTGAGTAATACTGATGAATTCTTTGAAGAATTAAAAATATATTTAGAGACTTATTTAATAAATTATTCTTTTTGGACTATGCACAAAATGTAAGTCATTGCAAGAGTGATGGACAACTCTTTTGACACTACATGAGATACATTCAACACAGTATGATTTTTATATTTTAAAACTGTTTTCTTAATATATCTTCCTTAATTTTTGTAGGTTGGAAAATACTTCGTTGCACCAGATAAGTTAAACTCTATAATATAATTACAGAATTGTTTGAAAAACATGATCATCAACATCCATTTGATTACACTGATTAGGCTTACATGGATTTGACACTTGCTACACAGAATTGTAATGCATTGCTTGTTTGTCAGCAGGACAAATCAGAGCACTAAGTGTATATAAAATTTTAGACTACAGGATAATTACACTTGCTTAATTCAGAATAGGCATCATTAGCTTTATAAGGCTCATTTTCACCACCTTTAAAATGGGGAGAAATTGTATCACCTTTTATAAAGTGCTTTGACAGTTACAAAGCCAGGTGCTACACAAGTGAAATTTATTCTCATATGTAAGTGGGGGATTTCTAGGATACAACCACAGGATTAGAAGAAACCTACTGCATCGCTAAGTAACTGCTTAATCAGGCAAGGACAAACACTTCCCCTGAAATATAAGAAAAAACTGCAACCCTGGAACTAATATCCTAAAATGAATAAACTACCCTTCCCAGATCCACTCAGTAAAATAGGACTGTTTTACCTTTCCCCTATCAAAGTTTTGAATGATGGTCAGATGGAGACACTCCTTACGTTGCCACTCTGTTTGCATGGGGTAGTTGAGAAATTCCCTGAGCGGCCGATCAGACCACTCCAGCAGCTCATCGTACAGCAGGAGTGTGTAGGCAGCCTCTGCAAGACAAATTACAGCATGGCCCTTATGAACACCAAACAAATAAAACAGACAAAGTACACAGAGATGTGAATGCTTTTCTTGAGATGCACCTTTTTAATGGGTAATTGATTTATTTTGAGTATTAGGCAGACGGTAGTGCTGGTTTTGGTTTGGGTTTATTATTCGGAATAATAAATTCAGCTTAAAATTTTCACACACTATTTAAAGTGGAGTCACTGGGACAGTTCTCCTGGAGTCTGACAATTCAAAGGAGACAGAAATTAAGTAACCATTATCTGCTTAGCCCCAGTCTTCCCTGTTGCTACGGAGAAACTCCCAATGACACTGCTGTCTGAACAAAGGAACAAGGACAGGAGGATGCGGAACATCAGTAGTGAAAGAGGAAAGAAGACAAGACTATGGACATAGTCCAAAAGAGATCAGGGCTGGGAGGAAATCAGGGAGGCAGATGTGTGCTTAATAGAATCCACTCCTTCCATAGAGAAATAAATACCTGATAGCTGAGCCTTACCAGCTGGCCATAAGCAATTTAGAAGTGCAATATTTTTCTCTTTTTAATTTTTAAAATTTTATTTAGTTCTTGGTTTGGCAGGAATCAAACCTGTTGTTGCTCTCTAGTCAGAGAGCTGTGTAGTAATCTTTACATCATGGTTGGTAGAAATTATCCGGGAATATAAAGATTATTATTGTTTTTACTTTGATTTCAGGAATTCCTCAGAAACAGTACACTAAAATAATATTAAGTGAATCTTTTTATTGGAAGGTCAGACTTTGGAAAATTACAAAACACTGAATTACTACTGGCTATGACAAATCAATTTGGCTAACTGAGCATATGTATTATGGAATTCCAAGTTAGTATTCACAGTTTATGTTTCCACTCACAGGACCACTTTTCATGAGTGAGTCAGTACAAAGATGGGCAATATTCTGGAGATGTACTGCATTGGAGAAAGAAGTCCCTATTGGACTTATTTTATTGCAGGTTTTATAGGTTGTACATAAGGCAAAAAAAAACCAATAAAGTACTTTTTGTGCTAAGCTAAGTTTGCCCCAGACAACCATATCCTACTTTTGCCTCTGCCATATGAGTTCCCATAAGACAGGCGACTTAAGCCGAACACTACAGTATTTTTTCTAGCAGTAGTGTTCATCTACACGTCCAGCTAAGAACCTGTGGATCAAAAAACATCACTGCAGCAGGTATTTGCGGGAGAGAGTGCTTTGAATCCCAGTGTTGTAAAATGCTAAGCACGGTGCAAACTGATGCTGTGCTGTGATACATCAGCGCAAGGGAGACCGGCTTGAGTCGCACAGATAACCTTAATTCTGGCATCACACAGCTCTCAGGCTGCTTGACTGGTAACCACCTTTGTCATACTTTCAAGCTATGTTTTTGTACTCAAGACATGAAGCACGTATATATATCAATTTTAAAAATCCATGAAGTTGATAATAACAAATCATTCAAAATCATAAGGAAGCAAAAGATAGCAGAATATAAGTACATGTTCAGGATAGCTCACCTAGACCTTTCCTTTCTAAACTTGGCATCTAAGTCCTTCACTTTAACAAAATTTTGTCTGCATAAAAATGTTGGGTTTTTTAAATTATAATAAATTTATATAGAAGGTTTCTAAAATAAGAATGACCATATTGGTTTAGAAGTCTGAAGGGTTCTTCTACCCAGCATCCTATGTCTGGCAGTGGCCAACATAACAAATAAAATACTGGTACTTCAGGGAAAGGTCTGTAACTACTGACTTGCACCAAAGCACTAAGGAGAGATAACTAGGGTTGACTTACGATGTGAGAAATTCAATTTAAACAGGAAATATTCAAAACACTAGACATTTCTAAAGTGGATAGGTAAAAAGACAGTCTCATTACAGTTCTCAGGTGACTATGGGGACACAAGGAATCAGTGCATTTATGTGATTCAGCCTCAAGAAAGGTATATTTATAGCTGTAACTGAGTGCTGTGTAAAGAAAGATTTGAAGCAATGTTTTGTATAAAGAGGACTTTTTTAAAACAGAGCATTTTTAGAAACAGTCCAATAAATCATACTATGGAAAGGAGAGAAAAATAATTTCATCCCTAGGATGAAACTATGCAGTTAGCAAACTAATGCTGCAACATATCGGAATGCTGCTGAAGTATCAAACTTTTTTTCCTAATCCCAGGTTCTCTAAATCAGCTCATTCACAAAAGTCTGTGTTGTCTCTGATAGGGCAAGGTAATGGACTACACAAGTCCATTTTCTAATTATGGGTGTGAGGCAATTCTTCTTTAAGGCTCTCATAGCAAAAAAGAAAAAAAAAATTAAAGTGGTGAAATCTACCACAGCAAAGAATGCAAAAAAACATACACATTGATAATAAACACATAGGAAATACAACAAAGTCCTGGAAATAAATTTTAAGCAAAATACTGCTTAAAATCAAAATGGATGGCAAAACAACTTAAAAAATTAGGTTCATATCACAGTTGGAGGTAAACTGGACACAGAATAGTACCCAGTGCATACATGTAACTCAGTACTGCTCAAAGAGTTACTAAGAGCTATTATGTAAATGAATAGCTTGACACAAAATCCAGCTGTGGCAGAGAGACTTCTTGATAATCAAAACAGTCTTGTGACTCACTATTGCCAGGTCACATGAGGAAATTAAAATCTCTCCTTAACATATCCTGCTATCTAGTCTACATTTAAATCCATGAACTACAAAGGGACTGGAAATTCCAAGTGAACAGTCTTTCTTATAGATAGCAGAAAAGCATACAATAGTACTGCAAATGTGGTTTGTGAAGATTTAGAAAGACATCATGAAATTGCAATACTTGTCACAGATTTTAGGGTCTCTACCTCATCATGAATAAGTGATATGGGTCTTCCTTTCTTTTATTTTTTTTTTTAACCTAAAAGTGAGGTTCTGAAACACAGCTGTGTAGAAACACTTCCCCAGATAGCCAGAAGCATTACAGGAAAGGGTATAGGCTCAGATACCACTAAATGAACTCATAAAAACTTCTTCTAAACTTTACTCCTTTTGGCTGAAAAATGACCGTATCACACATTTATTGCTAGTCTGTATCAATAGAAGTCATTTAACTTCAACATGGCTCAGCAAATAGTAGAGCTGTGGGGCTGAAAAAAGCAGTATTTTAAGAGACATCAATTAGGCAAGGAAACTCAGCTGCTGCCTGGGTTGGTATGTTCTGCACTGAGGATACAGACTACAGGTTTGCAAAAGACTGCAAACCACCTAAATATCTTTTTCTAGTTTGTATTCAGTTACCTGTGAAGTTTTGTGCTTTCAGATGTAGGTCATAGAGCTTATGAATATAGCGAATATACATCTCTTCCTTGTTCAGTTCAGTCTTGTAAAAATTCTGAAATAAAATTCAATTTTGTAATAAAATGTAGTAGTTAATAAATTTACGATAATGGTTACAAATAAAAGACTTCAAACATAATACTCTAGAAATACATGCATAGATTTGATTTCCGAACATATAACTGCTATTTGTTGTTACATGGATAAAATATGGACTGCAATATCATAATTCTTAGTTCAAAACATTCCTTATTTATTTACAAGCCCTAAAGCAAAGTATGAAAAAGTTACCGGGAGAGGAGCACAACCCTATAGCACTGTTCACAAGTACTGCCACATTCACAATGGACATGCAGCTGAAGTCCTCCTGCTAGACATATTCTATGTTCAGGATAATCTGCTTTGGTTAATAAAAATTTATAGGCTAGAAGAGTCTAAGCACTGGTTCTTATTAGCAATTAACAATTTCTGTTCTATTATTTAAATCACTATTTTGAACTCTATGCAGTTTTTCTCCTAATGTACAGTATTCTTATTCTGTGCCACTGTTTCCTAAATTGAGTTATTATCAAGGAAAAAGGTGGGAGGAACACTATGAAAACATAAAAATAAAAACTTTATAGAGAAAATATTTTTTAAACTGATTTGGGAAAATTTAGCATTCGTTGTCTCACTGTTGTGCAAGAGTACTAAAAATTTCTTTGAAAATTATTAGGATATGAAATCCACCTTAGCCTGCATGAGTCATTGAAAATCCCATCACAAAGTAATATGGTGTTTTGGGATTTTAAAATATTTTAATTTTCTTTTTGTACAAATCTTGGACGATTTGCTAATAATAGATTAAAAACTCCTTAGGGGTGAAAATAATCCAGGTGCTTTACAGAATTCAGATCATGCCAGATATTTTGACAGCAAGCCAGCTGCTTTATGGGTTCATAGTAAATATCATCTCTATTTAGAGCACTATTTTCCTACTGAACAAATCCTTTGTTCTCTTATGTATAACTGCTACTTAGAAGTGATACCAAATTGTTTCACTGACGTCAAAAATGCAGAATTACAAGTCAGCTTATTTTGGTTTTTTTTTTCTCTGGCTAAAAATACAGCTTTTCAAAAGATTCACCATGAAAATGGAAACTTTCCAAGGTTAACAGAAGTCAACAAACTTGTCAGTGGAAACTGGCCTAGAATCAAAATGTATCTTTTAAACAAAAATGCCATCTTTTTCATACTTATGGTTTAGCACTGTTGGTTTGTTGTAATGACGATAACATGACAACAGGAGGTCTTGAGCAGCATTTCTGTCTCTTCTACTGGGGAGAGAACAGTCAGCCTGCAGTATGTACAAGATATCCCATTTTATATGCTATAAGAACCAATTTGCATCAGTTATTGGGGAAGAAAAGAAACAAGAGAAACCATGTAAGTTCTGTTGGGTACAGGAGAGGAGGAAAGGCATGCTTGTTTCTATGAACTCAGAGACTAATTAAACTTAGAAAGTACTTTGGTGAAGTTTATCCAGTAGAAAGAGATTTAAAACTGAATAAAGCAGTACTGGAGACCTCTCAGAACCCAGCTATGAAATGCCAAGGAAGACCAACTCCCTACTGTATCGATCTCAGCCTGAAAAAAAACAGTGATCCTAAGCATAGTATTAGTCTGTCAAATTCCACTTAAATTGCAACAAGAAGCAAAGTATCTCCTATTAAAATGTGTGTCTGTATAATAGAAAATGCTCAACTGAAATCAAAAAGGGAAAGAAAAAGTATCATACAAACCAAAAGGCTAACAGTGCAGCCAATCTTTTTGCCATCCACTTCTCCCATTTTCATGCAGTCCCTAAAGCAGAAAGTAATTAAAGTCAAAAGGAATGATATTTATCCTCTTACAGTGAGGCACACCTCAGAAAACAGACATTTTTGACTTGGCAAGCTGACTGAAATGATGGCATTTGGGTGAACAGCTGACCCAAGTGGCTAAGGGATTTCATGCCTCCTTTTGTAGTACATTGAATACCTCAGTTGTCAAGACAGTCAGTGTTTTCTTTCTGGCTCTGCCATTACCATGTGAACTTTTTTATCACACAGGAAAAAATAGCCAGTATAACCACACTGAAATAAAAGAATAACAGGCAGACATCACCATGTAGTCACTAAAAGAAATTTAACATAACTTTAAAACATTCTTGCATACATGAGCTAAACAACTGCCCCAAATACTCTCATAACTAATAGCACACTACTGTTTTGAAAGACTGGGAGTCCTAGAGGTTGTAATCCAACTGATACCTGAAGAGAAATAGCAGATTCTAGAATCAGAAATAGCAATTCTAGAAATTAAGAGTTCAGTCTCTTTTTTGGTGAAATAGCTTTTCTTTCCAACCATCAGTGATGATAGCAAGTGGAGTACTAGGTCTCACCATGTGTCCCTATGGAATCAGGGAGAAAACCTTACACTTGAGCTCTAGAAAACGCTACAGTTGGTGGCAATAAGGAGGACTAAGCTGAAATAGGAAGCCTCTACACAGGCTCACAATTGACTGGGAAAATCACTTTTAGTCTTGCACTCCTGAAAGAGAGTACATGCCTCTCATTTCTCTCTCCTTTGATCATGTGGAACAGTCAGAAGCTAGATGTTCACCCAGAGATCATGTCTTTGTATATATAGTCACTGTGCCAGCTGACACTACAACTAAGCATGATTGACATAGTGATAAGAATTTTACAGATTGTGTAAAACAACTGTCAGGTGATTAGTACTGAGCTCTGTGTCTTCAGACAGACTTGAGTCACTAACCTACTGCCAGAAGTTACTACATTCCCTGACAGGAAACTCATACATGCTACTGGATTTTTACACCATGGGGAGACTACTTGTTTGTTTTCATCCTGCCAGTTGCCCTTTCCTGTTGACTAAGCAGCTGCTGTCAGAGATCCTGAGTACTTACAGCTGATGTATCCACATATCCATGTGCAGTCACCAGTTGAGCAAGATAACCGTATTTGTTTCCTAGTATTTCAAAGATGACAACTCTGCTTCTAAATTGGGATAATCACTCACCTGTAGTCCAGGAGCCTCTCCATGAGGCGAGTCACAGTGGCAATTAACGAAACACCACTTTCCCTCCATGTTTCCCGCTCAATTTTCTTCAGCAGACTGAAAAAAAAGAAGTCAGAAAAATTTCACTGTTTATTTTTAACTGTTACTATGACAACCTCTTTTCTTTTGCCAGTACCTTAATACCTTAGCAATATCTTTGATAGTTAGATTTTCTTTTACAAACACCCTCCCAAGAAGCACAATTTGCAAACAATGTCTTACCTAGGATAAGGACCAAAAAGTGGAATTCTAGTCCAGGAAGCATTGACAAAACAAACAATTTTTATATTAGCTGCATCAGGTTAAAATATATCAAATACCTAATTTTCAGAATACATTAATATCTCAAAGACTTAACACAACTCTTCCATAAAATTTATATATTCACTTCATGCTGATATGTCAGAAAATGCGTAATTTAAAGGTGTTCCTAGAAAAGAATATTCATCAGCTCACTATACCTTCTCAATTTTTTAAACAAATTTTTCCTTCTCTCCTCTCTTCTCTAATACTTCAGTATGCATGAAATTTAAGAATAGAAGAGGGATTTTAATAAGATGATTCCCTCTCTTCACTTAATATTTCTTTCTGAGAACATACTATCAAGGCATATATACAATTCCATTAGCTTAAAGTGTCATAAGATTCTTTTATTAAAAACTGTTGTGCTGAGTTCTTACACCAGTGTAAATGCAGATTATACACTGAAGTGGAAAGATTTCAAAATGGTAATGTAAGTGGAGCTGTCAGCAAAGCTATATTTAATATAATTTTCTTTAATATTATTCTTAGTATAATTCTGCTACAGGCCTCTGATTTTCACTACTTAAGTTTATCAATTTATTTATTAATCATTTAGGCATGAATTTCCCATATTTTCTCTATAAGAATGAGCAAGGAAATATTTATAAACAGACCTGTGTTACTTTTATGCTTTGGTGCAGGAGCTTAGGTGGGTGACACGCCCATGGAGATATTTCAGCAGCCTCCCTGAAAATGCACTCAGTTCTGGTTTATTTAGAAGCCTCTGAAAATTGCCACATTCATATACTTAGAGCTTTTAGAGAGTTGTTAACAGCATCTCTGAACCTTCTGTCTGCAGTGGGCAAGCTGTCAGCTCCACTGACCTTCATCTACCCTGAGCATGCTCAGTCCCTGAAAACTCCTACGTCCAAATTTCAAACATGTAACAGCGCTCAGGAACTCCTACATGCCAACTGCACCAGCTATACACTCCAGCTCTGCTCCTTACAGACTCAGGGATGTCACAGATGTAATTCTTCAAATGAATTTGACCTAAATGAAGCTGTGCTCTTCTGGAAGTGAGGAGGAAATACTGATCTTTATCCTGCACACCTATATGGATCTTAAACTCACTTCTTCTCCTCAGGAGGCAATCAGATGTCTTTCCCTCACAATCAGAGACTGGCTGTCATTGCTAGCAGGCAGATGACAACGCCATCCTTAACCAGAAAACGCTGAAGCAGTAAGCTGGCATCTCTGTTTTCCATACAGAATAGACAGGCTACCTTAATTCACTTTTGAACCCCTTATGTTCCTTCTAACACAAGTTTTTGTGTCTTATAAGAAATAAGAGTAGAGCCTGTCACATTATTAAACCTTGATTACTGCAGTGATTTTTCCTTTCTACTTCCTTTTAACCCTATGTTAAAAAGGAACATTTCAACCTAGATTCAACAAAATAATTACCTATAGTTCCTCTAGAAAAACAATAGAAATATGACTTCTCTTTCAAAACAGATGGTTCTTACCTGCATTTGACTTACACATTTTCTTTAAAATTGCATTGGCATGTTCATTATAAACATACAGTTTCTAATAATGGGTTGAGTAGATACATTCAAAGTACTTATTTAAATGGACATCAATGTTGTCGGTTGAAAAAATTTATGAGTTGCCTTCCACACCACACATTTCCACCACACATTTCCACCACAATGCAGAGAACAAACACTGAGAACGAAAAAGCTACTCAAATGTATCCTGGCTAAATCTAGGTAGAATTGAATCCCTGTTCTTACAGATCCCAAAGCATAGCCAAGATGCTTGGCTATCTTGTACAAAGCACTAAGGGGGTTAAGCAACATAAGAAAACAATAAAAATGTTTCTATCCATGCTACTATAGCCTAACACCTGGGCTCACCTGAACAACTATGGTTTGCTTTGTTTTGTTTGGTGGTGGCGGGTTAATTATTTTTAATCTTGGGTACCCCGAGAGTAAGAGAATGGTGACCCAGAAGACCAGAGTTCTCCAGGGACGAACACCAGGCTTAGAACAATGTACAGGCTAGCTCAGTCATTTAGTAAATGGATTTTGGATGCCTGAACCTCAGAGTTATTCAGACTTTTAGCTCACAAGCAGCTAATCCTAGAGGTACCTTAAAACATCTGGATGCCTGTTTTGGAGCACAAAGACCTCATTATAGCCAGAGGTTCCCTGAACGAGTCATAAAGGCTCTCAAAAGACTCACTCCAGACAGATGTGAGTGGACTGGGCAGTGGTGAATTCAGTCAGGCATTTGGGGAAGAAATTAAGATGACTGAAGACAGCACAGGAAAGGTAGCAGTCATCGCTTTTTATATAATAGCTTCATGGCTAGAGAAATCACCCAGAAACTGGCAGAACTCAGTAATAAATGCCTGCCCAGCTGAATGTCAGCTACAATCTCTTCAAAGAGAAGCCTCATTGTCAGGCCCCCAGCAGAACTCATTAGTCCAGGTTTTGTGCTTCAGTAAGGTGGCCACCTAACTTCCAAATCTGAAATTGCTTGTCTTAGACCAAACTGAAATACAGCTACAGAAGTAATAAACTGGCAGCATCCATCAGATTCAGAAGGAAGAGCTACTTGAGAATATACCTTGGCTTCTGAGGATTTTATTTTAACCAGCAACTGTTTAATAAAGTAAAATCATTCTTTTCCCTGTGCTAATTAACTTAGGAATTCAATTGCAGTATTACAGCGTAAAATGCAGATCAGAACAGTTTTCATACCATAATTACAATAGATACCAATTGCAACATCTAGTTTCTCATGATAACAAAATGTTCACTACTTCATGCTTTGCAGCTCTTTCAAACGACATCAGGAGCTAATCAGTGAATGGTCACATTCAAATCCGTAGAAAGACATTGATTCAAAATAAACAGCAGTCACCTTCCCCCTACTTTCTGTCTTTTTATTTGATATAGATAATTCCATTGTAGGCAGTAAATTCTAAGCACATAGTATTTTAGCTATCTCCAGAGATGCTTATAATTTATCCTTGAAAACAGATGTTCAGAGGAAAGATGCAGTGATTGTATCTGGGAAAAAAAGCAGTTAACGTGGGAGTTAAGAGATTTAAATTCATTTTCCGATACAGACAAAATAAACAGAAAGCACAACAAAACCTGAAAGTGTCACACCCGCTGCAGTTCCCAGGCTGTATTCAAAGTAGGCGTGTGCATCCCTTGGCTCCCAGTGATACCTATCAAAAGCAACCACTCCTAATCTTCATAAAGTTCAGGTAATATTGTAGCATTTTCTTTCATTAAAGACTAAAAAAACCACTGCTTGCTGCAAAACTGTATTACTATTTCAGTTTTTGGGTACCTGCTATATCTCTGCCACTTCAGCCTAAGCAAGTCTGCTTTGTCCCACTGTCTAAAGACACCCTAATATTGCTGTGTAAAGACCCTCTAATATTGCTTAGTTTAAATTACCCATGGAAGAAATAAAGAAACCTCAAAATCTCAGGCTAACTGACCCCATCTCTTGCAGTCAACTCCCTAAACTGTCCATCTGATTTTCATCATTTTTCTTCACATACCCGAGAACAGTATGTCATCCTCCATTTTAGAATTAGTATCTTCTACGGGCTCTCCTCTTGAGAGGTGGTAAATGGATATAGTCAAATCAAAGTAAAAAACTAATCATAAATACCACCTTTTTTGTTAGCTGGGAGTGAACTCGAGCAGTTACTCTGAAATTTCCCAAAGAGTTTAGTTTTAACTTCTGTTATACCATAACAGAAACCACAAGTATACTGATGCTGTGAGACATTTTGCAATTTAAATTACCATGACTATGTCTTCGGCATTTAGATTTATAAAAGGCTCTCAACATTTTTCACTGTACCATGTTTAACATTCCCCAGTTGAAATTTAACTCAAAACCACAAAAAAATTAGGAACTGTGTTTGATTACCAGCATGCTTTCTTATAGAATTTAAAGTTATTTCAGTGATAGACACACTGATGTATTTTGCATAGGCTTCATTTTATAATTAGAACTTTTCTTTTAATGACTTAATTTTACAGCTAGAATACTGTATTACTAAAATATTGAAAATATCTTACCTTTTATTATCTTTACTCAGATTATGAAAACGTCATGAATAATTACAGGAAAGTTCTGCTTTAGCACACTGAACTGCTGTTTGCTGTTATTCATTCAATTCCATACTATTCTGCCTAATCTCTCTACCCACTTTTGTTTCCATACATGATAAATATTTTTTTGACTCGGTACAATTACAGATTATTACGTGTTTGCTATTTTCAGACACCAAGACCTGAATCTTATTCTTTAAACAAAGACAAGAGAGGTAAAAATAATACTTAAAGAAGAAGGAATGATTAAGAAACTATATAAACAGGAAAAAAAACATCATGTATTTGGTACTGAAGAGAACACAGCAGCTTGGAATCCTGAAGAGGAACATTACATTTCCTACTGAAATAAACACATCAGAAATAAATGAAATCTTTCACTTTGGTGGAATTGAGCTCTGAGGAACAACAGAGTCCAGTTAGTTATTTTGTACCTGTACTCTGTGACAATCATTTATTTCAGTCAGGGGAATAATTTATGGGCAACTTTAGGGACTTTAGCATTATCATTTGCTTTTCCTATTAGATTTAAGTGACATGTCATTTATTAAAAAACACTAAAAGCTTAGCCAATAATTTACAAAAGAAATTTAAAAGAAATAATCTTATCAGAATAAACACAATTGTTTACATCAAACAAGAAATCAACAAGTGACATTACTCAGAGGAGTACCAGTTTGTAGCAATAGAAAATCACTTATTAAATACTTTTTGTTGAATTGTCATGCCTTGTTTTTAAAATGCTCTTAGCTCTACCTGCACCCTATGCAATTAGGAAGCATTTCCTGCTTTTCTGATTTTAAAATTAGTAGGTAGAGAATGTTCTGTGATATAACAGATTTAGCCTTTTCCAATTATAGCTGTATGCAAGAAGTACTGCCAGACTTTACAGATGCTATACAACACCATGAAATGTTTTATTCTTCAGATTTTAAGGAAACAGAAAAAGAAAAGGAAAAATGAGCATCAAAACTGGTTTAAGCATTACTTCTCTACAGTGACATTAGCATCTGATACAACCAACTGAACTCAAGGAATTATAAGATAAACATATTACTCACATACTGTTGAAGAGTTCTCGGTATGTTTCATCACCTTTACCTTCTGACATTAGGCTGTCCAGTTTGTCAATCAGCTTTGCTTCCACCTGCAACATATAAGTGTGGTGTAAACAGCTTCTTTTTCCTTTAATGAAATTAGAGAAAATGGAGGGAAGATCTGGTTTTATGTAAGGGACTTTGCTAAATGCATATTTTAGAATTATTGGTCAATCATGTGATAAGTCACTTCATCTCTTTGAAGCTGTTATCATTCCCGAGGTTTGTGGGGCTTTCTTTTTTTTGGTGGTTTTTTTTTGTTTTTTTTTTTTTGAGGGAGGGAGCTAATTTAAATTGAGCAACGTGACTTTAAAACTACAGGCTGAGTAGCATTTGCTGCTGCTAAGGCAGCTATCTATTTATGGAGTCAGAGGAAAAGCACACAGCCCAAATAAATTGCCTGAATTCTCATTGCAAGGCTGTAAGCACAAGCTATTTTCTTAGACTTAAGTAAAAATATCATATTTTCCGACCTGCACTCCATTCTTTATAATTTAATATTCATAAATGCCTGCACTGTTCAGAATACTTGGGAGCTCAGACTCTCCCAACCCTCTTACCTGCCACTGTATTTCATGAGAAATCAAATTTGCTGGACTTACATATTAGCTATCAAAGAACCTTGGTGGTTAAGAAAATCTGGTGGTTAATGACTCTTCCAATGCATGTTTTTAAGTGTACTGATTATAAAAAAAATATAGAGTTGATGCTACACTGTGTATTTATATTTCAAACCTCCTTTTTAACAGTAATATATTAAAAATCACAAATCTAGGAGAGAAACCAAGCCGTTGTCTTATTTTATTACAGAATAAATCTATTACAATTTACACTTAAACCCAAGCTGAAAACACAGAGAAGCAGAACAAGTGGATTTTTTTCTTTCTCACTCCTTGTTAACATTTCTCTGGTAATTTTTAACAGTAAGCTTATATATTGATAGTGAAAAGCTACCTACTTACATCACATGCACTCCTCTGTTCTTAATAGTTTGTTTTGTGTTTTGGATGGAGCTCCCACCCTAAGCATTATGATTGCCTGGGAGTAATTAAAATGCTTCTACTTTCCTTCATTTTGAAGCATCAGGAAGGAGGGCACTGAGAATGGTTTGAGGCAGTCTGAAAGAACTGAGTGGGAGCTGTGGGAGCAGATGGCACTCTTGGTCGTTCTTTCCTAGCCCATTAAGAAAGTGTTTGAGCAACAAGAATACTTGGATCTTTACTGAAGAAGAACATCTGATCTTTTTCCATAGTAACCAGAAAGGGAGCTGGTTGAATCCTATCTAACCAGCGGCCTGTACTACTGTAAAGCAGAGGTGAAAAACCACCACAACAACCTTGTTGAAAACAGCTCAAGTTTTGTTCTTCACTTCAGCAGGCCATGGATTTTATCCCTCATCTTACATAACTAACATGATAGTATTAGCTGGAGAATCTTACTAGCCCTGCAAAGAGTAAAAAGGGAAAATCCTTGTAATCCCTCTCCAACAGCAGAGTTGTGAATACCTTCTCCACCCTGAATCACCAATGGAACTCCAGGTTCAAGTCCACTAGGACTCTATGAAATGCTTGATATTCAGTCCTGTTTTATAAACAGCTTCACACAAAGTACCTGTTTAAAGTTGCCACTTCGCCTTTGCTCCCAATCCATCATGTCATGGAAAATAGGAATCATTACATTTCTCAGGTCTGGCTGAGGGATCAGGGTCACTTCCAGGAAGGGGCCAATCAGTGCTGGAATAAAGTGAAGCTTGTGTTCCCCTAAAATGAAAATAAACATAAACTTGAATGTGAATTGGGTGTCCTGTCAAGCAATCCAAAGGCTATCTGAAGAATGAAAGAGTAGCATTCTAAATGTCTATAGATTTTTTTTTTAAATCACATGTCCATCACAGCATGGGCTATTTCTTAAGCCCAAAAAGTGAAAGCTATAGACAATACAAGAATATAAGGCCAATATGATTTATCAGATTTTATTATGCAATACTGAGTTCAGAAGTGATAGTGGAGTTAGCTGTATGCGAAGTTAATCCTCCAGCAAAAGAACAAACAAAGCACTCTCTAGGCATTTCGTTTATATTTCACAGGAATAATTTGGTTTCTAAGCTCTACATCCTTGTGTTTACAAAATAGTTAACTGTCTGATATTGTGTGCTCATCAGAAAGAGATAAGTACTTTGATTTTTACCTATCTTTAGTTTTGCAAGTATAGAAATGGAAATATGTGTTTCAATTGCAGGAAAAGGAAGATATGACTCAGCTGTTATCAAAACAACTTGCTTGAAAATCAATGCTAAAACATCTTCTATTATCTCACCACATTCCTCACACTTAACAGATAATTAAGTTCTTGTCAGAAAATCTAGAAATGTCATACAGTAAACACTGACCATTCACATTCAGTTTTCCACAAGTAAGACTTCTGACATCCTGAAAATTAAGGGATTATGAATCAGGATGCATTGCTTTTCCAAGCTAAGAATTAATTTACGTCCAGCCTACCTCTGGATATTCCAGTGGGCATTCACCCCTGCCTGCTGCTCTGTTCAGTGTCTGAGTTTGTGCAAAGGAAAACAAGAACTCCCTTTTCTGGAAACATCGTAGAATGCTTATCCATATGAAAGCAAGGTGACTGTACAAGGATCAAGGCTTACGATGACTCCTACTGCTACAAGAATTGTAAAATGCTGACTAGCATAATGCCAATTAAAATAATATCCTGACTATAGTATTAACTGGACACATTACCAGATGAGCCCCATATTGTGTCCCACAAAACTCGCCCCTACTGAAAGGCATCATTTGCCTGCATCCCAAGTTTCCATTCAGCAGAAAACAGCATGCGTGGGGTGGTGATGCACACTAAGGTGTGTGTGCAGGAAGGAGATGGGATCTGGAAGTGGGTCCTTGATATACCAGTTTTAAAATACCCATAATGTATCCACGTAATTTAGAGGGATATATTGGTGAGTAAGTAATACTAAGTATCATAAATAAGTAAAATATGTTACTTATCAGATGTTAACAAGATATTAATAAGAAAATATTTCTTATTTTGAACATGTCTCTCTAGAGTACAAGCTGATCTGAAAGACCAGTTTTTTGCAACTACATATCTTGCTGGGGAAAGGACTGATAGAACTGAAATGACAGTATCTCAGAAATCACATCATCAGAAACCTCATCATCAGATAATGGTTGCTATATCTTTAACAAGCCCTCGGAAGAAGTGAATATTGAATAACTGAAATATAAAGATGACAAACGTAGTGTCCAAATCTTCTACTCTTTATTTTTTCCCAAACAACATTCAACTGCATTTCTCTGACACTCATACTTTCAAACAGTTTGCACGGTTATTGCTTAAAAATACAAATGTGTTCCTAAGCTGATATTCAAGCATGTATTTTTTCTGTGTTGTCCAATGTGTCGTTTATACATTAGTCACTGACTTGTTTATGGCTTTATATTTTAGTGCAACTAAGACTTCAGAGAAGACTTCAGGCAAATCCAGCATCTCAGGAGAGCTTCAGAATTAAGACGTGTCTTGTCCTTAAACTATTTGACAACAGGACTAAAAATTATAACATAAGTATATTTCAAGGCATAATAATTCTGCCCAAAAAGAGTAGTACTCTCTTTCGTAATTTTCTCTGATGGTATTCTCTCAGTTCTCTGTGAAGAAACAGGGATAGGTCACATACAGTATCAAGGCTTAAAAAGCTGAGTTTAGCTATAAAGAAGGAACTACAGACGACAAGCTTTGTCCTAAACATGAATCAAGACTTCATGTCTTGAATGTAGTTATCAACAACTCCTCTATCACTGGGAAGTATATATAATAGGTGAAGAACTAATAATTTGCTTTCATTTTATGAGTTATTGATGATGTGTTTAATCACTTACCTAAATTTTGCCACATACTGAAGATTTCACATCCCATTGTTACCCGCATGTCACCATACCTGCAGTGTATTAAAAAATAAAGAAGAAAGAAAGTGAAAGATAATTTAAGAAAATCAAGTTCATATGCCATTCTATGACATTATTAAATGAAATGTCTCATTTGTAGTCCACAAAAAACAACTTTGAAAGTGCTGGTTTCTCCCAAGTTTTTGCTCTTTTGACTTTACCCAGCTAAAACTGGATTCCTAAACCCAGGTTTATTTGAAATATTGTCAAAATGCTACACATCAGTAACACAGCTGTGAAGCAAAACCTATTTTTTGCTGTAACATGCTCCAGTTCTCTCTCTGAGAACAAACAGTTTTGCTCTAACTTAAAGAAATACAATTAATTCACACAGACAATAGTGCAGTACCTGGCAGAAACACCTGAACAAGTGTTAGCTGACTTATGCACTCACTGGCAATGAGTGGCTGTTTTGCTGCCAGTGTCTGAACCAGTTCAGGCAATCGTATGAAGGCTATTGGCTCTGAAGACCTGTACAAAGGGCCAGAACCAACTCTTGTTCTAGTCAGTGGACATATTGATACGTCTTTCTTTTGGTGGGCCCTCTTGCAACCTCCAATGTCTTGCATTCTGAGAAATTTTAAATCTGTTACAGTTTTCTATGAGCTGATAGCAATACTTACTTTTCTAAAACCTTTTTCTTCTTGGAAGGTGTGAACATCTCCAGTTGCAGACATAACTGGTTTATAAAAATGACAGCAAGAAAAAAGTAGGAATCCCATATCTACAATAAGCATATGGCATGTGGTTATTTCATCTTCTCAGTACAATTTATGACCTCAGTATACAAAATTTCAAATCACAGCCATTGTTTCAGTCTCAACTAATAAATTACTCAAACTGCTTTTGACTAAATTTCTTTGAGTCAAAATATACTTTTCACCAACCCCAAAATCTTCAGCAAAAATACATCTATTTACATATCCTACATCTCCAAATGTAAAAGTTTCAAAGTTATGGATTAGGTTTTTTCATCCCTCCAAATCAGAAAACCTTACTTTTGGAAACTTTCTTTTGGGTATATTTAAATAGAAAACCACAAAAGTTATGCCTTTAGGTCCAAACCCCAAAAAATTCTGACACGTCAAAAGCTATCACCTAACAGGACTGACATTCTCTGTCCATCACACTTTATAATACTATTTGCAAGTCTCACGTGCTGCAGCCTTCACTGGACAAAATCGAAGCCAGGTTTTGTTAACATATTGGAAATATACAGATGTTCTGTGCTCATACTTTATGAATTAGATGTTGAATATTCTACTTATAAGACTTAGAGATAAAATTAAAGATAAAATGAAATAGTAATTATTACAACAACTCAATTATAGATGCTCCATGAAAAGAAGTATAGAGGGAGCCCTATTCCAGACCCTGCAGTTCAGCAGGACAGCAATAACATTGCTACTGAAGTTTAAGGAACATAGAGACCTTGTTCTACAGGCAATTCTTTTATCAGTTTTAGCCTCTGAACTTACAGACATTCATAAAGAATAGGCTTCCTCATGCTCAGTTAAGTAGATAAATCTGCATTCCTGCCAATCTATCTAACAGGAGTCTGGATTTTTAGAGAAGCATCCACAACTCTGACGGAAGTCAACAGGAGCTCACTGTCTTCTCTAGGAAGGAAATTCTGCACTTTTCATGGTGCAGCAGTTGAACTAACATCTCTTGGTTGGACAGAATATTCATTCAGGTTTGTTTCCATGGAAATGTGTCTTTTCAGACACATTCCTAGATCTTCTCATCTGAATCCTAAAAGCATAATCTGTAATTCACAGTTTATCATAAATGCAATATCTCACTATATGAGGTACTCACTAACATCTTTAACTACATTCAACATGAAGTGTCATAATTTTCTAATTTTAGTTATGCAGCATGTTAATTGGTCTGAGAAAATTACAAAAATATAAACCCGCATTTTATATAAATTTGCATTGATTAAAAAAATGAAATATTTTTTTTTCCGTAATAACTAAAAAAACCAGCTAAATAAATCCATTAGCTTTTATGATCCAAAAAATTGCTATGCAAAAATCCTAAATAAGTATTCTAACAAAGAGGCTCAAACAACAAAACAAAAAGTAAGATGAAATTTAAAAAACCTCACAGCACTCATTTTTAAGATAGTCCTGTATTTAAGAAAAAACATCTCTGAGTGCTTGAAATTGCTGATTTAGTACATGTTCTAGCTATTTAAACGCTGGAGCGAAGTTTAGTAACCACCAAGCCACAGGATAATGTAGCAGCTATTACATCTATCATTTACTCTACCTTGTAATCAAAGTTTTCATTTAAGAAGTTTTTACGAAGGGCATCCGAAAGGTACAAGACTGTAGTAATGATCACACTGGGAAGAAAAGAATGAAAAAGACAGGAGTTTTCACTAAGTGGAAATTCATATTTAATACTCAAAGCCAGACAATTTTCCAATAAAGAAACAGACGCAGTATGTCTGGTGGCATAAAATACTACATTTTCAACAAATCATATAAATACCTGACTAACAGCGCCTATTGACAGAAAACTTGCATACTAAGATAATAAAGTGTGCTGTAAGAATGTGCACTGAAAAACAGACATTCTATATAGAAGAGTATAATTGATTAAGACCAATCATAAACTTTGTTCTGCAAATAATTATGATATCAGATTTATTGCACACCTTCTGTTAACAGTATTAATACACACAGGTGTACAATTTGTTTTCAGCTTTCTTGGTATTGAAAATATGTGCATATAGATTATAAATATAAAATAGCTAGTAAATATCAATATTCAACATTGACACCCCTAGGGACAAAAAGTCTTTTTAATGACAACAGATAAATGCAAAACTGCATGAGCTCTGAGAGAAGGATCTGCTTCTAAAGATCTCTATGCTGTATGTTGTAGATAGGCACACATTACCCTACATATACACCTGCCTCGATTATAGTAATCTATTTTAAATAAATATGTCACCAAGATCCTTTCACAGTGGTTGTCACCAGAGGTGATGATGGTTTTGTTTATTGCAGCATCCAATTTTGTTAATCTACAGAAATAGAACATCCTTTGAGATTATTTAAATACACCTAATTTCAGTGATTCAAACCTTAAACTAACCTCTGCAGCTCTCTTGTCTGCCAACATATTTAGTCAAACTAAAAATCCCTATAAAGCATTAAATTCTTTTTGAAAATAGTCAGAAGTGAATACTTACGGAGAGAAAAGATAAACACAGAACGATCTTTTTCCTGTTACATATTTTACAACAATCAACTGTTTAAAGACCTTCTGAGAAAAAGGTTATATCTACACATTTCATTTAATTACCATCTGTCTATTATTAATACATATAGTTCTTCTTTGAACATAGTTCTTGACCTGCATGCTATTACAATGCTAAAATTGGCTTCCCTTTCTATATTTCAGGCTTTTTTTTTTTACTATTTTTTGCAATGCATTCAAGAAAAAAAAAAACCCAAACATGTCAAGTATAATAACAGCAATATATATATATATATATTTCAAGGTTATAATATTTTTCATTTTTACAGCACTGGAGAATTAAATGTTAGCCAACCCACCTAGGAGATAAACTATATTTTTCTTCTGGCATTTTTGACAGTTTTCTATTTATAAATAAAAAAAGGCTACGTATAATTTAATATATTAGTAGTTCAAATGTTTGCTTCCATCCTTCTACTTTTAAAATTACTGTCCCTGCCAAAATTTACCTTCTTGTTTGATGTGCCTGAACACCTGTAACAGCCATTTCTGGTTTTAGAACAGAGTTTGAATCTCATGTTTCATTTACCCCTATTCCATTGCTCAAGTGGAATTTTCATACATATTATTTTCTCAACAATTACACTGTAACTTTTCTATCCAAGTAGTGTTCCATGATTAGCAATTCTCTGGAAGTTAATCCCACTTTTTTACCAATGGAGAGTTACAGCCTGTGTTCAGCACTCTCTGTTGCAGCATGGAACACAAAGTGGAACATTAGCAAAATGCAGTACAAGCAAAGTTAATAATCAAGGCATGGATAAGAACAGAGCCCTTTTATTCTTGTGCATGTGCATGATTTAATTTAAATGCCATATGCTTTACGAAATGGAAATAGTTTGTATATTTCAGGAAGACATTCTGATAGAAAAAGTCAGTTCATCAGAATTATTGCTATCTAAAATTTCCACCTAAGTCCAAAGTAATAAATCCCTGAAAAACTGTACTCAGGAGAAAATTCCACAAGATCCATAACCATACTGCCAAGTCTACATTACATAGTTCTATTTATGTCTGAGACAATTCCTTTCTTGCTACATTCCTTCCATGGCAGGTGAAACTGAAGAGAAAGATCTGCTTCAATTCTTATAAGGAGGTGAATAAAGTAGACATCTTAAATGCAACTTTTAGAATATTTTTTGAAGATTTTTCCGGATATAACAGAATAATTGCAATGCAAGTATTGCTTCCTATGGGAAACTTAGCTCAGGTTTCATTTATTTGGTAAGCCAAAGATATTATACGGATTAGTTGATGAAATGTGGGTCTCTAACATGAGAAGCTATATTGTAGATAAAAAAACTTCAAAACACCAGATGCAACTCACAAGGTTGAAGGCATTGGTTTTGACCCACAATCTGTTATTCTGAATCTAAAATCAGGTAGAACGGAAAACAAGCTAAGATTGGGGATGCTCATATATAAAAAAAGGAAAAATGCACAAAACAGAGGCAGCAGCCAGAAGACAGCTGCCTGATCTGGTACAGTACTCACATTCCAAGCTGATTCCTAGCCAGCCATTTCCAAACAACAACAACATTCATCTGAAATCCATCTGAGTATCAAACTATAAACTACTGAGTTTGTGACAAGACTTGCTTTTCTTCCTCTTACCACCTGCCACATATTTGTTCAGAACGCCTGTTTTACAGGAGAAAAACCTCTGCTTTTAGCTAAGTTATTCTCGACTCATACACAGGATGCTAACCCAATGTCTGGTATGGCCATTGTTGATGGAGTGGCTTTTCCATCAAATTTTCAGAGCAAACCTCTCTGCAATGAGCTGTTTGAAAAATCCAGAAGTTCAACAACTGTTTACTGCCTGGGCTATGCTCTGTCAACTTGGCTTTTGCCTGGGCAGCCAATGGTAGAAAATGAAAGCTTTCGTTTTCCATGCTGATATAGGACAAATGTATACATTAGCTTCTCATTCCATCCTTTGCCATTTCAGAGTGAAATATTCTGAAACACAGAGGTATTCAAACCGAAAAAAATTTTCTTTCATATTTCACAAATAAATGAAATAAACCTTGAATCACGTATTTGTGTATGTATCTACTGTTATGTTTATGAGCTTATTTATCCATGCGTGCCTATCTATATACATGTTTTTTGTGAAGGACTGAATGCCAGGTTCACTTGCTAGCAACATTTCCTATTACATAAAAGCAAAAATGTTGTTAGGAACACTATGTATTACATAAAAGCAAGAATTTTTGTTCATTGTAGGAGTCTCAGACTCCCACACCATGGGAGCTAACAGGATTCTTCAGAGCAGCCATAATGATGACTCTAATGCTGATTTGATGTCTTCCTTTACTGTGTATTCCGTTCGAGTTACTTTTATAATAATAATAGTAATAATAACAATAGTAGTAATAATATTAAGAGTAATAATAATAATAATGTATTTCAGCCATTACTGAATTTGATAACCAAAAGGATTCTCTACTTAAAGTCCTTATGCCCACCTGTCAGTAGATACATTCGAAATTTCAGTGTAAGCAGCATATTATGTTAACCTTACTTTACAGATCAATTATTTTACTATAAATAATACTATTCATACATCTATTTTGTATGTTTATAATATTCAAATTGAGGATTGGATGACCTACCATCTCTACCATTAAGCAGAATGCTGAAAGGATTTACACAGTTAATTACAGAGAGATCTTGAAAATTAAAGCTTCTTGTATACCAAGAGCAGCAGAAAATTAGTTCTTTGTTCAATAATACATAAGCACAGTACGTTATGAATACCAAACATTTGCTCAGCAAGTAATTGAAACTCCTTTGCTCTCCAAGTCCCTCCTCAACTGTTAATACCACGACATACCTGAAGTTCAGCTGAGTCTGTTAACTGGTCTCAAAAGATGCCAGGCAATTAAAGTATTAGACAAGTCATTCTTTTCCTAACCTTAAGGTAACTGAAGCCAGTGACCATTACACAGTGATTTCCACTTGAGACTGTGAAGGTCTTCTCCAGAAGCTTCAATTTTAGTCAGGCATATTTTGCTATAAAATTTAGTATTTCTCTCTGGCGCTAGGCAACTGATTCAGACATCTTCCTATATTATGTGGTGCTCCTTTGCAGTTACAAATAGAAGCTAGATACTACCTAGTTGATGTAGGAAGTCTACTCCTAGAATGAAAGAAATTAAAATTATATTTTCCATAGTATACATAAAGCTGTATTTGTCACTCAGTAGTAACATCCATGTTAGAAATATTAAATGACCATAAGTAATTATTTTGCTTTCCTGCATGCATGCTGATTAGCTCACAACAGATATTACATGGTTATGAAGCTTTAAACAGAGTTATTTCTGTCTTATTGCTCAACTGTTAGAAGCTAAGGATGTTTTTGCATGTTCTCGTTCCATTACAGAATACAACTCAAAAGATCTATTTCTCTGTTTTAGTGCAAAGTTTGCCTTTTTAAATGTTACTTTATTTCTCAAATTTTAGAAGTCAATTGGCAGTTTATAATGCTAGCCATTAATACTATCACATATTGGGCATCGGAACACTCAGAACTATAGATCCTACATGTGTCATCAGGAAACATCTTTGTTTCTAGATAGTTACAGATTTGCCTTCTTGAGTTCATACTATCTTCTGGTTTTGGTGGGGCTTTTCAATTTCCCAGACAGCATCCAAGTATCAGATGCTACAGAATTACTGAAAACACTGCAACTAGAAAGAAAAAAACAAACCTAGGAGCCAGGGGGCAGTGATATTTTTATATGTAAAATTGTATATCGTAAGAATTACGGCATTTTAAGACTTAGAAATATTTCAGGTAATTGTAGTTCTACATACATAAGTAAGAGAAAAAAAGTAATTTCTCCCCCAGGAAAAGCTTGTTACTTGATTATATCCTTGCTAAGACTTATTTTTTCCCTAGGCTCAGACAGACTAAATCTTTCTTCCTGTAAATATCAGACAGTTTGAATCTTTATATCACTCTAGCGACAGGGCAGAGAAAACCAGTGCTGCTGTTGGTGTGACTGCAGCGATGGGTGAAGCTCCCATGATGCACACAAGGGCTTCAGGTGAGCTACAGTCTCTCAAGTGAAGGGCCAGACAGGTGAGAAGGCAGCCATCGGACACAGGAAATATGGCATGTGGTTTCTTCCTGGGAAGCAGAAGTTTCAAAAGACCCAAACTGTTATTGGATCACTTAATTCTGCTCTAAAAAAGATGGGCTAGACCTTCTAGCTTTTTCTTTTAGACACGAATAGAGCAGAGAGCTCAAGAAGTTTTGCCTTCAGTTCTGAAGAGTCTCAGATCCCTGGAAGTGCTCTGGCTGATCAACTGAAGCTCAGGAAGAACAGCTCACTTCTCTCTCTGGGGCAGGCAGTACCCCAATTTCTCACCCTGCCTCTAGGCTCTTTCCTTTGCATTTAAAGATTTTGGGCTGGAACAATTCTAGCAAAGCTACAACTGACTGTGCTTTTGAATGCCTTGAGGAAGCTGAAGGAAGGCAGGCACTGCCATTGCAATAAGAGACATGAGGAAAAGGAAGAAGCTCCCACTCAGAAACAGCTCTGGAAAAATTATTTCTCTACAGCTGAGGAGAGAACAGAAGAGGATTTTCCTTTTTGCTGCCTCAAAAAGGAACATAGGAATAATGAGGCTTCAGCTTTCAACACACATTTAAGCACACCTGGTCAACCCCCTGTTTCACAGGAAACTAGTACTTCCTCCACATAGGAACAAATTCTTAGCCAGGCAATTACTGACAGCTGAATTGCTTATAATCCCACTTTCTGGCAGAAGTGCTTATGCAATTGTGTGTTATCAGGATCAGTTAGCTGGTCTAATGAGCTCCTCGTGGCCAATTCCCACCAGCAGTTATTGTCAGCTTCTGCCTATCTTCTTTGCCTGACAGAACTGGGCATAGACTCACCTTCTAGATGGTCAGAAACAACATGACACAAATTCATAAAGGGAGATGGTTACTAAAATACTGGTGAAGAAAAGTGCTCCTTTTGCAGAACTTTGTATCATCTGAACATCACCAGCCATGTACCATGTGCCAAGGTCGTTCCTAAACTTTAGTTCTGTACATTTCAGCTGCTGCAAAGCCATCTGCCAAGCCAGCTGTTACTGGAATATATAACAATTTCTTAGATTATTCATTTTGTCTAAAAGTTCCTATGTGTTTTCTCTCTTTCTCATGTTTCACAGTTTATTTTTCAAGCATGATTACCAGATACACACTGGTATCAGTCACACCTTACTTAATATCATACACAGAAACAAATGTACCTATCCATTCTTTAATTAGTAACTTTTTTTTTCTGGAATTCAAACTTGGCAAGGTTAGCGACACTGAGGTAATAAAAATTAACAAAAAATGTTAATTTTTTCAAGTCATGACAAAGTTTGAACAAATACTATTATGCTTACATATCCACACACACACACACACAACGAATACAGATCATAAACACAAGTGTTGTTAAATTTAATTGTACCAATAAGATTGCTACTAGTAGTATGTACAGCACCACAAATTTAAATTCTCCTTGAAGCCGGCAGGCACAATGCAGACTAAAACTGAATTTTAATCAGGCATTGCAATACGTATCATGAAAGTTTAAGTCAATCCTACATTCTGGATTCCTAGGTCTGCCCAACACAGTGCCCCTCCTCTGCTGACACCGATGTTTGTATAACTGTGCTGATCGTTCAGCTGCTTTCTCTGATCTAAAGCTAAGACTGCAAAAGGGATAGGTGGTGATAGAGGTGAAATAAAACTTAATAGTTTCAGACCTGTCATAATTACTTCTTAGACATGCTGGGAACCTGTTTCTTTAAAAATAAGGCCTGAGCAGAGAAAGAATGGCTGACAGGCAGGTTTCACCTGAAAATCTCACTAAGCAGTGCCCAGAGCCTTACGTGACTGCTGCCTGTGCTGTGCCTCATTTCCTGACTTGTGATTTTTAATTTGTGATTTTTCTGACAAACACTAAATGAACAAACATGCAAAAACATCGTTAACAATATTACAGTTGATAATTTCTTCTTGAGAGCAAACAGATCTTTACCAACTCAGAATTTCAAGAAACAGATTTGAAAAGAAGTTCCTTAGAGACTTGTCATTTGTTACTTGGAAAACAAAGCTGTTGATGTTTTGCAGCTTTATTCTGGAAAAGTGTTTCTGAGTTTCCAGTTATATGTGCTTACTAAAATTCAGAACAGAAAGAGGTACAGATTATATTATAAATTTGTAGTATAAAAGAAGTCCAGAGATTTGAAATCTTAAATTAAAAAAAGAAAAACTGCAGCAAGCATTATAAAAAATACATTGAATTTTTATTACATACATCATATAACTTTCTTTTTCTTGTGTTCTGTGCATACTACCCATACTTCTTAAAAACATTAAAAATGCCTTACTTGTTTGCAACCAAACGCATCACTGTCCAGTCTTTTGGAAACATCTCTGGTCGTATTAGTATCCGAAATACTGTGAAAATCTGCAGCAGGAAATCCTTTGGAAGGAAAAGAAGCAGTCAAATGTCTTTATTGCTTTAAAAAGAGCAGTGAGCTTTAGAAATATTTTAATCAGAGAGAAAAAAATCATTATACAAATAGCGGAATTGCACTTATTTTCACCATAGATACACCTCTGAATGCTTTTTTTATTACTTCCCAAGAATTTTCAAATAGTGATTTAATCATTTCTTCTTAAAATGATGAAAATAATATAATGTGCCATTTGATTGACAGCAATGCATAAAAGAAATGTCAAAGATGCTTTTGGTTTCCACCCATACACTTCCACAAATGCGATGTCGAGAACAATTTGCAAATCAAAAAAGCACTTTACAAACACCAGAGAGTTCAGAATATCTCCTTAATCATGCCAGGCTTTCATCACTTTCAAAATTTATTCTAAAAGTGGCATTATTTGGTGGGATAGAGAGAGAGTGTAAGGACAATTTTATCACTGAGTTGACAAAGACCAGTGACTCCAATAGAGATGCCAAGGCCTCATAGCTGGTAGTGCAGCTGGCTGGCTGTGTACAGGTCACTTAACCATTCTGCCTCATTTGCTCGATCTAAAAAAAGCAGTCAACACCTGTGAGCCACTTTGCATGTAGAAAGCACTGCCTGAAAGCTTTTAGCATTGTCATCTCCTATGTCATTTAACTCACTAATAAATAAGTAAACTATTCCTCTCAGCACTTTTTTTTTTTAGTTTTCCTTTTCACAAATAACACTAACAAGGGACCATCTTGATTATGTATAGTACTGCCAGTATTCTTTCAATATGAAAATTGAGCTTTTGACAACACGAAGAGCATGAGGCAAGTGATATAAACACACCTAACAGAATCAGTGCAGTACCTGAGCTTGAAATGTTTGGTATTCATTCTGCCCACATCACTTGTAGAGAGTTACCCCAAAACACAGATGAGATGAAGGTACAAATAATTTTGAACACCAAAATATATTCTCAAGTGCATTTATCAAAGTGTAGATGACAGGCATTGCACAACAGATGTCTCTCATCAGAGAATCACTGTAAAGGGGGACGAATACAGGCACTGGATAAGGCAGATGAGATCCCCACATCCACCCACCAGAGAAGATTACATAAAAGAGACAACCTGTTTTCTGAGCAAGATGCCAGAAAATTATCTGTATTAAAGAGTATAAATCATACTCATTGCAGATAACATACTGTTTGAATGCATGTGACCAGCTTTACAGATAAACAAGTACCTACCTCTACGAGCAACGCATTTATTCCAGGCCATTTTTCTATAGCTTTGCACCTTGTACTTAAGTGCCTTTTTATTTTGCAGAGGTTACCTCCCTTCCCTGCAGTAATCCCACAGCTCTGTGCCATAATCCCAACAATATGGCAATGCCTTGAATGTTGCTGCATATCACCTCACAATAATGTCCCAAATTCTTCCATATTCCCTTTTTATCCTGTCTGTTGTCCAGACACAGTACATGTTGCTGCCATTAGGGATCTAACCAGCGGACTGCTGAACTGAAGAGGCCAAATGGCTGTTATTGGGAAACCATAAAACCATGTAGTGGCTTGAAGATTTAAAACCCAAGGGCTGTGTAAGATATAAACTTAGTGCCTTTGAGATAGCTTGTTCAAAAGTCATTAAGAATAACAGTCAAAAAGGAAGATCATATTTACTTCATTTCTTTGGGTAACTAGGCTAGAATCAGAATACATATTTTATTCCATGCAACCTTTAAAACAAAGCAAATGTAGATGCTATCATTAAATTTTGAATCATTAATACCAGGCTAATCATTTCTAATTTTCACAGAAAAAATAGAAAATTATGTCATCAATGTAGTGATATTAGATGCAAAACATAGATTTAGTAACAGATTTTAACATTTAAAAAACACTTTTGCCGGCAGTACAAGTGAACTAACATTTGGTTGGTTGAGTAGAGATAGAATTAATGTCTCATATGTCTTCTATCTTAAGAGACAAAAAGGAAGTAATTTTGTCCTTTTACATACTCTAAATACCATTTCTTAATATTCCTACCTAGTGTGCATAACATCTAGTACTATCTGTAAGATGACACTAGATAGGTACTATAAGGTTTAGTACTAACTCACACCCCTTAACTTCACACCTGAAGGAAGAGGTGCCATCCAGAGGGACCTGGACAAGCTCAAGAAGTGCGGTGGTGGGAATGTCATGAGTTTTAACAGGCTCAAGTGCAAGGTGCTGCAGCTGGGTCAAGGCAACCCCCTGTATCAACACAGGCTGGGGGATGAACGGATGCAGAGCAGCCCTGCCAAGAAGGGTTTGGGGTGCATGAGAGGCTGGACATGAGCAGGCCGAGTGCCCTCCCAGCCCAGAAAGCCAATTGTATCCTGGGCTGCATCAAAAGCAGCGTGGCCAGCCGGTCAAGGGAGGGGATCCTGCCCCACTGCTCCACTCTGGTGAGACCCCACCTGGAGTGCTGCATCCAGCTCTGGGGCCCCATCACAGGAAGGACAGGGACCTGTTGAAGAGAATCCAAATGAGGCTACCAAGATGGTTAGAGGAATGGAGGACCTTTCCTGTGAGGAAAGGCTGGAAGAATTTGAATTGTTCAGCCTGGAAAAGAGGAAGGTGCAGGGTGACCTAATTGAAGCCCCTCCAGTATCTGAAGGGAGCCTGCAAGAAAGATGGGGAGAGACTATTTAGAAGGGCATGTAGTGACAAGACAAGGGGGAATGGCTTCCAACTGAAAGAGAGTAAGTTCATCTTAAATATTAGGAAAAAAGTCTATACTGTGAGGATAGTAAGGCACTGGGACAGATTGCCCACAGACATCGTAGAAGCCCCATCCCTGGAAGTGCTCAAGGCCAGTCTGGATGGAGCTATGAGAAACATGGTCTAGTGGAAGGTGTACCTGCCTGATCTTCAAGCTTCCTTCCAACCCAATGCATTCTATGATTCTATGATTAAATAATATAATATCACAGTTTGGTTTTCTTTGAGCAGCAATATTTGCTCAATGAAATTTTCAAACTGATTAAGTCAGAAGCACAACCTTCTGAAGGACTGAAAACCATCTATTCATTTAACCAAAAACTGATTTGGAATTTCTTTGCACATTTCTCCGTATGCATGTAAAATCCTCTGCAAAGTAGATCAGACTCTTCACTGGATCTCTTGGGGTACATCTATAAAGCATTTTAATTTGGGTCAACTGTCCACTTTGAAGCTAATTGCTTAATGTTCCATTGCTTTGATTCACGCTGCAGGGTTATCAGGCTACCTGATATCAAGGTTTTGTAGAGCATCCGGAGTGCCAAATGCCAATAAGAAAGAGGACGGTTTCACAGTGAGCTGTCACTTCCTGGACGACTCATCCATCCCTTGGCCAGCTCCTTTCCCAGATCTTCTTTGCTTCACTGCTTTCTTAATCTACATCAGAAGCCACCTAAATGAGTTGCTTTAGAACCATCCCTCTGCCCCAGCACTCATCTTTTCAGAAGTCCCTGCATAGCAGGGGAAGGATGGTGGCTAGAACTGAGCTTCTCCACCAGAGACACTCCCCATGCCTATGGACCTCACCCTGTGTCCCAGGGGCCATTAGAGAACAGTGGAATAAACTGTACTTGGTATTAGGGTTTGGCACCCACCTTACCCTGCTCAGGCTCCTTGAGCTGGATGACAGAACCAGTAAGATTTACACCCATCCCTATGAAACCATTTTTCTTCATCAAATCTCTATTCTGTCACATTATGTAGGGTACACGGCCAACGAATAAAAACTAGGCATTCTGGTAAGTGCTTGCTTGTTTTGTCTTCTTTTAATTTATTAATTAAAAAACCCACACGTGTTGATCAAAGCCACCTTGCTGTGGTCAAAGCTGCATTGTGCTAACATACACTGTTTTTTGCATTCACTTTCCCACTGATCTCCTCCTATTTATAATTTCTACTGTTACCTTTTGTCATAAATTATATTTGAGCTTTTTCACAGCAGCAAGTATCTGCCTACAAAGGTACCTCTGTTCTATAAATTGCTGTAAAAGATATTTACTAGTAGAAGAAAGCATTTTGTGGTAAGCAAAAAGAGCATACCTTTAAAATAATATAGAAAGATAGAAAGAAGCATTTAAAATTACTGTCTTGTTAAAGTCAGGGTTTCAAAAAATGAGTGAAGTATAGTGCCTGTTTCTACCACTCAGCCATGAAACCCCTGTCAGTTCTTTTATACTTCATTTGCATGTTTTTCCTATCTTCTGCTTTGAGTGGAAAAAACCTCTCTTAAAAACTGACAAAACAGTCACCATGTCAATTACTTAAGATAAATATATTTACAAAATAGAGGGAATATTTCCATAAGCAACTACGTGTTTAAGGCATCACTCAGATGCATGTCATATAAATATGTGCACATGTCATCCTTCAAAGTCTCCATTTTACTTTTCTTTGTTTAACAAGCTGGAAACAGCCTTTAGTAAGTTTGGTATAGACTGCTAAAAAAAACAAACTGCAAAACCTTCTTCCCTTTCTTGCAAGTACTTTCATGAGTGAATTTTTTTTTGGAGAAGTGGCTTGGTGGGAGTATTTTTATTAACTGTATCACAAGTGCTGTGCAAACATACATTCATGCAAGTACTGACATAGTCACCTTGAGAATTAGTCTGGAAGAAAGATGAAATGTCATGTGGTATCAGTGCCTAATCATTTAGTACAGACAGTTAATTATAACCAGAGGTAGCTAAAGCAGTAAAGCAGAGCACAAATCAGTTCAAAGGCCTAGGTTACACTCAGGTAAGTCCCTTGTAAACCCCCCAACAGATCTGTAACTTGTAATGGGGCTTCAGGAAGACCCAACTCACTTTGATACCACTGACTGGGGGCAAAATGTGGAATCAGAAATACAGCAAGCTGATGGTAGTTACCATTGAAATTTAAATCCAAACTAGCCACTAGATTAACTAAGGCTACTATTTCAGCTTGTAAAGCATCTCAGGGGAAAAAAAAGTCTTATCACTGATATATACACCTTTTGAATTTTCATTTATCCATACTGATATCATTTCCTAAGATATCTTAAAGCAAAGAAAATTCCACACTTGGTAATCAGAGCAGAAAAGTAAAAAGGGAAGCGGCAAGATGGATTAGATAGCCTAGTCACACACATTCAGCTCATGATTAACAGCAGTGTCGGTCTCACACACTAGCTCTCATCTTTCCGTCTTGCTCTCAGTGATATTTGATATTTCCAAGTGAGAGGCAAACAATATATTATTTAAGACCCAGAAGAGAAGAAATGCTGCATTAATGATGATTAGACTACTGCCACTGAATCACCGGTGGAGCTGATGCTGATTCGATGAGATCTGAATGGAAATAACAAACTCTGGACTTGAATTTCGACCTCTGTTTTGATAGCTGATGGCACCAGCTACAGCTGCTTTCCATATGTCTCTGCGTAGTAGTAGGGTATGTGCGTGGGGGGAATTTAAATGTGTCAAATCAAACACCATTCAAGCATTAATTCTAGAGATTTTTCATATTCTAGAAGGAAGAAAATTCTGAATAAACTCAACACTATATTTCACAGATACATCAAACAGAAATAAAGCCTGAAACCTCTAGGAATATCTGTTCAGAACTTACAGAACAAAAGGGCGAATATTTGCACTAAAAAATGCCTAGGTTCCACAACATTTATGAAAAATTGCCTAAGGATAGCAACTATTCTAGATGAAAACAGATGCTGTATTGTTCATATAAAAATTTTTCACCCTATACAACTCCTAGGTAGTGTTCTTGATTCATGGTAACTTCTTAGCAGCATTTTCTGCCAAGCTCTGTATGACCACCTCAGTCAAAGAAAAGGCACTCACAAATGGTATCCTCTCTTCAGTTCTAAGCAGCTATCAGGAATTTAAGGAAATCTGAAATTGCACCATGACTAGACTCCCCTTTTCAGGGCAGTAAAAAGGGCAGTACTTAAGTTTATCAAATGGTAATTAAGGAGTAACATCTGAAATATATTATCACATTACAACATGATTACTGGCTGAAAAATGTGCATAAATGATTACTCAAGATTTTTTGTGTGGATCAAATTTGGTATTATATAAGTTTTTCAGGGTCCAGCAGACTGGAAATCTTGGTGTATATCTCTATGCAGGAAATCTTAACTTTTAAAAAAATTTTTCAATCCTGCCCCTCCTCCAAAAAGGAATTAAAAATGTTGTATTTCCACAAACCCAGTAACTCAATTAATGAAACTGACAGAAGCTGCCTTAAAAGAGCTCCGCAGCTACTCTTTTCTATGATCAAAATCAGCAGACATTAAAAGTCTGACACATCCTCCTGCCAATGGACATGCTGCACAGCTAAGAAAAATGAAGAGTTAGTTGATTATGCATTTCTCAAGCTGCATGTTTGCTATTGCCATACATAATTTAATGAACGAAAAAAATAAGCAAGTATAGTAAGCCAAACATAAAAATCCCCAATTGCCTGACAGAAGAATCAAACAAGAGCAGTGTAACCTTAGACTGACACCATCTTTAAAACAGGTTTGGAGGCTAAGCTCATGGTTTTAAAGCAATTATATAGTTCCCTCCATCCATATTCTCTCTGCTGTCATTGTAGAAGCAATAACAGCCTTGCCGCGCTGTGAGAGTGGACCCGAGTTCCCAAGAAAACCGGTGCAATAGTTAGCTAATCTGTAAAACACATTGCATTTAAATACTGAAGTGATTCATCAAAGCACAGGGCTATCTTAGAGGGAGATAAATCAAAAAGAGAAAAAGAAAGGCCTAAAAAAGTGGAAACACAATTCTGTTACTCACCCTCAGATCCTCCTTTGTGTTGAAGCTATCAAGAAGCTGTTGATAGTGTCTATCAGTCATTTGTCGCAAGAGTGACAATAAACAGGAGACAAATTCCCCCTGTTCAGATAAGCCAAGAGGAGAAATATTATAATGTTTTCTGCACTTGAGCTTAAACTGCTATATTATAAGCACTTCAAAATAATTAACAAATGCAAGGGAAATTAATCTACAATTAGGCTTCAGCTCCACATTTTGTGAAAATATATTGATTGCACTTCCTTCTCATTTAAGGAAATATTTTTCCCTAAATGGAGTTTACTTGCTTAGAAAAATCTACTTTAAAACGTTCCAGTGGGGCTAAACCAGTAAATTTTAATTTGTGATTTGTTTTCCTCGTATCTGTTTTTAAACAAATTACTTAGATTGCTCAAATTACAACCTCTTTAGTCAACTTAGTTTTGAAACAAATATAAACAAACATATTTTGCAACAATTCTGGGAAGAATGCTATTGTTTTCCTTTAGGGAATAAATTAATGGAGTTAGCTGGGAATTTTTCAAAACATTTTGTCATCTCAAAAAACCAAGATTTGTCAAAAAGAAAACTCATTTGTAGGACTGAACAAACTTTGAAAATATTTTGATCAGAAATTTCTTTGGGCTTACAGAAGAATTTCTCATTGAAAGAGCAAAGAACTGCACTGGGTACCTCCAGTGAGCAGTCAAACGACCAAGATTATTATAGGAAGGAACAGGTTCTCCCATTCAACCTTTCCTGTCTGCTTATTCACTTTTGGACTGGAAAGAAATACTGAATGATATCAGTCATATATCAGTCATAATATCAGAATGATATTACGGTGATAAAATAATAAGATTCTACACTGAAGTGATGATTCTAGATTTATTACCTCCCTTTGTTTCATAGTAAATATAGCATTCATAGAAACATAGAATCACAATCTCAAAACAATATCCTAAGGCTACAAAATCTCTTAATATTCATGCTTTGGGCATAAACATAAAGGTTACAGCTGCTGTCTTGTAAATATCTGTATATCCAATTGCTAGCTTGAGTGACAGAATTCCTTTCCTGCCTAGGTATTTTAAGCAGTCCTTTTTAGTCACCTTTCTTCTAAGTTCCCACATTTGTTTCAACTTATATAGTAGTATATTAAAAATCACAACCTATTATAGAGAGCTGTACTATTATACTTGACAGACAGATTAGCGTTATGAAAGTATCGACTTCAGATAATTGTTAACTGACTTCTAAATTTGAGCTTTTAATTTGATTGTAGGTCGCTATACAGGCTGGTTTTTAAAATAGCAATGCACGTTGAGCTTCATTTGTTGAACTCAACATAAAAATGTATGTTGTAGGATTTCTGCCAGTGTTGGCCACAGATTAACTTTCAAATCATGCACAAAAGCAAATTCCACACACATAACAACCTTGATAAAAACCATTTAGAGTCCAATTCCACTGTCAAAAGTCAAGCCAAGCAGTATACTAAAATCACTTAGGTAGATTCCTTAAGTAATTTTTTGTGTCTTATTTAAGGAGTACAATTATTAAAAAACAGGGAGCTTTCAGTTAAATTGCAGTTCATTTAGGTTCTGAAGGATTGAACTTTCAAGATCTGAAATCAATTAAAGTTCATTTTAATTGGACTGCTTTCTGCCAACTCTTTATATGTAAATGCATTTTTTTCTTAAGTCCAAAGGTCTAATTCAGTGACAAACTAAAGCAGAAATTTCACCACTGCATTAAATTCCGTGTTTGTCAATGCAACATCTGTAACACTGACACCCTGAAGCCGTGTCTTCTTCGTGCTCAGTTTAAAGCATCACATCCTTCTTGCAGGTTACCATCTAACAAGACTGCTCACTGAAAATTAAATGGTATCCAGGTATCAAAGTCACCTGAGATGAAAGAAATGGAAGAGTCATGGCAGCACAAAGCCCAATGCTGCCTGATTTGATTTCTGATTCTGTTTCTTTGTGAAGAAAAACAGTGACCCATGGGCCTAGGAGATCACACTGAGATGGGTTTGGGACTACTTCCACAAGGAAGACTATGTCTCATTCAAAACTATGACAGAATTTTATCAAATGTGCTCCCATGGTACATCTCAGAAAGAATTTTTTATGACACATGCAGTTTGAAATAATGGTAACATACTGGAACAGACTCTACTGCTGTACTCACATTGAGCACTTTATCATACGTGCTCTACAAATAGTTCCAAGAATCTGGCTCTGTGTGCTGCCAGAAGCCCATACTGCATGATATTTCTACATAAATGTATATAATTGCCTTATGCTGTGCTGTGAGTCACTTCCACATTAAGTATTCTTTGGGAGCCTGAAGTGACAATAACACGGCTTTTCTGATGCATAAAAGAAAATTTTGTAACTTGAAAGCACTTTCAGAGTCTAATTTTTTGACGGTGCAAAAGAATTAGGCTGTCATGGTATTTAATGAAAACTTAATCTGCAAGCAAGGGGATATCTCATAAGAAACAAACAAGATCAGAGCTTTGTTACACTAGCAGTCTAACACTACCACCCTTTCTTCAGATTAGATTTTCTTGTGCTGGCCTGATATGCCACACAGCATACATCTGTAGTTTTGTAACTTAAGGAAAAAACCCGCCAAACTCCTAGATGTTTATTGCTGTGGAATCACAGGGATTAAAGCATGATGTTATCTTATTACAGAGGTTGGTCAGATCCATAAAACACTCCATATACAATTTGTCCTCTGTGGGTCTAAAGGAAAAAAGAAAACAAGCAAAAAAACCCCAACAACATTTATTTTTCCACAGCTATTAAATGCTTTTGAAATGTTTGATTGCAGAGGAAATTCAGGTTTGAAAAGTAATCATCTATTCATTAACAAAAATTGTTACAGTGTAAACACTGGGCAATTAATTAATAAATCAAATGTATAACAAGATGATAAATCACTCAGCATAGTTTGTTTTCTGCACAAAATGCTAACCCCTCACATCTTATTGGGGTCACACCCCTGGCTATATTAGAAAAAACTTGCTCTTGAAAAGCAAAGTGAAAATCTTGCTGCAAACAAAGCAAAATAACACTTCATTTTATTTGATCAATGCTCATCACAGACTTTTCTGTAAATGCCTGTATTTCAACCTTCCAATTTGCATGAGTTGTTATAGCAGGTTCACCAAAACATTATGTGCTAATCTTCTAAATCTATCCTGTATGCTCAGCTTCATGTGATAGAAACAAAGCTCAGATGCTCAGCCCAGAGAACAACAAAAAGCCTCTCAAGTAATAAATTTAGATTAGTACAAGTTATCACAGATTCTGCAGGCATGTTTAGAGTTCTTTCACGATGGAAAAATGTAAGCATTTTAGGAACTGTTATTGATTGATACTCTTCTATTTTCAGGAATTCAAACTTAAATAGAATTTCAGAAAGCTATTACATTGCAAACAAAAGGAACATACTGAAATAATTACTAACCTGAAAGTCGCAAAAGAAATGTTATCTCTTGGGCTTGTTTTTTTGCTTTGTTTTGGATTTTTTGGTTGCAATCTATAAATAAACCTAATGAAAAAAAAATACTAATTCCACTAAAAACTAGTAGAATGCAGGAAAGGTTTCCATGGTCCTCCTTATTCTGTCTTTTTTTTTATACACAATCTCTTAGCACTGTGAATTACAATATAAAGACAACATATTCACAAATCTAGTAGTCCAACCAGAGACAACTGTGACCTATTTTATTGCAAGAAACTTACAGTCACATCTTGAAACTGGAGGCGCATAGCAGAGCCTGATGGTTGTGGTCGGCTGGTGATCTCTAGTATGGTCCTTAATAGAATATCCAGCAGACTGTTTACAATCACATCAATTTCTTCCAGGACTGATTTTTCCTTAAGTAATAAATAAAACATTTAAGATTTTATAAAAGAAACATGACCACAGGCATAATTCCTTTGATGTAGTTTTAGAAACAAATTACAGTTCCACTATGAATGCTACATTCAAGAAACAGGACTGTTCTCTAATTTGGACATTCTTCAATGCTCTTCATTTTTTCCTAACAGTTTTCCATTAATTACATCACAGAGGACAGTTACAGGGATGACTTTGAATATGTAAGTGTTCCTCAAATTAGCAAAGCTCTATTTTCAATTGACGTTTCAGAGAAAGCAGTAAACAATATACAAAAACTTTTCGGGCAAGATTTTTATCGGTAACACCCATGTATCTTCTGGGGAAATTGCCAAGAAAGGCTTAGAATCCAAAAAGCAGAATCCTATTTTACACTTTGAAACTATCTCCAGAAACAGGCAGATGGTGCTCAACCTTCAGGACCTGCTTCATCAGTAAGGACCAGCTATGTTGCTTCCCAGCAGATGAGTAGCACAAACAAATTAGCCATTTATGTAAGCCTGCAAATGCTTGTACACAACATCAATACAAAGGAATCGAAGTGTTCACTGCCAAAACAGACCATGAATACCTCAGCTACCAGCACGAAAACACTTTATCAAGTCAAGTTGCAGTTACTTCTCCTTTTTAATTCGGATGGAAATATGTTTTCCCTGCTTCAAGACTATTTTAAGTCTCCACTGCAACAGAAATCACCATCTTAATCTGAGCAATTTTATCCATTATTTAACATGACACTTCTTCACAGAAAGAAACACTTCATAATCAAATGCACACAACCAAGATAAAACTCAACTGACAAACAAATAGACCAACCTTGCTGACATTGAGGTGTAGGAGTGATTTTGGGTTTTTGGTTTTAATTTTGCTTCCTAGACACCCTAAAACACATGATTTGTAGCAAAACTTAAAATTTCTTTTTGGACTTAAGTTGAATCTAGTTTCAGGCCATGTTCTCTGTCACTTCATCTAGCATCAAAGAACTGTTAACTTGGCTGCTCATGAAAACAGAAAGTACACAGTGTATTTAGGAACTGTATCCACCATGAGGACCCTTCTCTTTACTACTACAAACTACTTTTAGAATGACCAACAGCCTTAATTTTCAAAGCTGTCTTACTGCAAATTAACTTGTTCCCTCAATCTCTACATTATCTTGATGAAAATGGAAGGACTGAAATTCTGCACTGATGTATAAAAACCCATGTCAAAGTCACCAAGTTGTTAATAGTCTCAACTACTCAAAGACTACTAAAAATAGTAGCTGCATATCCTGAACATTCAGAGAGTTTTATGTAGATATCCACTTGTAATTGTGTACATCTCTGGCTTGGTGACTCCAAATGGAAGATCTCCAGAAATTCAGACCAGACATGTAAGCCTTTCTCCGGAGTCCAAAACCACAGCTCTGCTTGAGTATCTATCACTTTATCTTGTGATGAGGTTTTATACTAATCCAGGAGCAGCTGGAATGAACATGTTACAGTGCCAAAGGTGCAAGTCACATATGTATCAAATCACAGATGGAGCAACTTTAATTGCTGATAGTGGCATGAAACAAAGAAGCACATAAAGGAGTTCTCACTAATGCATTACAAGGTAATGTATGCTGGCCTTGACATGCATGTATTGCACTAATTACAGGCAATGCTTGGTTTTAATTGTCTTATATCCTGCTGTCTGTCAGAACCTAGCATCACCTTCACATTTGCAATACACCTAAGCAAGCTTTCATATGCAGCTTTCACAGATTAATTCACAAATATAAACATCAGAAATTGGCCACAAAGTTTATCAACTAACAACCAGGTGCAACCTCCCTCACAATACTCATATCGATCTGTTTACCTATATCAGCCCTGTGTCCCCTAAAAATATATAACCCACAACAGAAAATGCCCCTAAAAGAAAGTAGACTTTTCTTTCTTTCCAACACAACACTGAAGAAATGTAAAAGCTTGTCAGAACACTATATGATACAATTAAAATACTCTTGCATGGAAAGAAAAGAATCATGAAAAAATCAAAATGACATATTTATGCAGATTCATTACACAGAGAACTCTTTAAAATGATCTTGGGTAAGGTCCAGCTTGTGTCATTAAATGTCACTGAGCCATATAAAGAAGTTCAAGTGGATGTGACGCGGTGTTTACTCACTGAGCTGTTCTTCTTGATGAGGCAAAATATGTTGCTAAGGATACGGGCACACATTATAAGGTCCTTCTGCTCTTGTAAATGCATGTGGAGATGATGCAAAACTACTGGAAGAAGAATGCATCGAGAATCTGAAAAAATGAAATACTTCATAAATAGGAGCTTATCATAGAGTTATTTAAATTTAATACACATATAAAATATGTCTTCAGTCCAAAACTATTTCTTATATGCAGAAGCTTTTGCTTGCTTTTATCGACATTTTTGATAAGCAGAAGCTTTTACTTCACAATCATAAGCAAAAGTTTGAAGAGTAGACAATATGCTGAAAGTCACGATGTTATCTCATGGATGGAGAAATCACGAATATATTGCATGTAAAAGAAAATTTTAAGTATTTATTGAACTGTAATCCAAAAAAATAAGAAAAAGTAGAGCAGAAATACTTGTATTCAAAACAATGGGAATTTATGTTCTAATGTTCCTGCCATGTGACAGGATCCATTTATAAGCCAAGGTTACAACAGACTTCATCTGGAACTTCTGTTATTCTACAGATGAGTCCTAATTTACAGACCAGCAGCAGTATTTTCAGATTTCTTTCAGAATTTTCTCTTTTCCAGATTCCTCACTCCTACTGAGCATGAGTAACTTAAGTATTGGTGTACACATAAAATAATTTGCCTTTCCACTCTTTCATTTTCTAAATACAGCTCTTTGGTGCTATTTTCAGTCCTAAATGCTCTGAAAATTATGCAAGAATATCATGAACATGCTACATATTTCTGCCTCTTTTTATTACAATTAAAGACAATATTAAATAGGAAGAACCCTAATACTTATACTTGTGATAACACTTTAAACACCTATTCACAACTTGATAAATGGGAAGGATTTTACCTGTTTTCATTTTGTTGTTGTTTTAAAATCTTTTCCATAATTAAGAAATTATAGTCTCATAGAAATGTACTTGAATAATTTCCTTTATTAAAATTTTAATGATTATAAACTGCATTATAGAAATATATTCATCTACTCAGTTCCTTTGTTCATTAATGCAATTATATCCTAAAAATTGATTTTTCTAGCTGGAAAATTACTCCTTTAAAATAATTTTGCCAACCAGGTATTGTTTGTGGATTACGCTTTCTATAAACACCTTTTTTCCCCTCAATTATTTCCTCTATTTTTTCCAAAAGGGAGAAGAAGATATATTTATGCTGAGACTTTATTTGTTTAATGTTTCTTTTGCTCACTGAAATACAGCACTAATCTTGTTATGTTTTACTATTCCCTTGTTTTCATTATCTAGTCATCTGTATAACACAAGACAAACCATATGCACAAGCTGATTTGTATTTAATCACTACTTAATTATATTCTTATTTTTGAAATAAAAGCTTGCCTGCTCTTTTTAAATGGGTGTTTCATGCTTATTATTTATTCAGGTGTTCCTGTGCATCTTCCTACTAAAGAAAATAATAAACAAAGACTGTATGGCAGTAGGCAAAAGACCATCAATCAGTCGAAAACCAGTGGTACAGAAACCCCACACTGGGCAATAAACAGCATCTCTCCAGTGACTGGCTTATTTCTGCCAGTGCCTCAGTAGGTTTTCATCAGGACTGGCCTGAGCATTCCTATCTGCCTGTAGCATCACAAACGGGGGGAATTTTCTCAATGAACACAAGGCAGCATTTTCTTTTTCTCTACCTCAGAACCAGAAGCTTAGCCAAGTGTTTTCCCAAGTATTCTGAGATGTCAACAGTGCATAGCTGCCACTGACCCATCCACTGCAAGACTTCTAGGGTCAAAAGGAACACAGGCAGTGAAATGGAGAGTGTGCAGACCTGTGGTTAGGAAAGTGCCACCTTCTGATCCCCACTGCTAAATCTGCATATTGAGTCCTGCTGGATGAAGAAATAGAGCTAAATGCCTTTAGCTGAAGCAATAACGCAGGACTTCAATATTTGTATAAAAAAGACTTAACCCCTAGATTACAGAGGATGGCTCATTTTCCCTGCTTTCTGTTAGGCCTTACATGTATTGAATTCTTGACTAGCTGGCAATCCATCATCAAGAGACAAGATGAAGGGTTCACTGTGTAAACCAGCCTGTGATTCTGTGGTTGGGCTACTTTCCTGGCAGGCAGGTGATAGAAAACTGAATCCTATCACTACTCAACTCCACAACTATCACAGAGCAGTAACAGTAGCTCTTTGGCACACTTCACGTACGAGCATTATTGTTTGGGCCACAGGTCCTCTCTCAGCAGCCCTGTACCAAGGTGTTTCTTCTAGGTTAACTCTAGGTAGCTTCCCGATGTGCCCACACAGCATTTGGCACCTAACTTGAGGTGCTCTCTACTCTGTGCACTGCTTACACATAAGTGCAGCATCATGAACTCCATTTTGAAGATCAAAAATCTACATGTAGCAACACCTAACTCGTAAATAGCCACCTCTTACACACGTTGTGGCCTGAGGCATCTCAGGCAAAACTGAGCATCCTCATTCAACTGCTTCAAGTATCCTATTTTTGCAAAAGCTTCACAGAATGATCAGAAACTCTGACCAAATGGATTAGCAAAAAGTATTTTACAATGACTTGCAACTATACATGGTAGGCAATAGTGCCAGTTATTGAAACAACCATCACATATAACACAGCTTTAGATACATTCTTTATAAGCCCAGAATCCAAATACCCCTCTGTCTTGATCTGTTTAGGTGGAGAGATGTAGTGGTATTACAGAAGAGGCATGCTGGCTCCTTCACCTCTGATGCAAACCAAGGACTAGGCGAGAAAGTTCGGAAAATATTTGTCTCAGATTACTCTTTTTCTTATTAATTGTCAGCTGCAATGTCAGCCATTGGATATAGAAAAATTAATGAGCACAAGGAATGGTGTAATAATCAGAACTCTGGGCCATCAGTCACTGTCCTAATTTTTCTTCTATGCAGGAAGTCAAATTAGCTGACTGTTTAAAATGCTAATACTTGTCCTTTACAAACATTATACAGAAAGATAAGAAAAAAATCATGACACAGAGCTTTTCAAGTATGTGCTTGGCATAATTAGAAAGAGGGCAATCTTAGACTCTGGGCAATCCTTATGACTTTCCTATGCAACATTAACATTTAATACATAGTACATCTTTCCTCCTTGATTTCCATATAGTGGTAAAGCATCTGCAGAGAAATACTTTCTTTAGTCTAGTATATTTTAAAGATCACTTTCAGAAAGATGATATGCGTTTCAATTACTATATCTGAACAGATGGTCAAAGCTTCAGCCTGCTTGGAAAAATTGAACGTTTTAAACAAATAAACAGCATTCTTCCTGAACAGTAAAAAACCAGGAAGTTGCTCTAGGTTTTGGTAGTTTTACTTGACCTATTCAATTTATGGGCCCTTGTTTCGATGAAATACTGGACTTAAGGATGGCAGGAGAAGAAAAGGCTTAAGCCAAAAAAGCAGCTATCACTGCAATTCCAAACCCAAACATATATGCCTGTTTTGTGGCTGCACGGACATGTCACTGTTCTCAGCACAGTTAGTAGAGAAACTAACTCAAAACTTGTAGAGAGGAACTGTTCTCAGCTGAAAGAAAAAAATTGCCTGTAGTGCAGAAGGAAAACACAGGCACGGCTCAGAGAGTCCACCCCTGGCCTAAAAATGAGGCATTGATCAAAAGCATAATTTGCAAAGACTGAATTTTTGTACGCAATATGCATTTACCTATACCCCAACAGGTGTGCGTAGAAGCACCTACACACAAACAATGCCAAAGAATAGTACATTGCTGTGGAAGGCAAATTAAGCAACACTAATTAATCTGAAAAAGATTATGGAGTTCTTGAAAATAGTACTATGGATCAATGTGTAAAACTGTTATGTTTTGAAAAGATTTACTCTTTTTTCAAACCTGTGTTCATACATAAAGTTTAATGCATTTTAAGTACACTGAATTCAGGATTTGTATCAACACTTTCAATAATGATAGGCTTTTTGCATTTTTATAGCAATCAATTAGCTTGCAGTGATTACTGAGATATTTTAAAGTCTCGTTAAGAAGAAGATTTGAGTCTTTTGAAAAACAATGGAATAAGAGGGAAATCATAATACCTAGCTTCTAGAATTAAGCCTCCTTATCAGTTAATGGTATCATTTCCTGAACTTGCGAATTACATTTTTTCATTCCCATAGGAAGTCTAACATATAACAACATATTTTACACAAGGCAGTTCAAAGATATTAAATTATTCTTACTGATTGTGTCAAGTATTTGTCTCTGAATGACTACTGAAACATAAAGTTTCCTACATGTACATTCTCCTGTAATATACAGAATGCAATTCTTAGGTGAACTCATTCACAAAGACAGAATGAGATAAGCAGACAATCTCAGAAAGAAAACAAATAGATAATTATCAGGTCTCTAATCCATTAACTGTGTGATTCAGTGTAATTAAGGAAAAAAATAAAAAAGAAAAGGAATAAGTTATATACAAAATAATATTAAAATTAACATATGAAATCAAGCATCATCTTGGGATTTTTCCTAGCTTCATAATATAACTGATATATCTATATAGTGTAAATGGCCATAGAATTAAACCCCTCCTCTATTTGCTTTGAACAGCTTGCCTCACTGAAAGGAAGAGTCCTATGTAACTACCATTGCACAGAAGTCCAAATCCTAATATTTTAGGAAAACACAAAGTTTCTTGTCATGTATCAACAATTTTCATATGATAAAGAGCCGCAGCACAGCTTATGAATTAGCTAAGATACAGGCTTTATCAATATGAGGTTTTCTTTTCTGTAGGATTTTACTTATTAACACAATATTTCTACTGCTAACTGACATGTTGTATCAGTGATGATTCCAAAAAAACTCATCCTTTTCAGAGGACAAAACCTAGATGTTCCACTTACACACCTCACATTTTCACAGCTATTGAATTTGCACAGCTATTGAATTAGCTCAAAGTAGTGCTCTTAGATTAAAAAACAGTTGATGTTCTGCTAATTCCTGTTTAACCATGTCAAGGAGGTCATGGTTCAAGAAGTGTTTCTCTGTTATTGGCCCTAACTCCTCCCAGCAAAACAGATTTAACTCTTCCTCAAAGGAAGCTATAATAATACTTAAGGCAAAAAAGAAAGCAAACAAGCATGCCAGACTACTGATGTATGAGAAATAACAAAGTTAGACATTCTGCTGGTTACAGGCATATGTAGAACATCAGTTTGGACATTCTACAAGAATCAAGAGGCATGAGTCTAATGACCAAAATACCCAGGAGGCTGGAAGAAAGGCCAAGAGGAAAAAAATACTGATGAACTTTACCGGCAGGAAAATTGTCATCTGTTTCGTTTTAGAAAGCCAGTGAAGTGTACAACAAAGGTGCAGAGGTAAATATAGAAAAATAAAAGTAAAGTAAGACTTTAATAGCCACTAACTTCTCACAAGAGCTAGACATAACTGCTACTGACACCTTTTAACAACCCTGTCTGTAGCTGTTACTTATAGGAAGAGCTGAAGTTTAAAATTGTTGAAATAGAAAAGGGTTAAAGCAAACTATACTAAAACCATTTCTGTAACAAACTATACCAAAACCCAAACTATACCAGCTCCATTTCAAACATCCTATCTACATATGATCAGCAAACACAATATGTAACTCTAGAGAGGCAGGCAGAGATCACACACAACAAATACATCCGACTACAGATGCTACATTAAAAAATGGAGGATCCAAAGTGCTGAACTAGCAAGATTTACAAAAACAAGAGTTAACGGATAAGTGAGAGTCTGTTTGCTGAACTGCCCCAAAGAAGAAGAAAAAAGGAGAAAAATAATTTTAGCAAAGCTTTTTCCTTGTAATTACTTAAAAAGTATAAGGCAAATTTCCTTAACCAACACATGGTCAGTAGATCAAAAAACCCTATATTTTTAAGAGTCTTTGCCTCTGAAAAACAAATTACTAAATTCAAAAAACTGTATTCTTGTAAATGAGCAGCTTATAGAGAGCAGTGTTTCAAGAACTGTTCCTTAGGAACATGACTCCTTTCAGCACCTGCTGGCCCATGTACAAAGCACATAATTCGAGCTCCTTATCTGCAGGCAGCCCAGGGTAACCTTACCTGGGTTGGTGTACAGGTGACTCTCTACAGTTTTCCCAATACTCTGCAGTTTAACAGCTTGAAGGGACTCATCCCCATGCATGACTGTTGGCAAGCTGCCCAAAGCATCGTGAACCAAATTTGCCACTTCTCTCACATCAAAGAGCTTCAAAAGTTCTGAGTACACTGATGGGAACGAGCTAAGAAACACAGCCTAGAGGAACAGGGCAAAAATGGACAGTCAGAACAGTTTTGACATTTATAGAATTTAAATAACTACAGAAATTAAAGTAACTGTAGAAAAATGCTTGGTTCCAAGTGTAGGTAGTAGCTTTAAAAACAGTCTTATTTTCAGAAGGAACAGCCTCACATTCATTAACAGGCTTACACTTGTGACTATTTCCTTTAAGTAATATCTAATGATTGTTAATTTCTCCCAGGACAAAGTGAAAGTTCAACTTAGAACAAAAATATTTGTTCTTTAAATATTGCAGAGACACATCTCTGCAAGAAAAATTTTTAAAAGGATGGCAGAATCTAGCTGATACAATACCAAAAAATATTTGCGTGGAGTTGTTTTGGTTTGCTTTGTTTTAAGGTAAGTAATGTTACAGTCTCTATATCTTCCATTTTTCAAATAATGAACATTTTTATTTTGGAGTGAGGCAGCACTGGTAGTTTTGGTTCCCTTCAACAATCTTTAAATAGGGTTAGAAAGTAATTGATGAATATGAAAACAAAACACTGTAAAAGTAAGGAGGACAATGCCAGAGAAAAGAGGCTAAAACTGATATTCCCTTCTTCTTCTCTAAATCCTGCTGATTTAGAGAAGCATGAAAAGCTACTTACACACTCACATTGGTGGCAGAACAGGCTGAGTTAAAAATACTGAAAAAGAATTCTAAGTGTGGTTGTTTGTATCATTTTGTTGTCTTTTGACTCCAGCTGCTTACACGATCTGAAATGGAAGAATTACCTCTCTACTCTGTTCTCTCTGATTTGCTATTTTCTTGGCGGAACAGTTTTCTAAAGCAATTTGGAAAATACTAATTCTTAACAGGATCTTAACCACCTTTGGTTACAGAAACGGGGAAGAGGATGGTATATTCATGAGCACTTAATGTAGAGAGCTGTCTCCTGTGCGTTTTGCCTCTACACTTTAGCACTAGCCCATTTTTGTAGTTTCAAATGAAATAAAGATATCATCTGAGTATTAAACCATATGGTTCATCAAGACTTAAACATTTTTTGTAAAGTATGAAAAATCCGATAGTAGTCTTTTCTATGGCTCAAATTCTTCAGTGTCAGCGTGGTTAAACTAAGCAGTAAAAAGCCCAAAACAGAAAAATTGCTTTATTTTTATCCATCAATATAATTATTATAATTCAAAACAAAATATCAAATTTAGCATTATCTATTCCAAGCATATTTAGAAGGTGCTGGTATGAAAATCTCACACTGTAGGATGGAAAGTTGAAAATGCCACTTTGTTCTTGCAAAAATACATTTTCTTTCTGAACAGGCATACATTTTTTTATACTGGATGTGGAAAATGCCAACAAGCAAGAAAACTTACTTGTAGTTGGGATAAAGCACTAGTTCCTTTGCTCTCTTGAGACAGGAAGAAGCGTACTGACATAAGGAGCTCTTGAATACAGCAGCGAAATTCCTCCTCGTTTTGTCCACCAGTAGCAATAGAGAATAATCTTCGAGATTGAACTATGTATTTAAAGATATATTCCTGTGCCTACAAATGCCAAAATCAGAGAAAATTCACAAAAATGAACATGCTCATCTCCAAATAGAACATATGCAATGATTATATCATTCAAATAAAGAAAAGAGTCTGAAACAGGACCCCATTACTTAATTTTGGCAAATCTTTCTATTGAAACAGTAACAACATTTTAATAAAAAAAACAAACGAAAACAAACAAGCAAAAACTTAACACCACTCTCTCTTCCTCCCCTCCAAAAAAAAAAGCTTAAATTAAGTTGCAAAACTGTTGGAATGCAAATTCAAAATACAGCCCTCTCTTATTAGCAAGACACCAAAGTTCACAGCAGCAAAAAAGAATACAGAAGAGTACCACACTGATATTTTATTTCCAAACTGTACCACCTGTCCCAAATGGGATTATTGTGCAGTATATATAACTCAGCCTGAAGGCACATTGTGCTCTTCTGATGGTACGAACCAGGGCAACAAGAACAACCACAACCACCATAACCAGTAGAACTGCCTGGTGGCAGGACTGAACCATTAGGTCAGCATGCATGTCTGTCACTTAGATTCATGCAATGGATGTTAATATCACCAGTGTAATCTATATTTGATTCTTTTGCCTCATTCAGTAAGGAACACTGAGCTCCAGAGACTAATGGTAGTGAGCCTCAGTGGTCAACTGACAAAAGAGAATAACGAATAAACTGACTGCAGTGAAAGTCCGCAGCTCCCTAGAATTAGTACTACTGTTCCATCATTTATATATATTCTGCCTCATTCCTTAAGTTAAACCTGTGGGTACTGTATGTACGAATACATAATTCAAATATATACTTGTCTTAAACAATTTTTATTACCTTTAGTACTTCCTGTATGTGATCATGAAGCTCCACCTCAGTGACTCGATCAATATGCCACTTCAGTACTTTTATAAGATCTCTAAAATAGCACATCAGAAATTATAACACAGAAGTGGGAGAAGAGTTAACTTTGCACATAAAATGTGAACCAATAGCTGTCATATGAGAAACACTGGCAAAATAAAAAATGTATTACTAGATTTCACTGATCACCACAGGCGCAATATTACACTTAGTTTTCAGTCTGCGGAAGGGCACCTAGTAGATCTCTGATGAATGGGCAATAATATCAGCATTAAATATACCGTAGAATGATTTTAACAGGGATACACCATTTCCTTAACCTAATGATTGATTCTCTTTCTTTAGTAATAACTGTCATTATTAAATCAGATAGAAAAAGTACAAACTTCACCTGTATGCAAGTGCTCCTGCAAAATGACTTTCAATGTAAGTGTCCATTACTGGCTTAAAGTGGTGAAACTTGCTGTCCTGCAGCAAATTTATTATGTGAACCTAAATGTGAGAGAAAAAGTAGAAAAAGAAAACCCCTCTTTTTTTTTGTTTTACTTAGTTTTTAACTAGTGTTAAGCATCATCACAAAATGAAACTTACCAAGCAATCAAATACTTTTGATCCATATTTTTGCGAATTTTCATCTAAAATCCCAAATAAAGTGTCTAGTGTATCTTGAAGAAACTGATGGGAGAGAATATGAGATGGTGTTATTAAAAAGATATTTTTGTGACATGAAAATACATTATTTCCCTCATATTATCTAAAAGTATAAAAAGGTATATACCTTCACTATTTCTGAACCATCAATTTCTTTTAATTTTGAGAGGCACCCTGCAATTTTGTCTGGGTGGGTTCTCCACTTCAGAAGGTCAAGCATATCTCCTGCAAAAACAAAATGCAAGATTAAAGCTGAAGGCAAAGCAGCATTTCAGATTTTAAATTTTACTATTACAGTCCACTCAGCAAAATTTGGCATCATTAAAACAAAGGAAAACACCTCCAGATTTGCTATAATATGATCTTCCCAACAACATATTTTCATTCCATTCTGTAATTGCTCCACCAATACAAACATAAGAACATGGTACTGGGTCACTAAAATCAGTCTCCTGTGGCAACTCCATCAGGAAATTTCGTTCAGATGCTATCTTAAGAAAAGCAACTATTTTGCCCTCTCTCATCCCATTGAAGGATGCCTTGCAGAGTTACTCTCTGAAAGCAAGAAGCCACCTCCTAACTACTAGCTTGAATATATTTTAAATACTCATGTTCCTATGTCTGTTTAGAGAACAAACACAATGCCTCTAAGATCCTGCTTTCTCAATAAGCAAAACAATCTCTTCTCGAAAATGAACTATTCTGAGCTAAAAGATATCTGAGTGTGTCCAAACGTTCTCTGGTTTTAATTCATTCTCCTTCAGCTTTCTTAACCAAAATGGTAACTACATTACAGATGAGATTACCTCATTGTTTCCTACATTATTAGCAAGTTCATATGTCCGTTGTAAACACCTGACATCTATGTTCTAGAATTTGAGGGTCTTTTAGATAGACATATTTATGTCACCAATATGATGCGTCTCCTGTTTAATACTATTCAGCTCCCTGGGTATAGCAGAATCCCCAGGAGTCTCCATTACTGTGTCCTGCCCTTTCTACCATTAGATTCAATCTAATTTCTATTCTTTCTTATTAATTACTTAAAGTTACAACGCTTTGCTGTATCATATTTTGATTTTGTCCCTCTCAACTGATGAGACCTTTCAACAGCATAATAGCAGAAAATTGTCTCAGATTTTAGTAAAGTTACTCTCATCTCTATACCCTTCCAGTCCTTTAAAACAGAGATAAATCCCAGAGATTTCTTCAGATCTAGTAGTATTTTCCTTCTGCTCAGGAAGGAAATTCCTTCCACTATAGTGCAACCTTCTGGTTCCATTTTAGCTTTTATTTGCCCGTTTGAAAATTCTTATTTCTAATCTATATGTTTTCCCATGTGGTGCATTACTGAGCTGCTGCATTTCCTCTTGAAAATAAATTTTAAAAATTAGAAAAGAAATACATAGAAATTTATTCTGGCATTGTTTGTCTTTGATAAACTCATTTTACAGCACATCTGAATTAGTTACACGTCGATTTTTTCATCCATGATTTCTTGTAAATACTTGCATAAAATTCATCAGGGAGGGATGGCCCAGTTAACATATCTGCCCTTCCACCTGTCTTAAATGTAAGTTCTACATTTAGTAGTCTTTGGACACATGCTACTGCTTCACAGATGTACTAAAAAACCCACCTTGCTATAAGATTGAGAATTTCTTGTTCCATACCATTCAATATCCTAAAATAGTTTTGCAAACTTGGCTTGGCTTTTCAGCAGTTTTTCCTTGCTGAACTTGGACACATCTGCAGTGCTCCTTTCAAGTTGTATTCAGTAAAAGCGACATATATTTTTGAACTGTTGAATTAAATAAATCCCAAAGCCTTTTTATATTCAAGTTTACTACTTCTACGCTTCACTGACCAGCTTTTCAGAAATTCTCAGTGCCTAGTGGTTTGAAGCAGAAAACCTTAATCACCATCCAACTCTTCCATCAGTTTAAGCTGAACTACAGTCTAGTTGATCACTGCCCAGCATTGTGTTAGAAGGAGCCAGTGCTTCTAAAGTGTTCTCAGCAGTTATTAAACTAAGAAGTTAATAGCAAGTTTTCCTCTCGGTTCAGCATCTCTTTGGCTGCTTTCTACCACAGACTGTTTTCACACTCAAGTAATACTTGAACAACACCCATCTTTGTGTTTTGAGAGATTACTCTCTTTCCTGGTTTGCTCCAGAGAAGTTCCTCTATCCCACAAAAAATGAAGTAATAATTTTTACTTTGTTAATATTAAATAAATCTCCACCTATATTCAAATTTTGCCATAGGTGTTAACGGCAAACAACCAACATAAGATTCCACAATATTTTGCTGCCTTAAGTGCTTTGATGGGCACAAATTGTTTTGATGCATTTATGCATTATATTTTTGTTTTCAAAAATGCTTCAAGCTGTGCTGGCATGAAAAAAAGAGATCCTTGAGTTGCACTGAGTGACAAAGAGTCCCACACATGCATCAGAGACACATTCCAAAGATCAAGGACAAATGATAGGTCTTATTATTCTTTCTGTCAGGAATTTTTAAGAAACAAGATTTAAAAATACAGTGAACTATAGTTGTCTTTTGGATAATTAAATGTACTTCTACACTTTATTCTTTAAGCCTTAGCTCAAGCTGACGAGTAGCAAGACTACCTGAAGCTGTCAGTTAAGAGCAGGAAAAACACTTCTTAACAGGGTTGCTGGAGGAACTTGGTGGAAAATAGTTGACACTCAATATTATGGATTTGTTGGGGGATTTAAAAAGAAAAAGAAAGCAAATGTAAGACACTCACTTCAAAGGACTTATTTCAAGGGAAATGCTAAGGAGGAAAGACATTCTAAGATAACATTAGCGAATAGCCCAAGCATAAATGACATGAATAGAAAATCTGACATGTGAATCACAAGGGGAACGGAAAGCAGTGTGTCATGAAGTAAGAGACATGAGAATATAAAATTGTCCCCAGAAACAGGCCCACGAGGAAGTCATAGTTTTGGAAAAGGGAAAAAGTCATTGCTGATGATTAATTTTGCTGAATTAATTTTGCTGAAGAATAAAAATATTTCCAATGCATTATCTCAAAAATAATCAAGGCCTGTATATTTAGAATAGACTACACCTGACCTATTATCCCTACCAAATAAAACACTCCTTCTCAAAGTATGTAATTTAAATCCAAAGAGCTACCTTTAATAGAAGGTTTAGGATCATGCATTTAAGGAAGTGGTTTGGGATGATTTTCCATCTCTCTCATCTAAGCCCTGAGACATCAGAAATTGTTGTGACACTACTACACTTCAGGAGGAAATAACTGAATTCCAGAACTGGCAGTCAGCACATCTCTTCCAACAGGCTGCTTCTGTGGTCACCAACACTTCCTCCAAACTGGGGTTCCTCAGAAATCTTCCCAGTGCTACTTTTGTTTTATTGATTCACTGGTTTGTTTTTTTTTAAATGCAGCTAGAAGGATTACATCTCTGCCATGCTATATGACGTGCTGCTCTGCTGCTGACCAGGGATGCACCAATCAGTGCTGAGAAATGAGGGGATACCAACAGCTAAAATATTCAGACTTACTGGAAGGATCCTGACTCTCTTGCAGCCAGAGAAGCCTCCTGTATGTCAAAAACTAAGACTGTTTTGATAACTACTCAGTAGAAAAATACTATGCTCTCTCTCGCTCCTTTGGGGTTTTATAGAGTAATGAAAAATAACTATCCATCTAAGAACATAATAGATAAAAGCTAGTATACTCTTTGCTAATATTAACTGATTAACTATCCAGGATCAAAAGGAAAAGTGAAGGAAAAACTAACTAGTAGAAAGATTAAAAAAGGACGCGTTCTTAGCCACGACGAACGCACAGACTTCCCTGGTTAGAAGGTCTCTAAAAATTGTTTGGAAATAATCCTAATAACCCCTCCAAAGCACCCAGGGTAAGGAAGTTATGGATCCCAACAACTAGGAGTCAGCCTCCGTCCCCCAGTCCCCATAATTTTAATATTCATGAGAGCTGATGGCATGTGGGAACAATCAATGAGAGAATGACAGCTGAGTAAAATTTCCCAGCAAACGAGTAAAGCTGCAGCCTAATTCAGTCCCACCCTTTACAAGTCTGGGTTTGGGGTCCTTCCCCACCCCATAGCCAGACAACAGAATAATTTTCAATTCGTTTTTAGATTGGACATCGTTGTTTGTAAACAACAGGTGAATCTCTGAGACATTCAGAAAAATCTCCAAACTTAAAAACAAATTCAAAAATCACCAGCAATTTTAAAAAATACCAATACAAATGTTTACTAAATGAAATTAAATACACAGATCTCTTTAATCCTGTATTTTTTAATACATAAGCTACATTCTCTCAGGGATAACTGAAGTAATGCTCACATGACCAAATATCCACATGCTTTGCTCTATGTTCATTTTCTGAGCATGCAAAAGATTTTGGCAAATTTTTGTTTAAAAGAATGGGGATTTGGAAACTCACCAAGATGAACTTCCCAAAGAAGATCCTTGGAGAAAATATGAGCCTGTCTATTGAAAATATTTCCACCCTCTGAAGTACTGCTGAAATAATTGTTAACTCTTTCAGAGCTGAAAAGGGGATCAATATTATTCAGATATTCTACACCCTCTTACTCAGAATATGGTTAAAAAAAAAAAAGGAGGAAATTTTATGCCCTACGTCACACATCTATTGACATTAAGTACAAAATAACTCCTGTACTGTAAACAAAAATTAGTATTAGAACCCCAGACAACAGGGCAACTATTTATCAGTGAGACACTTAAGTTCCAGGCAGCACTTTTAGGCATGTGTAAGTACCAGTAAATTCATGTAATTTCCTAAACCAAGGCCTTTAACTGAAGCAAATTTAGTCTCCGATTCCCTATTAGCTACCTTTGGGAAAGTCTTTCATTGGGTAACTTTCATTACTAAGGTAATTGCTATGACAATACAAAATGGGTGTGCACAAGGAAACAAACCACTTACTGTTTGCACACAGTTCTATTTTGGACACTTATTATTAAAGGGTGAAACTTAAGAGGATTATTTCAATTTAAAAAGCTGCTCTAGTTTTTGTTAAACATCTATAATCAATTTGCAAGCAGTTAGCAATTTTATCATCATACATAGAAGATGGGTAAAGTCACAGATATTGCACACAAGAGAGAGCAAAGCAATAATACAAAATTGTGATTCTATCAAAGAATGGTCAGAAACACATCACCAAGCAAAACCACAATAATTCAGAAATCTTTTGAAAACTGTTCCACAGTTTTTTGATTTAGCTACAAACTGTAATTACTATAGCAGGTAAACAAGAACCTTAAGAACTTTATACAGAACACTGGTTAACAATTTTACACAGAGCACTGGTAGAGAGTGTAAACACATGTATTTATAATAGCCAGTGTATAAGACTGTTTTAAGTAATAATAAATGTTTGTTGGTTTGAAGAGAAACAAAAAAGCAATATATGCCTAATTAGAAACAAACTGCTACAGCCTAAAGCTGACAGTGAGTAGTTCACAGAAACTCTACAACAAACAGATTAGGAGGTTTTGTAAAGCAGCTGGGTTTTGATAGTTGAATCCAGAAGTGCTGCATTTGATTCCAATATAATGGTCATCTAAAAAGAATTCTTGAACTACTTAAAAACAGTGGTTTATCATGATGCATTTGTTTCCATCTGGATATAAAAAAGTTATGAAGAAAACCAGTTCACAAAAGAGATAGAACATAAGCTATTTTTGAGTACATCCATGCTTGCTTGGCTATCACGCTCATTTCAACTCGCCATGTTTTAAATAATCAACATATCCTACCATTTTGTGTGAGTTTAGTGGAGCAGAGAAAGGATGTAATCCAGAAGGACTCTTTAGTGGTTTTTACTGCTTGGCTGTTGTTTCCTAGGGATATTCCCTTTGAAAAGGGGAGTTTGAGGTAGCGGCCAGAATCCTGAAGGTTTGCATTTTCTTCACACTGTGAAAACAAACCAGTTAAAATTACTGTACTGCACAAAACAATTGACCAAATCTCTAAATTATATGAATCATTGAATTTCTCTGCCAGAAACTGAAGAATTTCCAGTATGCCTGTTGCAACTTTGGTTTTAGAACATAGCATCATATATTGACATTGAAATCTAACAAATTTGCACAGGTTACATTAAATGAATAGCTACAAATTTTCATGTTGAAATCTAAACTTTGTCTGGGAGCATATAAAATCCTCTGAACAAAGAGACAACTCTTACATGTGGAAAGAGAATTCCACGAAGTTAAAATAACTTACCTTTTGAAATTCGTTATAACACAATGTGATATAATAGTAAGACTTAGGAAAACCAGTGCACTGAAACACACACCTAGATTCAATTGCAGTTTATATCAGGAAGGTGAATATTAAACAATAAGCAATAGATATTTTAATGGTGACAAGATTATCACTCATTTGATAACCAATACAGATTTTCTCAACTTAATGTCTCTGGGAATTTAAAGTATGTTCCAGAGGAATCATTACAGCTAATGACTGCTAATTCAGATTACCTTGTGTACAATTAGTTCATGGGTGCCATCTGGCAGAGTCCTCCCATTTTCCTGCATCAGGGGCACGAAAGAAAAGCCAAACAACTTCTTCTCACCCTTTTCTTTTGCTGAAATGCATATATAAATAGCAGCACTCAAAGATAATAGTATACATTTTTGACAAAATAAACGTATATAATGCAACATAAGAAAGTATACTGGAGCTGCAGCTAGTCAGATGAAGATTATCTTGAATTGCTGTTCCAATTTGCACATTGTCTCCTGTAATGTTCTTTTTTATCTCACTTGAAATCAGAAGGGAGTATTCTGAAATAACTTAGTATATATTAATAACAAATAATGTAAGCCACCAAATATGCAATCTTAGCAAAATATAGAAGTTTATCAACCTCTGTGAAACCTGTCTCTCATACCTTGGAATGCAGAATGTGGAACCAGTCAATAATTTTTACCTCAAAATCATCTCTAAAATGTTTCAGAATGTTTTAAAAATTTTAGAATTTTGTAAGTAAAAAAAGCATTACAGAGAAAGTTCATGCAGCTGTCTTTTTCCTGAGGTGTTATGGAAATTTGTGTGCTGACTACAGTTGTAACAGGGAGGACTAGCAGAAGTCATGGGCACCACTTACTGGAACAGTGCCGGAATTCACAGCGGATGTGAGCTCCTCTGAACTTATCCACAGGAATAGGAAGTTTCAGCAGCTCAGCCCATCTGGGGCCATTGTTATGATAAAGCACAAAAGAATGGTACTCGCTGGCTGGTGGCTCTCCGGAGCCAAATGAGATAAAATCCTAATGAACAAAAAATATGATTAAGGATAGGTTAGTTCACTGGTAAAATGTCATCAAGGACTGCTCTTCCAAGGAAGACTATTTAATGTCTACCCTCATATCATAAATGCCATACGTGGTACAATGTTCAGTATGTCATAACACTCAAAAATAGTAGCACTCTTTTAATATTTCCTGATTAGAATATTAGAAATGGCAAGAATCATTCACATAATTTAAAATTGAAGTGTTAAACAGGTTGTACTGGGTGATCAGGGAGGCTTAAGCAACACACATGTTGTGGATTCCCAAGACACAACATGGTCTAGCCAATGTTATGCCCCAGCGACAAAGAATGGAACTGAGACCAGAACAGCCCAGGCTCAAGATCTTCAGTCATCTGAAATAAGCCTGTAACCCTGGCACTATCAGTGATATGTCCCAGCATTAAAAAATAAACGTGGATTCTGTGATCAGGAAGAAACATGGCTGCCTTTACAACACCCATGATGGACTCTCCATATCAAGGTAGACAAATGGATTTGTGTAAGTCCGGACCCGGGGATATCTATTAATTCTCTGTTGAAAAGGTAAGGTGTAGCTTTTCTGCTGCGCAATTATAATCTCAATATCTCTTTTTGTTTAATATATACACACACACACACTTTTGGGTATAAATATAAAAATGTATCTATATTGCATGCCATGCATCTGTATGCACAATCTCACTTCAGATACACAAACATGGAATTTGAACCAAGCTGTTTGTGTAGCCTTTCTTCATTTAGTCACTCCACAGCCCAGGCAATCATGCAGAACTTATGAAAATACTACCTTCAAATTTAAAAAAAAAAAGAAAAATCAAAAAAACTATATATAAATATGTAAAGAAAAGTTCGAATGTGAACAGAAATCTTTTTGGCACAGAAAGATTTTGAGAAACAGTCATCTATTAATAATTAAAATTTAAACCACTGCCTGTAAACCGTCACCAGCAGCACACAATAAAATTTGAAGATGAGAAGGAATATTGATTTATTCTTTTTACTGATACATGGTGGTGACTTTTGCAGCAAGGATCCCTGATTTATTAAAATCAGACACAAAATTCAAAATTTTCAAAACACATTGTTCTGTGTAACATAAAAAATTGCATACTTCTAAGAAGAATTCTTAGGAAATAAAAAATTCCCAAAAACTTGATCTTGCTTCAACATTTTCCAGCATGTTAATGGAATCATTAGTTATTTGGTTGGCAATTTTAGGTGTTTATCCCAATCATGTAATTCACCACAGAAATAAACATATATAAAGGTTTTATATGGACATTTTATAAAGGTTTTAAGCAAAGAGGAAACACTTCAAATACCTAAAGACAGCAAAAGATAAACATGTCCTTTCCAAAGCATTTTTGTACTCTTCAATCAATGCCACAAAAGATGACTTACGCATGAAAAAGACTATCAAAATTAACTACAGCAATGAAAAACATAAAACAAAGATACCTTTAGAATTTGACCACTGCTGTCCACCACATGCATTGTCACTTCCACATTTCTGGCCACACTTTTCCCTCCTTTTTCAAATTCTCCTCTTTCTACAGTGATATATAAATCATTCCTCATTTCACCTATCAAAAAAAAAAATGAAACAACGTGTCCAAAAGTCAGTCCAATATGCTTACTTTTGCTTTTAGTACTTAAGTAGATTTTCATCTTATCTTACAAAGGTAGTGTCACAGCCACAATTTATCAGTATTTTTGGATTTTAAACACCAATTGTTTTCATAAACCAAGAAAACAAAAAAAATCTTTGTTTTCTCTCAAAACCCAAAGATTATCTGCCATACTAAACCAATTGTAGGAGCTTTTACTTATCTGTTAGATCTGTTTGGTCTTTACGTTGGCCCCTCTAGCTATACTGAAGCTAGTATCTAGCTCCACCTCATTTAATTCCTCTTCTAATCTAAGGCAATATTAATGTACTTTCTTTCACTTGTAATCATTACAGTTCTCTGTTTAACTGGTTACAACTTTTTTGTACTTAATCTCAAAATGAAGTGTATTATCTTGCAAAAAGAAAAACCAAGAGGTTGGTGTTATTTCCATTAGAAGGGCAGTCTTCCCAGACTGTGAGCATTCAAATTTGTAATCTAAAAAATCTCAATATATTTTACATTAATAGGTTGCTCTAAAGCTTATGAGGAAAACGTTAGCTTAGTTAGCTTATTCTTCTCTTGTTGGAAATGCTTCTGAGAAATTAGACTCTTCATCAGGACATTCAAACTACAAATCCAATACAGGCAGTACCTAAGTACCACACGGTATGTACAAGTACTGCTAGCATATTTAAACTGAAATCCTTTGCACGTTCATGCAGTATCACGCTAAGCAGTCTGTCAGAACACAAACAGATCATATGGAGAAGATCAATGGTAATTTTCTTTTAGTTTCAGTGGACACAAACTGCAAAGTTTATATTTGATGAAAAGAGGAAAGAGTGGTTGCAGGGGGGATAGGACAGGCAGAAAAGCAGTACTGGTGGTGACTGGAGTGCCACAGTAGGGAAGCCCCTGTTCTGTTTGAAGATGCTAAATCTATTTATAAAGAGTCTAAACTAATCTAGCTCTTGACAAACATTACCAGAACTACTTTGAAGCTACTGGACTTTCCTTGTGGAAGGCAGAACAATGAAGGATGAACAGCATCACAATTAGGAGCATTTTCTAAAATTCTTATTTCTGGACTTTGTTGAAACAGAAATTGAGAATATATGTTTTCATCTAGAGAAATGCAAGTTTAGTGAAAAGGGAATATCATCTTTTAATAAGGCAGATTTTCACTTGGCACTGCTGAAATAAAGTGTGATAGTTTAGTATATTTATAGGTGTAGCACTTAGAAGGCAACCATGAGATGTGTACTTGTATTGTGGATAAAATTAATTATAAGATATGTAAAATAAATAACTAGTGCATCTTCAATTTCTAGCTTCATTTTAATTTGCAAGCAGACTTTGACTTGCTTGAACTTTCCACAATACTCTCATGTTTCACATTCCTTGCATTTTACTGCATGCAACTCTCCAGGTATTTTTAAGTAACAGAAACAATGATCTTGCTATAGTCATGGAATATTTTTATAATATTATTACATCACTGAGTGCAAAATAATTAAGTGATTCCTCCAAAGCACAATCTAAATGATAAAAAAGTGAAAGAAGAAACTACTATATCATGAATCCCTCAAGACCCATGCCCATAAACAAGGCAGAAATCTGCTATTATATTACCTTATTTTCAGTTACCTGCTGAAACAATCACGGGCAGAGGCTAGAATATAGCTAGACAGAATCAAAAGAACAAATACCAGATAGTAGTCACTTAAGAGTGTGTGAAGCCAAGAATGAAAGAGCTGAATTACTACTAAGTGCGTGCAACCACCAGATCAATCTCTGGTTCCTGGTGGCAAATAGGTTTAAAATAAGCAAAAAGTGATGGTTATTCAGGTGATGGAGAGCAAGACTTCTAAGAGAAAAAAAAAAATCACAAAAGCAATCTCAAAACAAAACCCAAACACAAACCCAAACCTTTCCAAAGGATGTTACGAATGTAAGTAATGTATAAGGATGAAAGGAAAGGATGGAGAAATTGTGGAAAAAAGATCAGCTACAGGGTATGAAACCGGTAATCATAAGGACTCAGGAAATCCCTTGAGGTGAAAATCGCTGGAGGCTGGGAGAGCATCAGGGGGTAATCACCATACATGCATATATGCCTCCTCAGCTTTTACTTTTCCTTAGGTTCTCCTTACAACACTCAGCTAAATGGACCCTTGATCTGAATCTGTAAAGCTGCTCTTATTGTTTATTCAAGTAACAAAATTAAAACTTAAAAAGCCATTAAGACTACCCTTAAAACTAGTAGATGATGATTAATTTTACACTGCAGTATTATTTCATTATAAAAATGTTATAAGCTAGTATAGTATGGTTACCAAAGAGCTTGCAGCATGTTGGGTCCTTGCTTAGCATATGCATATACTAGGCTTGGTTCTAGTTAGTGCTGCCTGTTGGTCCCTTTCAAGTGTTTTACCTTTAGAAAAAATGACAACACACAGTAATCAAAAAAAGAAGCTTTGCTGTATAGCTGATTTGAGCAAACAACTTGTAGGTGCAGCAATTTGTCTTTAAAAATTAACTTGAATCCTACATGTGTTTGTGCTACAATTTTTTCATTTATCAGCACAGACTTATTTCAGTTTTCCATGGCATCTTCACAGAAACATAACCATAACAGAATAAACATTTCCACCACAAATTTAATGACTTACCCCAGTGTAACTCAATAAAAATTGGAAGTTTTCCTTTTGAAAAATCCTGTACAGGATTTAAATGCAAATGAAAATGACAGTGGAATGGGATGCCCTATCACTGGAAGTGTTCAAGGTCAGGTTGGAAGCGGCGGCTTTAAGCAATCTGACCTAGTGAAAGATGTTCCTGCTCATGTGGGTGGGCAGAGATAATAATCTTTAAACATCCCCTCCATCCTTTAAACAACTCACACCACTCTATAAGTCTATGCAAAGAAATAGGAGACCATCTTTAAAACAAGTAATTGGGGCTCTACAGAAGTGAAGCAGGCTTTTAAAAACTGTGTTTCAATGCATTTAAAGTTTTTTTAAAAATCCAAACCTGTTGTGTTTTACCTTTTTAACTGCCAGAAGAAATCAAATCACAGTGAAAAAAGATAGAGGTGTAGGATGTACTTTCTCAAATATTGACCTGCTATTGTCCTAACACAGTCTGTGTAATCAGTGTCATGAAAGGATATTTCAGGTGAATCTTGCCCAGATCTATCTCCATTCAGGAAGCTCTGCTGTGTTTTCAGTGTCTTGAAGAAACTCAAGATACGGTGGTCATGTTATTGAAAGAAAATGCCTTTTTTTTTCCATTATCATGCATGGCAAATTAAATCTGAAAGGAGACTAAGCCTCTTATGCTATAGGAGAAATAACCATGTTTTATATGGAAATGAATGGAAAAGCAGAAGGGAGATGATTGAAATAGACTGGAAAATTGATTAAAAAAAGTAAACTCTGGGCTATGTATCAAGTATAGAGTCTGTACCAAGTGGATGCAACAGCAGCTTCCTTTCCTCAAAGTATATGGCATATCTGGCATTTTATAATATCTACAGAAACGTAGGGTTCAATGTAAATTTGCTTCCTGTCTGGAGGCACACAAATATTTCACTACTGATTTAAAACACTATCATTATTTGCAACCAAAGTGTAAGAAAATCAACTATATTGAACTTCTACAGTTCAGCTATGAGTCCTGAGATGTTAAGAACTTTACACCATGTTCCTAACAAATCTTTAGCACAGTATTTGAATAAACATATTTTGAGTATAAGTTCATAAAATCAAAAAATCAACATGTTTATAAATATCAAAAGCCTTATCAGGCACAAAGCCTTATCAGAAAACAGCTGCTGGTAAAAAGAAAATGGCTTTAACATGTAAATGTCACTCTGGGAAGAAAAATAGAATAAAAACCTAGAACAATCTATTTGGATACCAAATTTTTAAATTATCTCACTATTTCTATATTGGTCTGGAGATATCTGAATCACTTTTACTTTCTCATTGTAAAAATGCCATTTTTTTAAATCTTCCTTAAAAGAAATTCTCACTCCAAAAATTGAGATCATCTGTCTAAACTAAGTTACGGCATCCTTTTGTGGACCCACTTCCCATTAAAAAAAATTCCAAACCCCCTATTAAGCATTCAAACATCAGCAAATTGCTGAATCTATCCATATTCCTTTAACTGATCTTTTTTATTTATGGCAACTATATTACACATTTGATTATAAGAATATGCATCATTTTTCTGTGGGATCTTTGCCTTCACCGGTACACCAGACAGATTAAATCAACTTTTTTTCACTAAGAGGGTCAATTACAACCATAAGTAGCACTGAAAGGCCAAGTCCTGCTGAATATCAGAGTTCTGAGGTAGACTTTGGTGAGTACAAATGGTAACTAGATAGATAAACTAACTGCATGACTCAAATATTACAGATGTATGTGTACTGAGACTTTTTACAGCGTTACACTTTACCAAATGTGAGGAATTAACACAGAAATAGGAAGGGCATATTTCAAATAGCACAGTACATCAGATTTTAATTACAGGTTGAAAACATACCTACAGAATTGAATCTCTATCAGACAAGAGACTTTAAACATGATGAAAAAAGCAACACACTTATTCCAGCCTGTTTCTGTGTTGAGAAATAGAGTCCCCTTCTCCAATCTTGTTTCAGTGAAAATATCCAATGGCTGTTTTCAGCATGAAGTTTGGAACAGGAATAATCAACTGAAAACAATACCAAAAATTGTGCTCAACTTTTGAGGTGACAAACCTACCTCTACCTATAATGAAACTGAGTGGTATGAAAGATCTAGACCACTTGAAAGCATTTGTTTCAAAAGAAAGGGCAGCTCATTTTTCCCTGTTCTGATGGAGCATTACCATTCCCTGGCCCCTGTTGTGACAGGTCACTTTCAGCTTTCTGAATTCAGGGCATCCAGACTGTGAAATGAATATGCAGAGAGCAACATCCAGTTAGTAACAGTCTTAGCCAGAGTCAAACCCCACTGTAAATTAGCTTTGTCTAGGACTGTCAGTCTTCTCGGTAAGAAACAACTATTGAATTGCGAACCACACACGTTTAAAATCATTAAACATGTTCTGTGAAGCTAAACAACCGAGGTCTCCTTAGAAGTCAAAGATACTTCTAAATATGTAGGTTATGAGCTGAGTCAACAGCAACTGGAGAAAAGCAAATTAAAGAAGTCACATGTTGCATTTCTGTGTTATCTGAATAATTTCATAGCTTAAAAAGTTGCTTATCTTGGTAAAGCTACTTTCTAGACACTATCTCAATAAAAAAATGAGGTTAACAAGTTACAACCGGCATAGGTAAGACAGAAGATTTTAGTACATTAGATGTGAGATAGTAAACAACAAAGAAATAAAAAAGTTGGTGTTGGTCCCTATGAGAGTGGGAATAAGCTGTTTCTTGGAAAAATTCACTGTGACGATCAAAGAGTGTATCAAGGGAAGCTGTTTGTTCTTACTTCTGACAATCATGTAATGTGTTGAAAAGGGGTATATTCTGTCGTAACTACAGAAGACACCCAATAACTCCAATGCTTTGGGACTACTTAGTTAGCACCCTATGATTTCACCTATCCGGCTAATCAAAAGTAGGCTGGCGAATTCCTGCAAGAGCTTCTAATACTAAGTGAAGGGTAAAGCCATGTGGAAACTGAAATTCCGCAGAAAGTAACAGAAAAAAAAAGTCAAGCTGCAGTGGTGTGAATACAGTCATAACCTTTCGACACAGTACAAGCTTTCAGTGCACATTCTGCATGGACAGCCACTCTGGTATGCAAATTTAATTGTAAGTGGAAGGTGCTAAATTGAAATGTCTGGGCTGCTAAATCAAAATGTGTACTGCACAGCATTGGCAGTACCTGACATTTCATATGGTCCTGCCAATTCATTGCAGCTTTGACCTGGCAAAAATATCTTGAAAGCACTTTCTATGGGCTAAGAGAGAAAAAACTCCAAACCCTTCTTGCCTTAGCTGTAGGCGTTAACCTGGTACATTACAGCTCAAGAATTCTGACCTATGAAGAAGCAAAAGCTTCATGACTTCAATTCAACTACCAATGAATTGTACACAGGCAGAATGGGAGCAGGGGACACAGACCTGACCGGTATCAATTACATGCGAAAGTCTAATTAAGGAGCAGGAGGAAAGGCCAATTAAAATCACAACTGACCACAAGACAGACTGCTGGAGGACACAGTTAATGGGGGTCAGCCTTCCTCAACCTGCCAACCATAAACCACAAATTTTAAATAACCAGTACAGAGAAAAGAACCAGGAGTCATTTCCAGGCTGGAGATGACAATGTGTGCTCAGGGACTTAGCATGTCCACTACAGAGTTTCATCATGGGATGGCTCTGCAGGCTCCCCTTCCTTCATAGGCTGGAGGCTCCATCATCACTATCACAGACCTATGTACAAGCACTGGTCTCCTGCTGCTCCCAAGCTGGACCTACATGTAAGCTGTCCCCAGCTCAGAGAGGCTTAACTGCTCCTACTGAACCTCAGGTGACAGGAACAACACAGGTAATCACTAGTAAGGGGAAAGTCAGATCACTACAAGTGTCAGGAGAACACTTGCATGAATGTATCACTTGTACTGTTGTTTTTATAGAAACATTCGCACCTAACCTAAGCATCAAAGCAATGATTCTTCATCACAAAATTGTTTTTAAACTTACACTGAGGAAGCTGTGAGTTGCAACTGCAACACCTACATTATAACAAGACTTTTCTCATATTTCAAACATATTTAGAAATGCAGAATCTCTTGTAGCATATTAATATGAAACAAGGTTTTCCAGCAGAAGATAGCTGTCAAAGATCAAAGGTAGCGTCTTTGCTAGAAACAAGAGTTTAGTTTGCCAGTTATCCTCAAAAGCTTTCTAGTGAAATAAATTTCAATTTGATTATTTAGCAGTGTAACAAAACACAGCATGACTGTATTTGAACAAGCATCTCTGATAGTTACTGCTGTCCTGACAGCAGCCACTAATTTTAAAATAATTATACAGAACTCACTAGGAGCTTTTGTTAGGAACTGCCTTTTTGAAAGCTTTGCTCAGAATTGTAGGTCCTTTAGAATGATGAATTGCAAAAGAGCAGAAAACATAATTTTGTTTACAGGAAGTTCCTGTTCATTTACATCTCTGTAAAATACAAGCTAATGAGATGTTTTATACTCTAAACATAACTTGAACAGCTCTTAAAACAATTTCAGTTGTAGGGACTGAAAATCTCTGGATGTGGTACAGACAAACTGGTATTAACCCAGAATGCAAACCTTGTGGATGAAAAACATTCTAGAGAAAAGATCCTTAGAATACTTTGTAGAATGGGAAAAGAGCTGTGTAGCAACTGCCAGTGGGAGGATATAAAAAAACAAACAAAAAAAAAACCCTGCAGGAGGTGATTTTAACTTGAGGAGAGGGCTAAGGAACGTTAGTACACTTTTCCTGCTATCCTTCAAGTCAATCCATGTTATGCCTTTTAGCACCTAGGATGTTCTATGACATCCATGCTTATACATATATCTGGAGATGGGTCTGGGGAGAAGAGATTAAGTCCTGAAATACTACAGCAATACCTAACTCTTGCTAATCCCTTTCTGGCAGTTGAACTTTGATGATTTCGTTGTCCAACTTCCATGCAACGAGCTGGGACATCCTCAACTAGAGCAGGTTGCTCAGAGCCCTGTCCAATCTGCCCTTAAATGCTGCCAGGGATGGGACATCTACACTGTCTCTGGGAAACCTGTGCCAGTGTTTCTACACTTTTTTAAAAATTGGTGCAATGTTTCCCTTTTTATAGTCACTGGGTACTCCACCTGACTGCCATGACTTTTCAAACAGCATGGAGAGTGTGGCAACTACATCAACCAATTCCCTCAGGACTCTGGGATGCATTTTGCCAGGTCCCATAGACTTAATTATGTTCAGATTCCTCAGGTGGTTACTGTTCTCCTACAGTGCGAGGGGAACTTTGCTCCCTCCAGTCCCTGCCTTGAGGTCCACCGATTTGAGAGGCTGGAAAGAGAGATTTACAGTGAAGACTGAGGCAAAAAGATTGCTGAGTACTTCAGCCTTTTCTTCTCATCTGTTGAGACCAGTTTGCTAGTCACGTTCATCACAAGGAGTATGCTTTTCTTATCTTTTTCTGGCTGAAATACCTACAGAAGTTTTTATTTTTCTTTGCATTCCCTTGTCAATTTCAGCTCCAGCTTTGCCTTGGCCTTCCTGACCTCATCACTACACACTGGGCAACATCCCAATACTCTTTCCAGGATACCTGTTCTTACTTTCAACTGCTTCTGCATTTCCCTGTTGTCCTTTAGTTTGACCAGCATGTCTTCACTCAACTATTCTGTTCTCTTGCCTTCCCTTCCTGATGTCTTACACATTTAATTTAAAAAATTCAAGTTAAGCAATCTAGGATCATTTGTGAAAATTGTAATACAGAAGGATGTTATCTGAGAGGAGGGCATTCTTAAGGACAGCAGCTCAGGAAGACACACAGGCATGCTGCATTTCACAAAGAATTTCATCACTGTAGGAAATGAAATCCCATTACTGAAACAATTTCCTTTTTGTTTTGCATTTTAGAAGATACTGAAACACTGACTGGCTGCTTATCAGGGAATATTCAGCACTTTTAAAAGGGGGGGCAAATCTCATTGACATGCTTGAAGTTGCCAGTGAATGTGTTTGAGTTTTAAAGACTGTGACAACCACCAGTCAGCTGCCTGTTTGGTGCTTTTTCCCTACAGAGCATACCTTGACTTCTCCGTTACTGAGGCAAAAAACAACCAAACAAATTTTGCACACACTCACGATATTTATGAGTAAGATTCACACATGACTCAAGAATGAGAAAATGTTTTACTTGGTGCTTAAATACATACATACAAAAAAAAGCTATGAGACTGGGACCTTCTGGGTGATACTTGACAAAAAATTATTTGGGGCAGGTTCTGTGTCTGTATTTAAGTATATTACAGGCGATGCGCAGAAAAATTTAAGACTTTATTTATATGCTGGCAGGTAGTTCATATATTATCACTGGTATTCTTGCTTGTATGTGGGAAACATTAAAACAACTTTGCATATGTTCGGATTTTGGGAGCATTGGTCACTGGTAACACTACTGCCTTTTTACTATTGGATTAAGTAGACTTGGGCATTTAAATCAGAGATGAATAAACTGATTTTATTAGTACTTTTCTCAGTTACTTTACTTTTGTTTTTTAATAAAACATTATTTACATTTTCAGCTTTACTGCAGAAACTTTCAACAAGCCCTAAGAAACACGCACCAGAAAGCATCTGATTAAGCAAATGAAATGCCCTTTACAAGGATTTCTCAAACTGAAATACTTTCAGACTTCAAATGGATTGTAGATCTGCCACATACTACCCAATTGTTCTGTGACTTTCTTTCTACTCCTTTTAACAGTGAGATGTAAAACAAGTTGTTTTGAACAAGTGAGGAATAAAAGATTGCAAGCTTTTTTAACAGAAAACTTTGACCTGTTGACTTCGTCTAGCTACAAAATAAAAAAATTCCAACAGAATTTTGAAAGACTGTTTATTTTTACAGAGCTAAAGCATTCACTTGTTAGTTTGCTAGTGTTCCTTACCTGGTATATTAAAGAAAAACTTCCAAGCTGTAACTATCCTTGTACACACTTCCCATGCATCACTGCTACTTATTCTATAGTCAATAGAAAGCCAGCTTATTCTTCAAATACTATAAACTGCAGAAGACCCTTTTCCCCATTCTTCACTTCCAGAGATTTTAAATCAAAGGAAGTCCAGTTAAATTATGGCTTGTCTTCCCTTTCCATAGTTTTCTTCTATTTTTTTTCTTCAATTTCTAATGAACTAAGAAAGTAAGACAGAGGAGATGGAAAGAAGGAAAACAATATACAAGTTCCTTGTACTTGTCTAACCAAATATGTTGTATCTTTGTTCTCTCCTGTGACTTGTAGAAATGTTAATTCCTTCAACAGATAGGATTAAAGTTTTTAAAAAGTATTAAAATATGATTTGAAGCAGAGGATACTCCCTCTAGAGTACTACAGTTTTGTGAAAGGTCAAAATCAAGGTGTAAAGTGTGTCTTTACTCCACCATATTGCTTAAACATATTTTGTGTAACTAATCAAAAGTTTAGTCTGTTTACAACTGAGAGGCAGAGTGGGCCAGTTAAGACAAACAGGCCTCATTTAGACAAACAGCTGTGCTAGGGTTTACTCCAATTCTAAAAACTCCGGACAACACACACTAGTGATCAGGTTTATTTACAGAATTAGGCATCTTCCACAATGATGCCAAAGAACACGTACATGCACACGTGCTATAACAAACGAGCATAAACAGCACTGAAGTTATGTACTGATACAGGTGCTCTAAGGCAAATTTGGAAAGAGATTCCATAAGACTGAACTACATAACACAGCAAAAAAGCTGGTAAAAGTATGTATGGAAAAAGAAAAAAGGCTTTCACATTTCATTACCTATTATGTACGTAAATTTAACTTAGAATGCTCCTCAAAAGTATACTACATTTGTAAATATCAAATGCTAAATTTTATATACTAAGCAATAATGTGGTTGTCACGAAATGGTGAACACAGAAACTCAGTGTGCAAGCATAGTTGTCCTTCAGTGTCGTACAAAGCTTCCTGAGAATATTGGCTGTATATCTGCAGACAACCACACTAGAATGCTGGAACAGTGGTTGCACAGAGTCTGCCCTGAAATCCCGGTCAAACCTAGAATATGCATATTGATTATATTTACAAGTTGACACTTTCACTGCCTGTCCTTCTTTTGTTGGCTAGAATAAAATGAATTACCTATTTTACAGCCTTTTTGAATCATAGCCATCTACTTTTTTTCCAGCCATCTATTTCATTTCCTAAAACACTTGCAGTTCTTCACAAAGAAATTCCAAGGGTCCTGGATAGTGTATTGTGTGGCCTCACCCTGTCAGGCTGCAGTGACATAAAAAGCATTACTCTATAAAAATATGGATTATTATTGTCAGTTCTGGTTTGGCACGTATGGTGATCCCAGTTACTTTTCAGCAAAACCTCCACAGAGAACAGTATTGATATGACAAAAAAAGAAGGTCAAAGAGAGTTTAAATACACCAGAGTAGGAGAGAGACTTAAAATATGGCATTTATAAGAGAGCTACTGCAGTTTAGCAGCATGAAGTATTTCTTATTGAATAATTCAAGAGAGTCTGGTTCACAACACTAACCTAAGCACTAATTAGCCACAGCAACACACTGTCAACAAAAATATAAAATAAGATCTAATTAATGACCATTTCTAGTGGCAAAAGATGAAGTTTTCGAATTTATCTGTGAAAAAAAAACTACTAGAAGAGAAACAAAATTAAAGGGGAGCTTTAAAATGAGAAAGCATTTCAAAGGCTAGGTTGCTGAGGGCATTTCAGGGCCTAGGGCATACTGCTCTGGTTAGTCCTTGAAACTCATCATTGCAAGACTGAGATGATTATTTCTCTTTAGGAGAAATCTCTTCTATGCCAGTAAACATAGAAGTTGTACATTATTTAAACTGATGCATTCATACAATTGGACTGAGAAGGCACTATACAAGAACCCATATATTATTTTTTTAACTAAAACAGTGACAAAGTGAACCTGCATAATTCTTTGAAACTGAGTCAAGCAACTTCTCCAGCAGCTGATTACACTGTACTCTGCTATAATATGTTTTTTGCAGTTTAGTATATCAAATTATTTCTCAACTGGAAGATAAGGGGATATGAGATCTGTTTATAGAACTTAGCAAATTTGGTAACACAGAGCAACAGGTCACTAAACCATAGATAACTGGAGAAATGATTCTTAATGGGAGTTACAGTGCTCTCAGTAAAACTGCTTCCACTGTTATCTGCCATATTATCTACAACACCCATTTGATTCAAATTTCAAATCCAACAGCAAGACAACAAATAAAGCCTAGCTAATAAGCCATAACATCTCAATGGAATTGCTTCCATTAGGCATATATAGATAAACTAACTTCAAATTAAGTGGCACCTGACTCATGCATTTTATTATTCTAAATACTTCAGCCATACGCGTAGAGTATTTTTATTGTAGTGCTGAAATTGTTTTATTAATTTGTGTTATGTGCATGTTTTAAGTGACCAGCAGTGCTGATCAAGGACGCAGAAGGACAGATAGTTTAATTGGCAGCAAGCACACAAGAGTGAATTCTCAGTTGTCAAGTTTCAGGCAGAAGTTCAAGAGAAATACATGCCCACAGCTAAAGCTGAGCCTCATTACTGAGTTTCAAATGCCTATTTAAGACCTCCTCGATTAGGGAAGCATGACAGTTTATTTATTCTTGCCTCAGAATCTTAGTTTATTTCTGATTTAGGTCCACAGAAATGCAAAGACAGATCTTCGTATGAAGAAGATAGTTTCTATTAGAAACCTGAAAGTCATGAGGATGATTTACATTTGAGAAAGTCAAGACTGTATGCGTGGACTCAGCTGAAACTAAGATGTGAGCTCCTCCCTGTAACGTTTCTCAGCAACAACATAACACCATAATCATGCCAAACTGGTCTGCTTGAAAGTATGCTTTTCCTTTAAAGAGACATTTGCTTCCTAATTTCCAGCAACCCACTGAACTTCTTAAAAATTTCATTTCAGGGATGAAGCTATAAATTGTTCTACGATCTTCTTCCTTTATTTGCTTCTTCACATTCATACTGACAAAATCTTTCTACCTTCCTTAGCATCTGTTTAGGTATTTGCATATATTTTCATATAATATAAGCAAAATGAAGTCTCTACATCTATATTATTATCCATTTCCGGTCATTTCCATTATTGGAGACACAAACCTCATAAAAACAGAAGCTGTACAGTACCACTGAAATTCCGTGAGTCTTTATTTAGAAAGCTACCAGCTTCTATGAACAAAATGTTCTGCTGGATATCTTTTTCCCTGCATAGAGCTCAGCCATCTTGCATTCAGTCATCTTCACTTCTATAAAGTGAGGTTGTATCTCTCAAAAAAGGCTGCTATAGACATATGCCCTTTTGACACTGGCATAGTAACTATACAATATAATGTAATGGGGCCACTGTGACACAGTTTCCTTCTACCTTTATGAAAAAAATGCTAACATAAAAGTCTCTGGAACTGTTTAAGAAGTTTCAGAATACAGTATTTACTTGAAAACCATCTGAAAATTAAGCAATTTCTCATTAGTTCTTTCTTTTACTGCTTATTGAGATATTTTTCTCTTTAACTTACCAGGCATTATAATATTGGAAAAACCTAGTTTCCTTGTTATGGATACTCCATGGGTAAATCTGGATGTATACTCTCTCCTAATTTGTTCTATGTCTCCATGAAGCAACTGAAGAGAAACTGCCAAACCTGAAATTGAAGAGAAAAACAATGAAAAATAAGACATTCAAATGGATTATTGTTATCAGTACTTCTTAAAAATTTTATATATTTGCAAGTATATATGCATTCTTGAGAACAGAAAATTCAGAGGAAGTTTAGTAATAGCAAGCCAAGCCACTTCAACTTTTAAATGTATTTGGGAAGGGTATCAACATCCAAAAATCAATAAGGACTTGAAAACAACTACCCATGAGAAAGCATTAGCAAATTATTACTGATGTGTAATTGAACTACAATGACATGTATGAAAATTATCTCAATAGGGATGGACTAATGTTTTAACTAAAAAGAGAACTATAAAGAGGTCCGTTTGGAGAAATTTTAATCAGCAGTATTTGCTACCATTTCAATTTTTCACTTCCTTCGACACAATCCTGCCTTCATTGATAGGCAAGAGAAGGTGCACATACAATGGTCCCCAGCTATGGGTGAAATGCAGAAGGCTCATCACAATGCACCACTTAAACTGATACAAAGTTATACAATTTATTCATCCAAAATCTGAAAAAAAAAATTCTAGTTAACCAATATAGCATAATCAGTACTCTTTACTTAGTAACCATAATTTCATAATGACTGAAATTACAATCTTTTTCCAATATTCATCAGATTTAATTAATCATACTCTTTCTTATGTTTGCTAGAAGACATGCAAAATGCAAGGGTGGCCATAATAATTTTCCAATTTTTATTCCTCTAGAACCAAGGAAGCATAACTTCTTCTACTACATCTGCAGTATACAAACAAATTGCAAAAAGCATATTTCATTACAGTCGAGATTAACAAGAGCAACAGGCATGCCTTTTAGTTATTTCAAATATAATCACTGAGGCAAGTGTCAGAATGACAGAGTTTGTAAAGATTAATCTTGCCTGACCTTCAACATTACTACAGCATATCACGTGTCAACATACAGATCAAGGAGAAGATAAAAGCAAACTCTTCATATACACTGAACAACTGGAGATAAACAGACAACTCAGAAGAAGAGTCATAATGAACTTGAGATTAAGCTGAAGCAAAACCCATGTACAACACAGACTGAACAACAAGGTCATTGGTCCTTTCAGCTTTGAAAGACATTTTCCCTACAACCATGTTACTGTTTAACTGAATAAATTTACTTGAAGTCTGGCAGTTCCTAAAATCAGACCTTAAAAATCTGTACTACGTACTGCCAGTCCAAGCTACTGCAGATCAGATATCTAATTACCATGACAACTTTTATATCTTTCCTCTTACCTACACTTACATTTTTTTATTTTGGCAACTCCAAAGAACGTGATATTCTGACCAAACCTCCCTTCTCATAAAAAACAGCTCACCTACACATCTCCAACTGGGTACATAAACAAATCTTACAAGGAAAAGCATTCAGTGAAGTCTATTCTATTTTAAGGACTGTATTTAATGCCATGGACATTAATTAGTTTTGTAGGGGAATTTATTCTATACAGTGAACAACCTTTAGGGAGTAGTGACAATTATTATTGGGGTAGGTGAGAAAACAAACCACACCGTGGCTAGCTGGTGGTACAGAAGCTTGATACAAATCATACAGGCAAAATTCAGGCTCTGTTAGAGCAGGTGAAAGGTTTTCCATTGCTGTACAGGAAGAACTAGGCAGGGTATAGCTCCCTTATAAATATGGATATTTAGCCCACCTCCAATCTTGCTGCTTTTATATTTTAAGAAATTGCTATACATATACATGTATAATCATGCCCTCATATGCCCCTATTGCACTGTTTCCTTGGAAACCTAAAAAACCCATTTGCTATTGTTCCAGATCACATGAACCACAAGAGCATTAATCAGATATTGTACACCGCCTGGTGTTGAGTAAAGTTATTGTGTTTTCTAAACAAAGGTTGAAGACCCCAAGTTTAATTTTCTTCCAGCACAAATTTCACAGATTTCCTTGAAGAATTTTATTTAACTCTAAAATCAAATGTCAAAAAACCTCATCAATTGCTAAACAACTTTAACTTGAGAAAAAAGCTATCTGTCAAAGATTTGAAGTATTTGCTCATGCAAGGCAAGAAAGATATAAAGCTCCGTATTTCATGGCATTCACTGTTAGAAAGTGAAGAGTCATCTTTATACATCCAAGAAATCTCTCAGTGAACACACTTGAAACACAGGTTAGTCATTTTAGCTATAGTTTTAATACATCTTTGGAATCTAAATGGCATGCATTCCTCAGCTTTTCAGAAAAATGAAAAACACTGGATTACAGATAGCAAAGTTACTTAAAAATGTTATATGTTATATACTGGCCTCTTACTAAAGAGGCCAGTAAATAGGAAAGACTGAAAGTCAACCAGAACGGAAACAAAGCAAGGACGCACAGGGAAGGAAATCTGAAGAACCTGCAAAAATCAAGTCTTCAAGTTAACAGTTTTGTCACTGAGGACCTGGTTGCCAAATAAAAGGGATTTGACAAGACGGGAAGTAGAACTGGTAAATCTGGTAAAAATGCTAAAGTTGGGAGCACACAGACTTTACATAACCAATGAAAAGAACACAATTCCCAGGTAAGCATTAAGATTGCTCTCTCAAAGCTCCACTAATTTTGCAAGGAACCCAGGCTACCCTCCATTAAGGACCTAAAATCATAAGAGGCATACTGTCACTGAGGTGTGATACACACGTTACAGAACAGGTTGCCTGAATTCCCAATGATTTGTTACATTCAGGATGTTGAGATGGGCAAAAGGAACATACTGTATATGAAAAGGTTTCCACTAGAACTGGTTTCATTCTGCTCTCAAGATCACACGACTTGATGACCAATAATAGGCCACTGATGAGCTCTTCACAGGTCTAGGGCCTCTAGTATCATCCTATGCCAGTACTTTCAAGGTGTCAGTTATGGTCACATGTCTTTACTCTTCTGTGTTCATTTTAGTCCAGGGTTATAGATGGTTAACTCTACACAGAGTAACTACTGTTAGAGCTATTTGTTAAATACAAAGCATATATACCAAGGTGGGTTACACCACATAACTGCACAAAACTAAGCAAGAGCTATAAAAAAGCAAATGAAATTTATTATTTTGTCATTAGATATATGTTTTTACAAATCAGAACAAATCTCCAGGCAGGGTAAAACAAGTCCGGCCAGCCAAAGCCAGATAGAGGACCTTGTTGGCAGCTAAACACAAAGCCTGTGGCCAGTTGCAAGCCACAGCAATCCCATATTCATGGGTTTATAAAAATGCAATACACTTGCTAAAGAAAGTAGACATCCATCATGACTGAGGAACCATAGAATCGTAATAAAAATCATGGGGAAGAGGTACTTTAAAAAGATAGAACAATTAATTTTACAGCAGACTACAGTTTGTATGCTTATTATAAATCAAGCTACCAGAATATCAATGAGCGTTAACTAACATAATTTAAAACATACTGACACATCACATTCAGATTTTCAGAAGGGTGCAGATTCAGCTGAAGAGGGACTCCCTCAGGCACACTGCAAAACAAAGTAGACTGAAGAGGAACTGACAAGTTGAAACATATCACCCTTAAACTAAAAGAGAAGATATACAGGCTAAATAATATGAAGAAATTCTTTACGGTGAGGGTGGTGAGTCACTGAAAAAAGATGCCTAGAGAAATTGTGGATGTCCCACTCCTGAAAGTGTTCTAGACCAGGTTAAACTGGGCTCTGGGCAACCTGATCTAGTGGGTTGCATCCCTGCCAACAGCAGGGGGACTGCACACAGCAAAATTATTAGCTTTAGAAAAAAATTACAGCATTTTGTGATGGGACAGCTGTTCACAGACAAAGCAAAATAGAGATCTGCAACATGCCACCATACACTGCATCTGACTGTGGTTTGAGACACTGCACCATCTATGAAACCTAGGAGCCATCCAAAACTTCATAACTATACATTTTCCATTTCTAGAACATTAGGAGCTAAAACATAACAATGAAAATGATAATCCAGTCTCTGAAGGACTGGCACATTTTCTTTAATAAGGTATGTAGCCTAGCTTTGTCCTCTCAGAAAAAACTTCAACTACCTCCCTAGTGGTAATTAAAACCTCTTGTGTTAGCTATTACTCCTTATTTACCCCAGTTTTGAAACTACTACTACAACACTCTGTAAGGAACTGCAAATAGACATGCTTTTATTTCTTTTGCAAGCACATGAAATTTCTCACTATTAACTTGTACTGAGTTTCAACACAACACAGATTATTTTTATCATTCAGATGAAAGAGCATGCATAAAATTGACAAGCTGCTGAATAAGCATCCCAGATTTTTGTTAGATTTGTCATTTTACCTTCACACAGCTTTTGTACTGCATTATTGATTTCTGCACTTAGTTATGACAAAAGGCATCTGTTCATTATCCTTATAGACCCTTTATTTGCATTTGAGCTTCTGGGGGGAGGGGAAAGAATTTACACTCAGCTACTATCTACTGGCAGCAGAGAATCTTAGATCATATTAAGAAGAAAATTCCTAGCAGCTGTTCAGGAAGCTGATAGAAGAAAAAGAAACGAACCTCAGACAGAATGTTAGTCAGCACTCTCTGTATTTTCAGAAAGGTAATAAAATAAGGCATGTGTCCAAATAAAGCTGCCTAAAGGTGTTGAAAGTATTCTGAGGGTTTACAGGTGTTCCCATTTCCAGTAGTGTTTTAAGTGCAAAGGTAAAAAGTAGTAGATTTGCACAATGCTATTGGCAAACAAATGATTTATTGATTTAACATGATCTGGGACAAACAATTGTATAAACCTTGGCCCCAGAAAACTCTATGTAGAAAATCCCACAAATTACAGTCTGAGAATAGAAAGATTAAAAAGGAGAGGTAGATTCGGTCCTTGATGGCCTTTTTGAAGACTTAATTCTGATTAATTTAAATTATCAAAGGAAACTCCAAACTCTTTTCCTCAGCTTTAAATTCTGGGGTTTAGCTCAGTAAAAGAAGAATGCATAAATGCCATTGCAACATTTTGACAGCTTTCTTGGAGCTCCTGTACCCAAGACTTTTGTCAGAAATGCCCTCAAGTGTATAAAGCAGGGATGTTTTTCTTCTTCAAATGGAACATAAACACTTAAATTCAAATGACATTTAATTGTCATAGGAAAACCGGCTTGGAATTTCTTTACAGGGTAGATGGTAGAACCTCAAGTATTGCTTCAAAAGGCTAAATTACTATTATAAGCACCTAGTCTAACTTCCATATAAAGACAATAGATTTCAGAAATAATGTCTCCAGCTCTCACCTTAGCAAGCCCACTGCTGCCCTTTTCTATTAACAACTCACAGGGCATGTTAGCACCCATTTGCACACTACAGTGTTATATTGCAAAGGTGAACCATCTTGCACAAAAATTTTTAAAATTACATTTTTACAAATAAGATGGTTAGCTAGAATATTATGGAATGTGCAAAACACGCAATTTTGCAATTATAAGTGCTTTATATTGCTTCTAGTGCAAATAACAGACAAAAGGTTCCAAGGAAACACATTTCCTCCTTCACGAAGTGTAGCTCTTCATGCAAACAGAATTGTATTAGAAATTTAGCTACTTGCATTCCAATTATGTGTCTTATTTCAAAGGAAACAGATGTTTAACAGGTACCTGAACAAAATGTTAAAAACCAAATCCCCACCAACATAAGAACCTAGGTAACAATTGTAAAGAACTTGTAAATATATTCTTTGAAGGCACTAAAATCATGCATATATGTTCTATAATTCATTATTTGAAATAGTGTTGAGTTTTTATTTTTTTAGTCGATAAAATGAAGTAAACACTTCCAACAAGTAGAACAAATTTTTGGAAAAAGCTTATAAAAACATAACCCAACTCCAAGATAGAAAGAAATACGAACCAGCTATTGTTATTATGTAGCCTTAGCTTATGTAGCCTTAGCTAGGAATTTCTGGCTTTAAATTGGGTGCCACTTGAACCATGTACAGCAATAGTGTGTCCAGCAGGACCAGGGCAGTGATTGTTCCCCTGTCCGTGGCATTGGTGAGGCCACACCTCAAATCCTGTGTTCAATTTTGGGCTCTTCACTACAGGAAGAAAACTGAGGTTCTGAAGCATGTCAACAGAGTTTGTTAAGGGTCTGGAGCACAGTTTTTATGAGGAGCAGCTGTGGGAGCTGGGGCTGTTTAATCTAGAGAAAAGGAAGCCGAGGGGAGACCTTATCTCTCTGTACAACTACCTGAAAGGACGCTGCAGGGAGGTGGGGCTCCGTCTCTACTCTCAAGTTACAGGCAATAAGAGGAAACTGCCTCTGGTTGTACCAGTGGAGGCTTAGATTGGATATCAGGAAAAAATTCTTCATGGAAAGGGTTGTCAAGCACTGGAAAAGGCTGTCCAGAGAAGTGCTTGAGTCCCTGGAGATATTTTAAAAACCCACTTGGCAGTGCTGGGTTAATGGTTGGACTCCATGATCTTAAAAGTCTTTTCCAACCTAAACGATTCTATGATTCTATAATTGCAGTACTGACTTGAACAACAAGTCATAGTTTCTACTGAATATAAGATCTCCCTGACAGTATCACAGTGGCATATTTTTCATTCTTCTCTAAAAACAAATCTTTTAGTAACACTGAAGAGAACAACATGAATTTAACTCTATTACACCCTTATCTCTTCAGGGCCGAATGATCTCGGAACAACACTTTATGTGCAAAATTCTTTATATGTGTAATCTTTTGGCTTTAGCATTTTTTGAGAACAAAAAATTCATTGTATACTTAGTGAAGCACATAAGAGCAGTATTCTTATTTTAAATGTATTTCAAACAGCAGCCTTCAATGACAACTAATTCTTAAACATATCAGACTGAAATACACATAATTTGCTTGTCACAAAACAAAGATTAAAAATTACAGATTCATAAACTGTCCTAGAACTAGAGTAACTAAGCAAATGCACTTGATGCTCAAACATTAGTGATGTGAAGATAAAAAATACAATTCAAAGCAACACTGACACCTGAGAAACATCGGGAAACTTTTCTGTGATTAATTACATGCCCAGGAGTTACCTAAGAGTTACGTACTTCATTCTGTTTTACCTTCTTTATCAAGTTCATGTTATCGCGCCTGCTATCATTCCTCCTCATTGTTTCTAAGTCATTGCTCCAGTCAATACGCCACTGTAAGCCTGTGCTTTCTTTTTGGCTAAAACTCATAGCTGTTCCTAGCACGGAATGCACATTTAGTTTCCCATCTGACATTTCTTGTGCTGATTCATGGGAAAAAGCTCTCCTTGCAACAACTCTGAGTGTGGTAACGCTGTGAACTGCTGGGGTAGTGCTATGCAAACATAGTCACACTTCTGGTATCTAGAAAATACTTTAAGTTACCACAGCTCTATTCCTAGAAATATCGTAAACTTATACTGAGCTACCGATTTCCCGCTGCATTTGATCTCTTGTAGCTTTTCATTTCACAAGTGTGAAAAAATTATGCTCTTTGATTAAGGGGCCTCTGCAGTTTCTCCCCTGCAAGCTAAACAATGACCCTAACAGGCTTCCTGCTTCAAATCAAGGAATTTGTAAGCCAAAGCTTACTTTTTGTGAACTGGGAAATCCAACAGACCAAGTATACGTTTCTTTAAATTTCTCAGCATTTGACAGTAACCATGGAGAAATTACATCATTAAGAGTGCCAAGGGGCTGCTGAACCCAGGTAAATAGGCATGGGAAGACCTCAAAGCACATATCACTGTTTCTAACTGTCTCCATTGCCATACTTGCCTCAGAACTTGCATCTTGTCAGATGAGTTCATGCACTGGGCTGGGTCTACCTCATGTCTTTTCTGAACAAGCCTTATATGATCACTGAGCCAGACTGACTTAGTGGCAACTGACAGGTATACTGGGGAAAAAAATTCTCACATATGAGGTAAAAACAATTCCCTAAACCAAAGGATGTTCTATGACACTTACTTTAGATTGGTTGAATTAAAATTATTTGCCTCTGAATGAGCAACACCACTGAACTTCAAAAAAGTTAGATCTCACTTTGAGGTTGGTGTCTCTTTCAGCTGATGTTGGACCACAAATTCCTGAGGACCCTTCCAGCCTAACTTACTGTATGATCTGATGAATAACTCTCCTCCTTAAGATGACAGATTGTCTTTCCTCATGATGGTATTGTTAGCAAACATCTGTCAACAAATGGGCTTCAAGCCCTCCATGCTTCAATCAGGGCATTCTAGTTTCAAGCACTCACATCAATTAAAGTTAATGTATAATTAACAGTGTTTCCAGTGGACTTGCAAAGTAGGTTTGGCATTGCTACCACAGAATACATCACACTGCATTCAGTAATAATGCAATTAGGTTACATCACTCTTGCCTAGTTCATCAGAACATTCCAAAATAATGGCACAAGGAAAGATTTTCCCGCTACATTAGTTATTTTCATGGAATCCACACAAGAGTTCAAAGCTACAAAGCAGCTAGATGTGTTTATAATTTTTTATATCAGTAATTTAATCTCTGTAGAACATGAAAGGATTTTCACCTCCTTTGCTGTCACAACTGAAAAACACATGTATCCTTTTCTCAGGTTCCAAGAATTACTGCATCAGGCACATGCAACTTTTCAAGACTCGTTATAAGGAAATCCTAATCAGCGTTTACAGAGAAGCTTACACTTGAGACTATTCGAAGCCTAAAGGAAAAAGCAGAGCAAAACAGAATGTCTTGCAAACCCTTAAAAGTAAGTTATTCAGTCTTTCTTTTCATAGGAATGTTAAGAAAAAGAAATTTGTAATGCATTTCATCAATATTTAAATATTATTTTTATCAGGTAACTCATTGGGGAGAATATTCATACACATCATGAGATCCAGGCTTTCTCTTCTGTCAGATTTGGTAAGAGGACATGAATACAGATCACACTTAAGAAAATCATGCACTACTCAGAAGGCTTTAAAGCCACTTCCACTTTCCCCATGGTATCACGAATATTTTCAGACCATATACGAAGTTGAATTGTTGCTGCAGGGAAGTTGGAGAAGCCAAGCAATTAGCATGCTCATCTGGGACATGCAAGACTGACTGAAAATCCTTTTTCAAATCAGATCTCTGGTTCCAGAGATACAAAAATAGAAATGTGCTATTCTCCTCATAAAACTGATGCAATTAAGTGTGATGCCTATGCAGGAATATTAGTTTTTCCACTGCTTTTTGCATTTTAAAACGAAGTAACCAGCTTCTAATTCTAAGAAAAAAATATTATACAAAAAATAGATTTTACAGCCAGGTCTGCTCCAGAAATTACTAAAACCTGGTTTGTTTAATAATGACATTCCACAAATACCATAAATTCAACGTAAGAAATAACAATGCTACTGAACGCAGCGAAGGTTCTACAATTTGGCCTTTGCAATAATGGTTTGATCTCGTACACCAGGCAACAAATTTCCAGTAATGTGATACCTCACATCAGCTGCAAAGACCAGTGGTGAATGGGAATTGCATCCACTACCTGCTGCTCCACTCTCTGTTACATTGGCAATTCATGCAGAAAACACATTCCGGTTCTCACTTCAGCAAAGGATACTAAATTATCCATGAGAGTGTGTCCTTCTTTCCATTCCTGCACCACTGAGAAGAGGAAAGGGGATGAACATCTGTCCCCTGCTCCTTTTTGGACTTCATTAAGAAGTGACAGTCATTTATCTTTATTTGATCCTTTTTAGACACAAGCTGAGAACAAGATGCAAGAGGACTCTGTACTTAAGAACTGACATGAGTTGAAGCAGAAAAAGTAGGTTTTTGGGAGTGGGGGCTTGAGAGGCAAATACAAATGCTATAGTCTGTCACTATGCATCTTAAATGCAAGACACTCATAGCACATTTTGAGTTCCTTTTTAGATTGCCCCAAAAACTGAAAGATTCTTTTTTCTTGAAGAATATTATGAACTATTTGATAAACTATTTTAGCAGGGGGACACAACAATTTGTGGAAACTAAAGACTGTGTAAAATCTCCTGACTTGAAAGTGTACAGGAATATGAAGAGGGAACAAGCCTAGAGAATAAACAACAGTCTGAAGTATCTTTGCTGTCTGTTGTTTTCACCATGCTTCCTTTCTAAGTCTTTTTCAAGTGTTCAAGGTGATTTGAAAAGGGCAAGTGTGTTATAAACCAAAAAATCAAGTTTTCCTACATCTGGCTCATACCTAAAACAGTTCCTAAGCGAGAACAAAGACCTCTCTCCCTGTAATGCAAGGTGTTATTCTCTTTTGACAACAACAAGGTGGCAGCCAAAGATAATGAGGCTTCAGAACCAGCCACTCAACATTATCACAGAAAAAGACAGCAAATGAAAAAGTAGTGTAACAACAATATTTTCCATGAGGTGTCAGCAGAAGTATCTGAACATATTGCTAAAACCTTGCAAGTGTTTTTTCAGGCTGCTAAGGAGACACAGGAGAATGAATTTCATGTGTGTGATATAAACAACCTTCCATAGTTTATCTTTCAGTTGCTCGGTACTCAAAGCGGCATTACTGCTCACTTCCTCCTTCTCTCTCCAACCTCCACATCCACTACTGGAACTCTGTGCTGCTCTTCCCTCTTTGCGTCCCTTACCCTGACAAACCTTTTTCAAAATGTAACTAATCTTCCATTTGCTACCTTTAGTTTCCAGCCCCCTGAAACCTGTAAAAAAATTCATGTGCCGCATCTTTCATGTTGAATATTCACATAATTAAGAGTGTTCAAATTTATCCAACGTCTCCTAAGAACTGCACATTTAACTGTGACTCTTATTTCATGAGAAAAAAATAGACTTAGCAATGTATCACAGAGTAAGCACATATTGCATGGACAAGCAGAACAACCAAGAATAAGTTTTTTCTTGATGAATATGATTAACATATTTAAGAAGCCAAACATTAAACTTACTCAGTAATGTACCCTTCTATTTGCAATACATGATTTTTATATTTATTGTCCAATAAGATCCATGATATTCTAAACCTCAAATATATATATATGTGGCTAGATTATATATGAGAAAATAATAGAATTAGAAATGGTTAAATATATAACTTCAGTCTTGATAAATAACATGAGGTTTTATGTGATTCTTGGTTATCCACTAAAGATTGTTAAACATACATTTTCAAAATAAACATTATGTTTGAAATCAAGTTAAAGAAGCCTGCAAGGTACAATATAGTTAGTTAAAGAAGCATGAAGTCTACTACATGAAAGGCATTACAAATACAATATTGAACCTTGAAAATCAGATTTTTCTATAGTCATATTTCAATTAATCGACAATTCACAGGGAAAACCAACATTTGAATATAGGGACAATAGACTCATAAGCCTTCATTTCAGGTTTCATTTCAAGTTTGACCCCATCTTTGAATGACAAAATTCACTAAAAGTTAGCAAGTTGATACGAAAAAAAGAAAACAAAAAATACAAATTCAACATCTCCTATGAGTCAAACACCATCTCATAATAACAAAGCTCAGTTGTGCTTTGTTTCCTTAAGTCTCACACCCAAATTTATTTCAGTGACAGTTCCAGTAACATACAGCTGACTGTGGAGGACTGTTGGTAAGTTCTTAAATTACGACTCTGCATCTTGCTCAGCTAGGATGCAAAGTTACCAGTAGGAATGCAGATTGCACATTCTTTTTTTTCTGAAGTTTAATATATAATTGTTCTGGTTTCAGCCATGAGGGGGTGAAGTCTGGAGCCATGTGGGTGTGTCTAGGTTGCTATTCTATACCAGCTACATCATCTATGGTGTGGAAGTAAGAACTCTGGCTTCCAGGAAGGAGCAGTGGCTTCAAGTCAAGAAAAAGCCTGGAGGGAGGGAGGAAACTCATCCACGGCTGATTGTTGTGCAGGGCCCTCAGTGAACATTTTACATGCTTTTTTGTACACTTCTGTTATTAATAGTGCTGCTGTTTCTGTTTCTTTTTCTTATCTCATTGCTCTTTCCAGTAAATTGTCACCCCAGGATCTCTGCCTTTTGTATATCCCACCAGACGGGGGGAGGAGAGTGACTCGTGGTTTCCTTTTTAGTGTGAGTACTAAACTGGGGAATACCATTCCTAAAACACGACAGTAATGTCAGTGAAAAATTTTATATTCCTGATGCATCCTGATGATCCCTGAAAATGTGAAGCAGAAATGTCAAGCAATATGGATATATAATTTGATCAGCTCCAGAACTGAACAGAACTCCAGCAAACTGTAGCTCCTCAGCACAGAATAAAAGTTTATATTACATAGTACCTTGAAAAAATTCAGTGACTTTTTATTTTTAAATGTGCACATGAACAGCGGTATTGTACATTTTCATCTGACTATTTTTCTCTATGTGCAAAAATTTTTCTTTCATAGCTGTTAGTCTTTATAAAATACAGCTATTTCATTTGCAAACTAAGAAATCCCTAAGAATGCAAACAGAAAGGTAGCAAATTACTCACCTGCATTGGAGCCTGTCAAGTTGTAACGTGCATTCAGCTTTTTAATGATATTTTCATGGATCTGATACCAGTCACTCTCTGTGTTGCACCTAGAAAAATTATAACTTTCTTAATTCTGAAATGGGAACACAAGTTTATCAGACCAACTTCACAACATATCCCTAAATAAATCTTTTTTAGCTTACAAAACAAATAACACAATGGGAGCTAAAGCCCCATGAAACTGCCTGTCTCAATGGAAAGAGTGCCCTTACCATTTGAGAAAGGCACCATGAAATACTGGCTTCGTGTGGCAAAGGATGAGAGAAAGATAGGAACAATTATGCTGAGGAATTCAGCCATGACCAAATTCATTTCTGTACAGATCTATCCTTCAGGGCTAACCCACACAGAAATCTATCTTGTGACACTCAAAAGGAGACACAGGACTCAGAGCTGGTCTTAGTAGACAGAAAAATCTGTGCTGTACACTTCAAAGTTACTCAAAAAGGTTGTGATCTTCAGGAGGTAGGCAATGAAAGAGCAAATTACATTTCACTATACATTTAGAAAATAGCTGGTTTTCCATAAGGAAAACCTGACTATGTTCTAATGATCACTTTTCAAAGTTTAGGCTTGAGCTAGCCTTAGCATTAAATCTGATTTCTAGTGATAATTCTTTTTCCATTGTTTTCGTTATTTTAAAATAAACAGGCAAAATTTAAAAAAACCCCAAAATATAATAGGCAGACAAACCTATAAACAAATAAACAATTTGTTAACCAATAGCGAACATTTATGTGACTTTAATGTTCTGGGAGTCTAAATAAGAGCCAGCCCACCTGTCCACTATTACACTAAACTGCTTTTCTGCAGCACTGATTCCAGCAGTTCCAATTCAACTCAGATGCAAACAGAGGAAAGACATCCAGGTCTTCAAGATTTGAGTGCTACCCCTGGGAAGGGCAGAACTTTCTCATACACATGACAATACGTGTCCCAGGTATATGTACTTAGAATAGGCCACTCCACAAAACAGTTCTTACTACAATGCCCAAGATCAGCAGGAAATTACATGCATTGAGTTGCTACTAGAAAACGGAACTTTCTTCCAGTTGCTAGCAGCCAAAACACAATTTAATCAAGCATTCATTTTTAAATCTGCTTTTGATTTTCCATTCTCCAGCGCTAACTGCCTTTTATATTTTTGTTATTCCCATTATATAGTTGCTTCATTTCACAAAAAGATACTGTCTGCTTTTTTTTCTGTAGTTACAAAGTACTTCCACTAGATGCCTAGGCAGCACAAGGCACTTATTTAAGTCCTAAAAGCACTTTATGTTAGCATAATAAGAGAGCTCCAGAATAACATTAAAAATGCCAAAACACACACCAATACCTAAAAGGATGTACCCTTTATCTTTAATATTATCCCACTTTATAAACACACCTGTAGAACTAGCCAAAATTTCCACACTGTGATGAAAAAAACAAAAAAACCCCAACAACAAAAAAACCAAACCAGCTACTGTGCATTTTTGGAACAGAAAGGAGCTAGAGCTATTTACTCACACTGCACTTAACACCACTGATTCTGATGAAAAATTACTCCAAGGTACTTCCAAAAATTAAGAAAAAAATATTTCTTACATGTAGACTTTTAAGACGAGGTCATCCTTTGAATCTCCTGCCAGCAAATCTGCAATACTGAGGACTGCACAGCCAAAGGGCCGTCTATATTGTACATTGCAGGCATTTTTCTTTTCTCCAGCTCCCATTCGTCCTGCCAAATGAAACACGTATTTGATGCATAATCCACGGAACTGCTCTCCAAACCACAGAAGGGAGGCAGCAAGCAATCCAGTTCAGACAATGCCAAATATACTCCCATTGGGAACCTGGTCCATCTTTATACTACATGCAGATAACAAATGGTACAGTAAGTCCACTCAGTATGTGGTAATCTTGAAAGGTCTCAGACCAGAGGTTCTGCTCATCCTCTCATGACCCCCACTCAACAAACACCACACTTTGTACTACCCAGTCATAGAAACCTCATGACACTATCAAAAATTTAGAGTTCAGACATGACAGAGTGTTCAACATTCGCTGTCAGGTAAGAATTATTTTACTGTGGTTGTTGCTACCCATCATTTATGTGAGAGATGTTGTGATGGAGCCATTACAATTTAGTAATCAAATGCTGTTTCCTTATAGGCAACTGGAAAGTAAGGGGATAATTGACCAGTTGCCGAAGAATAAAGAAAAAGAGATGAAACACAGGGAAAAAAGATGACAAAGGGCAGAAGAACAATTTATGGTAAGGAAAGAAAGAATGCAGTCAAGGAAAAGAGATTTGAAACAAAATATTTTTTCTAGCCCTTTCTATTTGATTTAAATACAATTTATCAATCTTCTCACTGTGTTCCTGGCATTTGAAGCTGTCCTCTTTCTATCCATTTTATTCAATTGTGCACTAGCAGCTATGTATCTTTCCCACCAAATCTTAATTTCTGACAAAAAAAACCTATGGCTGCAGTTGCTGCAGGGCAATGTCTCACACAAATATCCCTATGCATCACAGCAGCTTGAAGAGTAATTGTTCATTTTCACACAATAAAGCAGCTAAATGTTATTTTAACTTTTTAATATTTCAGTGGTTCATGTATAAACTTGACTGTGAATATATTTTAAAACTATACAACTGGAAAAATCCTACTCTTTTATATTCTTTAAAACATTTATTCTTTAACTGTACTTACAATCAGAGTTTACCATATCTTTTCTAAAACCTTGCCAATAAAAACAAAACAGTGTATTTTGATGAAATATCAAATCAGCATAAAAATGCAAGGTAAATTATTTCTCAAAGCTGTAAAATAAAGTTTACTTTGTAACAAGTTGTTTCTGAACACAGAACAAGTTACAGCAACTATACTTCAAAAAGTCTTTCAAAAACTGGAAGAAAAGCTATATTTAGTACTGCACTGATGCAACTAGAGGCAGTTTACAAAGAAAACAATATATCTAAGAGGTCAGAAGCAGACCCAAAGATTATCGTTTCACATCAGTACAGACCAGAGGATAACTTCTTAAAAGAAGTACCTAATACAAATGTACACTTTTCTTCTCCTCCACTTTTTTTTCTAGAGAACTTGATATCTGTCTATAGCATTAGACATTAAAATTTTTATGAAATATTGTCCATTTTTTCCCCTCTAATCCTTTTTAAAGGAGTCAGAGAGAAGACAAAATTCATCTGAACGATTTCAGATCTACATCAGGCATCAGGTATTATATACAAATTAGGTACACTAAATGTCCAGGCAAGCTTTTCTTTTTCAAAGGATGCTTGAAATTACACTTTAGAACAAGAATGGACTCCCCAGTGACAACTCCATCATCTTAACACAGTTCATATTTGAAACTTTCATTTCGTTTTGTGATAGCATCAAAGTATACTGCATCTAAACTCAGTTAGCAGTATACTTGATAAATAACATAAAACAGTGCTGAGAAATCCAAAGCAATTTTTCCAACAAAAACCAGGCTTTTTTTTTTCCAAAAATTTATTCAAAAGTCTAGCCATTATAACAAATCCAAAAGCTAGCTCCAAGCAGTTTTCTTTTATTTACTGTCATACATCTAACAAATATAAGATTATACCTACCTATTCGGATAATGTGCACAGTGATATAGATGTCCTTCCTGAGTTCACTGCTACCCAAATCCTGCACAAGATCAGAACCTCATTATTTATGACTCCTGATTAAAATGTGACATTTAAAGAGATCTGTACAAATTGCTTTCACTGCCAGTGAAAGTGATAAATGAACAGTGAGTTCATTTATACAGCATTAATAAATCCCTTCAACACTTTAAATTAGCAGTCATGCACTCAAAATAAGTGTCCTAAAATATCATGGTTAGTATTTGCTGTAATGTAGCAAAATCAGTGGGAGAGCAGAAGAGACTTTCTGTGTGCCTTGAACAGCAGTGATGCATTTGTGCAATTCCAAATATTCTGGAAGTACAGAGAGTGCTGCACAAACAATCGTTGGGGTGTAAAAAGTACAAGGAGGAAACATAACTGGTCCTTGTTGCAGAGGGAACGACCAGTACATGTACCTATGTGGAAGTTCAATGAGTGTCCACATACTGCCAGGAAACTTTCAAGCTGGGATTTCACCCATACCTTTCAGCCGCTCAAACCACTCTGTTATGAACCACTTGATGTTCATAGCAATGTACGAGCTTAGGGAGCAGTTCTGAGTCAACCACAGAATACCAATTTAACTCAACTTCTATTCTCAACATCCAGTACAAAACAGATTGAGACTAGGAAGAACTCACCACAAAGAGAGAACAGTGTCTTTCAGGCTTTTCGGGACATTTTGGCAGACCATTTCTATTCAGTCTTAAAAAAAATCTTTCACTGTAAGAAAACAAATATGACAGATACGTTGAACAACACTACAGCAAAAGCAGATGTCATTTTGATCTTATTTCCAGATGCAATCTTCCTCAAGATACAAATGAATGAAACAATTTCTTTCTGAATGTCTCAGATATATCAATAAAAAAAAGGGAGACACTAGTGAAGGGTAGTGATTAACTTAATCACCTAACAAAATTACTAAATCTCAATACAAAATAGAAGACTGATTGTCATTTGGAAGAATGATATTGTACATCGTAGTACACAGAAACACAAGCAATAAAATCCATTTATCCTAGAACTAAAATTAGATGTGTAGTAGGTTGGTATTGATTCTTGCTAAACAAATGTCAACATTACCATGCTTGTATTCAACCAATATTCTTTTTCATACATAGGATGATGATTGTAGGAGGCATTTTTCTTACATAACTCTATTAAAAACTCTCACTACAGTACTGATTTTAGCAGTTTTGTAAGAGTCTTGAAAGTTCCAGCAGGGCAAATTTAATTTTTGAAATCCTGTTTTGCAATCAACTGTGACGTGTTAAATGCTGCAGCTGATATAAGTACTAATACTGCTAGCAGGGAGACGCAGAGAATTCTTATTTCCAAATAGAAGAGGGCACAAGACCCCACTGGAAGAGAAATTACTTTTTGAAATATTTCCATTAGATCACAGGATTTATGGATAAACTCTAAGCAAACCTGGCAATTCATGCACAGCAATATGAAGAAACAAACTTTCCATGCTTTGGATAATTTTCTCTAAGACACAGCCTCACAAGAAATGTAACAATCATATTTCTGTAGTGAGAGATGTGGAAGATGGGAAAGGCAAGTAAGTGTTATATACATTTCCCTTCACCCTCTCACCTCCAGCCCCAGCTGGCCAGACACATGAGTCTGGATGTCCTGTAATGGTCAAATCAGAAATAAAATTTCCTAAATACAACTAGGTGTTTTTCTCAGCTGTATCCATATCTTCTCCTTATTCCGGAAGCTAAACATGATTTACCACTGCCCTATATCAAGCATAGCTTTTCAAAATCCAGCTGGAAAATCACTAGGAATATGCTGGATAAGATCCAGCTCAATAGAGACTAATTAAATCTTTATTGCACCAGCATTTGCCTTGTAGAAAATCTGCATCGATCATTCACAGAATCAGTCATTCATGTGGAAAGGGACCTCAAAGGGCCTCTCTGTTCAAACTCCTGCTCAAAGCAGGGTCGGCTATAAGGTCAGATTAGGTTGCTCAGAGCTTTAACCAGTCAGGTCGTGAAAACCTTCAGCTATGGAAACCACAAAGGCTCTCTGAAAAACCCATTCCAGTGTCTGACTGTCCTCAGTTTCTTTCTTTACATCCAGATGCACATTCTCTTGTTTCAATCTACATCCCTTGTCTCTCATTGCCCCACCATGCACCACTGATCTTATTGATCTGTAGGTAAATGGGGACAAACTTTTTACTGGGGACTGTTGCCATAGAACAAGCAGTAATGATTATAAACTAAAAGAGGCTTGATTCAGACTAGAAATAAGGAAGAACTTTTTTACAATGGCAGTGGTAAAACACTGGAACAGGTTTTCCAATGAGGTAATAGACGCCTCACCCATGGAAATATCAGTCCAGTTGTGCAGGACTCTGACCAGCAAGACTCCAAGACTCTGTGATCTTGGAGGACTTTTCCAACCTTAATGATTCTGTGATGATGTCCTAGCTCATTGCACAGGGGCTGAACTAGAGATAACCTTTAAAGGTGCCTTCTGACCCAAAACATTCTACACATCTATGATTATTCTGTGATTTAGCTCCCCTCAAAACTGCTTCTTCTCCAATCCGAACAAGCCCCACCGCTTCAAGCTGATGTCCCAAGGCAGGTGCTCCTGTCCACAAACAACATGAGGCCTTCTGCTGAACTCACTTAAGCTCATTTATGTTGGTCTTGTACTGAAGGACCCAAAACTGGCATGGTCTGACCAATGCTGAGCAGGGATGATCGCTTCCCATAAGCAACCGGCTATATTCTTGTTGACACAACCCAGGATGCTGTTACACTCAAGAGCACATCTCTTAAGAGCTACATCTGGAGAGGGCTTTATGTTTTTATGTGCCAGCTATCCAGGCTGAAACTGTAAATACTTAAGACTTTCTTACTGCGATTCTTTGAAAACTTTTGTGCAATCTTCAGCTGTATAGCTTTTTTATCAGACACCATAAAAGGCAGAACCTAAGAAACAGTAGAGTTGAGCTCACACGTGAAAATGTTATTTCCTCAGCAAAATGCTATTTTTCTCATTCATGTTTTATGATACAGCAAACTTCTGTAGCTTAGGTCTCCATGAGAACACTAAAATTGAGTTTTAAAGAAAGACTGTTTATGTAAGTGTATTTTTACAGAGAAACAAGGTGGTATTTTGCTGTTGATTTACAACTGGTTTCAGAATAATTACGCCCTTTCATTTAGAATTTAGCTGATTTTTAATATTTTAAAATACAGTAAAAAGAAGTGCAGAGCTTTGTTTATAGGTCTCACACAAAATTACTGTACATTGAACAAGAATTATTAATTATATTGCCAAAGTCATCAAGTCTTAGGATCCCATTATGTGTGTCACCATGTCAAACTGAATACATTTGAAAAAGTCTCTGTTCCATCAGTAATACAGGTTCTGTGTACTGAAACCTGCAGTGCATTGGTACATGTCAATAAAAATTTGGCCAGTAAAGGTGATTCTGAATTCCACCGCTTTATCTTCAGTCTGTATAACAATTTAAAAGTAATACACGCATACATACACACCACATTTCACTATGTTTTCGTCTTTAAAACAAATGCTAGATATGTTGGTTCAACGAAAAATACCATTCATAAGCTATCTTCATAGTTTACCTGTTAACTGAGAATTATATTTAACTGGGAGTGTATTCTGTGTTTAAGTTTACATTCCACACCAACAAAGGTACATCTTTTGAAAGCTTCCTATTCACTATCCACTACAATATGAAATTTTCAAGCTCTGTTTATACTCACAGATCATGAGATTATTATTCACAACACAACTAAAAGCCAAAGACTTTTGTGATGCCACAAAGAAATATACTGATTGCAACAGATATGTAATGGTTATGCAGATCTAGTTTCCTCATTTGAATTTGAAATTTTGTTTAACTGAAACAGAAGACGCAGTGCCAATAAAAAAAGCAAACCAAAACCAACAAATAAAAAAAAAAATTTTAAAAAAATCTTAATCCTTGTTCAGTGCTTTATGATACCTTTTTTTCACTAGAAACATATGACAGTACCAGTTACAGCTCAGATTAAAATAGTTATCTTTGAACATTTCCAGGGAGAAAATGCAAGCAGTTAGACTTGTAAGATTACAAGACAAAAATGGCAATGTTATATCTACGTACATAGAGCATGGGCTATACCATTTCTATATACCATTTCAAAGAATTTCGATAGAGACAAACAGGTTAGAAAAAGTGCTAAGGAAAGGAAACAGCCTTCATAAAACAAAATAAAGACAGAGTTCCCAAGATCTGAAAGCTTGGCTTCAAACAGCAGTTTGAAGGGTTAAATCTAGAGCTAGTATCTTACTGTGCAGCAGTTTTCGCAGCAGTCAGCTACACATACATAGATACAGCAAGTACACAGAGCAATACCCCAAAACAGAAATACCTCTTCTTTATATCAGGATGATTTGATTTTAGTTTAGACTACAATGCATTTTTTATGAGCACCAATCTCACCACTTAAACATGTTTTACACATTTAAACTCATCTGTCTTCCCACTGAAAATAAGGAAATAACTAATGCTGGAGAGATTAATTTAAGAAGGTCAGCAAGGGATTTTTGTACTGTAACTTCTCATGTATTAGCAGAGTAACAATGTGTTCCAAATCTGCAGGCTTAACAGATGCATTTTAAAGAAGCATGGCTGAAAACTGTTCTATTTTCATATGTGATCCCTATTTCCCTAGTATTAGCAGGAAAATATTACCAGTCACATGGTACTGGTCTAGACAGATTGCCTGCTGTATGATTTATAAACACACTATCAAAAAAAAAACCCAGCCAGATTTATACCAGATGGCATATTCTTGTGGCAAAAGTACGGCATCAAATAGTCACAGTTCGCAGCACAGCTCCACATTCAGACATCTTTATAAATGCTCTCTACTTGAAAATAGGTTACAGTGATTTCCAAAGTATATAATGAGGGGCAATAAGAGAATTCTGCCGCGTAATTCACCACCTCAAGTATATTACATTCCAGAACACTGTTAATGGATGTTCATCAGGAACTTGAATTTGAATTTACTTCATTTACAGCTAAAGGCTCAGTGGTTTCATAAAACCCATATCAGACACAAAATGTTACCCTCGTACTTAGTGGCGAGATACAGAGAAATATTGTACAACATATCATAAGTTACTGAAAGATCATAAAGCCTGAAGTATATCCTTAATCAGAGAATATCTGAATGATAAATGTGCTAACATGACTTAGCAGTACCAGCTGATCCACAGTAACTCAGCTGCTGCATTTCATCTTTTATGTACTTAAAAAACCATTCCCAAATTTCTAACTGTAAAATACAAGGCAATAAGCAAAGGGAGACAGAAAAGGAAGAATGAGTACTATAAAAATAAGATGTCAGCCAATCTCAGCTAAAGATCAAAGCAAAAATACTAACAAAAAGAAACAAAACAATCTTATGATGTTACATGGAAGCTTATCTTTCTGTCCCCTAGCCATGCTGACAACATGAGGGAAGAAGAAAAAAAACATTCAAAGACTGTTCATAGATTTTGCAGTGGAGCCCAATTTTCCTTGGCTAGCTGTACAGTTAACAAGAAAAAGAGAAAGCAGAAAAGGAGATCGGAGGAAATGCAAAACAGATTTATATAGCTAAATCAAGCTCCTGCTCTCATCCTCTTTTACTTCTTTATTAACTGAAGACAGCTTTGAGAAATTGGTTTTTATTAGTTTTTATGAACACACCCAACATTATTTTAGATATTTGCACCTGTATTTTAACTGAAAGATGGCATCACACATTTCTTAAAAGAGTTAGAAAGCAGTAATTTTAAATTATTTTTCATTACATATCAGTAGCCAGAGAAAGATGACAGTTTAAAAACAGAATACTGTTTTTAGGAATCTATCAGCAGGTATTCAAAACTGAAGAAAAAACATATACCAGAAACTGGAGCCTTCAGTGATCTTAGTCTGCCACCACAGATAAATATTTTGCATCACAGCATTGCCAGTGCACAGACCTACAGATCCTTTAAAATTAATTATAGTCTTGATTATCATCCTAGTCACTGACTGAGGTAACAGCATGCATACAAGCAGATTTGCGGTATCTTTCCCCAAAGATGGAAATTAAACCTGAAGGGAGCAAGAGGAATTGTTAAAGTGAAGCGAAACAACAGCATTTAAGAAAATTCCCCTTCCTCCAACATCACCTGGCTTCCTATGTATTCAATGCCATTTGTAGGTTTCCAAGCAGCAAGTCTGTATTTTGTGTCAATCCTAATATGCCTTTTGCTGGTAGCCAGTGTGACAGCAACAGTGTGACAGTTCTTAGTGAGATGATCTGTAAACCAATTATATAAATACATATATATACATGCACACAACATTGGTGTTCAGTATATCTCATGGTTACCTAAATCTGGCACGTATATGTCACGGCTGGTCCACAATTCCAACACTGCATTCAATTTCTGAATGTACCGAATTGTTTAAGCTCCACCAGCTACATGACAGGTCACCTTTTCCAGTGTTTTCATCATCACATTTAAAAACAGTTATTTAAAAACAGTTATTTCTCCTGTCAGTTTTCAAGTTTTACAATGGAATCAGAAAGAGGGTTATTTGTTAACACATATGAGTGACATAATCAATACCACAGGTTCTTCTTGCTTGGGATGGTTGGTCTACTTTAAAAATGGGTCTAACTACACAAGCCCAGATCAAAGATCTATGTAAGCTAGCACCCTTAGTCCAACTACAGCAAGTAGAACACATCTGAGAAAGAATCTTTAAACAGTGGATTTGTTGCACTGAACATGGCTCTTCCTGAGAGGAACGGAGCTACATCATGAAATACAACTAATTTTTAACACACCCTCATTCCTGGGAGGGCTTATGAAATATATGATTAAAATCAGGCTCTGTCTACCTATAAAACACAAAACTAAACCTTCTCAGAAGTGTTTGCTTGTTAGACTACACTCATGGCTTTTTTTTTTTAGGAACTCATTCCCACTGTATCTACCTCATTCTACTTATTCACAAATGTAATTTGTTGTAAAGTCACATGCAGCAGCTCCCATACACAGGCTGAATAGGACAGTCTAGGGCATCAGGCCAAAGCAAACACGATTGCTGAAACACCAACTCCTCAAAAAATACTCGTACTAGCCTGAAGGAAAATGTTAATTCTCTTGCAATTCATGAATAGCCACTATTTAAAGAGCAATTTATCAAAACTGTCTCATTAATGACAACAAATTACACAGCATTGCAAAAAGTCAGATAAAATGAATGATTTGTAAAAGTGCTGTAGTTTAACCCCAGCCAGTAGCTGAGCCACCAGCTCACTCCCCCACAGTGGGGTGAGGGAGAGAATTGGAAGGGTAAAAGTCAGAAAACTTGCGGGTTAATATAAAGGCAGTTAAACAGATAAAGCGGAAGCCACATACACAAGCAAAGCAAAGCAAGGAATTCATTCACCACTCCCCAAGGGGAGGCAGGTGTCCAGCCATTCCCAGGAAAACAGGGCTCCATGAGAGGTAACAGTGAGTGAGGAAGACAAATCCCATTACTCTCCACCCCCTTTTCTTCTTCATCTTCCCCCAGCTCTATATGCTGAGCATGATGCCTTATGGTGTGGGATATCCCTGTGGTCAGTTGGGGTCAGCTGTCTCAGTTGTGTCCCCTCCCAGCTCCTTGTACAGCCCCAGCCTCCTCACTGGCAGGGTGGGGTGAGAAGAAGAAAAGGACTTAACCCTGTGTAAGTTCTGCTCAGCAATAGGTAAAACATCCCCCTGTTACCAGCACTGTCCTCAGAACCAATCCGAAACACAGCCCCATACCAGCTACTGTAAAGAAAATGAACACCACTCCAGCCAAAACCAGCACAAAATAGAAGTATTACTAAAACAGCTAGAATCTCTTACAAACCAGGATGAAGCGTTTTGAATGTTATTGCATTCCTGTGGTGGGAACCATCTTGGAAAGCATCAGACTCCATTTCCCCTTTGTCTTCCTAGGCGGTCAGCAGTGGGGGCCACCATCTTAGGAGGGGGTGGTACCCTACCAATTTGGGTATCTCTTCATTCCCCCGAGGGGTTCCTGACATTTAGCAATTCTGTACCTAGTGATTATTTACTTTTATTTTTTTGCCTGTTGCTGTTCCACTTGTTAGTAAACTATTATTTTTTTACTGATACCTACTCAGATTTCTTCCTTATTGGTGGAAAGGGACTGGTTGAAACTAAGGGGAGGTAACTCATTTTAGGGTGTGCACCTCTTTAAATTGTCTTAAACCAAGATACCCAGCAATGAAGGGTAATCTTAACCTGTAGAAAAGATCTTCTTACAGAAACTACCACAAAGCCAAAACATTTGGCAGGAGGACACAGTTATGTCAAACATTCCTTTCATATACCTTCTTCCCACTAGAGGAATCCTATCTGCTTATACTATTGCTGTTGTTGAGTATGTAAAACTGAGCTACGAGTAGAATTACTTAATTGTGAGGGAGAAATAAAATGTATATTTGCTATTGATATTGGTAACCCTGCCCATGGCAGGGAGGGTGGAATTAGATGATCTTTTTGGTACCCTTCCAACCAAATCCATTCCATGATCGTCTGGTATCTGAAACCTAAAAAAACCTTAAAATATTAATACAAAGGACCTGTAGAAACATCTGTAAGATACCATCCCACTGATTTTAAAATTTCTCATTGGTCCTGCCTGGCATGTTCCTGTGAAGAGTTTCTAAACCCAAAACAGATTTCAGGTCAAAACGTGAAATCGGACTTAGGGAAGGAAGAGAAAAGACAAGTAAGCTTGAATACCCATGGGATACGTAGGAGGCTCAAGTTCCTATGTTTGATTATGAAATGTTGATTACTTTATGGGTCAGTATAATAGCTGTGGTGAGCAACTGATTGCTATGTAAAACAAATGACAGTGTACTAAACCGGGCACACTGACTGGGCCAGTGCTTCAGTGTTCTCGCCTCTTGAGTTCAGTGAACTCCACAGCAGGCAGCTCAAGACAGTATTCTCAAACAGAACAGCAGAATTCAACTGACGCACATCACTTTTCCAGTCTAACTGGGACAAAGAAACGATCTTTTTGCTAAACTCCACTGATAATTCCTACGTCAAAATATCACCACATCTAGGATCCAAGCAGAAAGACTTTTACTACTACGCTACTCCTGCCAAGAAAAGGCTAACTGCCTATATATGCCATGACTATATTCCTGCACGTAGGAATTTTTCTGCTCACAATGAGTAACTGGAAAAAATGATGCACATTTTCTGAAGGGAAACTTTTGAAGTTTCTGTAACTTCAGGCTCCTCTTTTAAGCTGCTTTTTGTAAGCCCAATTACAGTTGCACTAATACATTCTTGTCCACAAGAATGGGCAAATTACCATGTCTTAGAGCCAGTAAGGAAATAATTAAGCCTGATTATATTGTGTGTATATATACGTATATCTATATATAGGATGACATAATTAAAAAGTTAACAATCATATTCAGAAAGGTACATACCAAGTTAGCCATCTAAAGAGGTATTTTTATTCCAATGCATAGAATATTGGTACGAGAGTAGTGGCTGCTCTCTCGTCGAAGTGACCTTTACATTTTCTTTGAGGTGTTTCAACCTTCCTGCTAAAACTAGGACTAACTCTTGAATAAGCAGGAAGTAAACAAAAAAAACTAGTCTGGTTTTCTTTTATTTTGCTTCTAAGGAGAGGCAAACCAGAGCAGTAAGTGACTAAAGCAGAATGGAGAACTCCTTTAAGAGTCTGCTAGGCAGAAAAACCAAGATGCTTCATCTCTGCTGCATCTATGAGGCGTATATATACATATACACACACACACATATATACATATACGCATTGATTTTGAGTAATTTGCTTTAGCACAGTTTTAATACTGTGCGAGATTAGATATTTTTGTGAACATGGCACAGGATATTGAAAACAACACTGAACTACCCTATGCTGTGATCCACTAAAAGTGCAATTATGCTTTTGTGGAAATACTGTAACAGAAAAGTAGCCCTGAGCTAATTCATTGCTTCTGGTTCCCATGGGTTGTTCCCTTTACCAGTAATGCTGCCAGTTCCTTTAGCTTAAATCCCTGCCCTGCTTAGAAGGTATATTTGCATGGAGAAAGTCAGGAACCAAGAGTACCTCAAGACAAAAAGCATCCATGGATAATGTAGAGGTATCTGAGCAATAAATTCCAAGGAACAGTATTAATGAAGTGAAGGTTAAACACACTAAAAACAGTATTTTAAGGGGAAAAGGTAGAGTAGCCTATCACCTAATAATACATTAAAAACTATAAGGAGCATCTGGATTGTGCTCCTTATATAAATAATTCATGTTGCTGAAAAAGTACAACAAAGTCCAGTCCAAACTCTGCCTCTAGTCATTACTCACACCTCCCAGAAATTCTGTGCTATTGGTACCAGGTAATTATGTCTGAGGCACAGTTAAAACGCATTCCTAAACAACTCAAAAATAGCACATCCACTTTTTCCCCCCCACAATCATACTAATTCTCATAGATAATGTCAGAAACAAACCCTTGTCTTTATGCAGGGTTATTTATTAATAGAGCCTCTGAGTTTCCGTGACATTCAGAGACACAAAACTTAAATATCAAACAATCAGATATAGAAAAAGAAACCATATGCAGAAGCAGAAAATCTTAACATCAACTAATGTGCATGCAAGTATGCTCATATATAAAAATTATTTCTCCCTCTCTCTCCAGCTTTTTTATTTGAGATACATTGCACCATCTAAAGTTATTTCCAAATCTGGATTTAAAGTGTCCTCGCAGCTGTTTTCCAAACCTGATTTTTTCTCATCTCTGATGTTATAATAAAATAAAGAAACAAGAGTCTGAAAAGAAGATGGAAAGCAATAATAGACTCACACATCGTAGAGACCTGGGAGTCCTAGTGGACATCAAGTCAAACATGAGCCAGAAATGTGCCCTTGGAGTGTAAGAGGCCAATGATATCCTGGGGTGCATTAAACAAAGTACTGCCAGCAGGATGAGGGAAGTGATCCTTTTCCTCTCTAGTCAGCACTGGTTATACCACAACTGGACATGATTAAGGGACTGGATAGAATGCTGTGACAGCTGGGACTGTTTAGTTCAGAGAAGAGAAAGCTCAGAGGAGATCTTAATAAATTGCAACATATCTGAAGGGAGGGTGCAAAGAGGACAGTCAAGCAATTTTCAGTGGTTCCCAGTGAAGCAACGGATATAAACTGAAGCATGGGAGGTTCCCACTAAGTATCAGGGAACAAATTCTTTACTGAAGGATGGTGTCTGAGCAGTGGCACAGATTGCCCCGGGAGGTTGTGAAATCTCCATCCTTGGAGATACTTAAGAGCCATCTGGACACAACTCTGGGAAACCAGCTCCAGAGTGGTTAGACCAGATGACTTCTGGACTTTCTTTTCAGCCTCAACCATTCCATGATTTTGTGATTATGTGTAAGTACCACATGCAGGCAGCCCAGATAGACAGACAGGTCATTTGGGTCTCTATGGAAACATGGTTCTTTACACAGTCTTTTCCATCTTCCACCTCTGAAAGTTAGTAACTGCCATGATGCAACATTCTGTCACTTGTCTACTTGCCCAGAAGTTCCAAATGACGATAATTAATGAACTATCACTCACAACATGTGACATATTTTTCATGAGCCAGAGGGTCAAGGTTCTTCAACTGTACCTTTTTATCAACTTTTGTAGCCTTGCACTGAGTACACACTCTACAGCTTCACAAATATAATCTCCATCTCCTTTGTGGTCTACAATTCAACACGACTTAGAAGCAAAAAAAAATTTATTTGAGTCTCCTGCATTTAGAGTGCTGATGTCTGGAGTATACTGATCCTAAATAAACTAGATACTGAAAGTCAAGTGTAACCCACTGCTGCACTTAAAATAATATTGAATCTTTGAGCTCCTCCTCAAGACAGACCATAGGGATATCTTTGAAGAAAGACATCTTGGGTTGTCAGTAGTGAGCCTTCAGGGTAGAGAAAATGTATTATCAGCTTGATTCAAGAGGTATCCAAGCCCTTCTTTGCTGCTCTTAACAGTAATAGTCAGTTGCGTAAACTTTAGTTAGTGTGATGACTCAAAAGTCATGTTCTTTGAGATGAGCAGTTCTCAGGTTTGAAGATGCTGACAAAGGTTGCAAAATATGTCTTTAAAGATTCTCTTACTATATCAAAATCTTTTTAAGATTATTGTAGAATAAGGGGGGAAGAGAGTATTTGTTCTTAAAGAGAGAATGACAGTATGTTTTTCCAAAAATTTAAAAATTAGAACACCAAGTAGTGAGTATTTTGACAAATTAAACGTGGATTTTAGCTTTTGGCAAGTGATTTCTCTGAATTAAATGAATAACAAAACTGAAATAAGAAAGGGATAAAAAGATTGATGATGTGGAGGCCACTAAAAGGTGACACTGAAAGTACAACAAAGGAAGGGTAATCTTATTCTTTTGTATGGTCTGGAGTTTACGCAATCATTAAGAACATAATCAGAAGCTCACAAAAAAAAATGCAGTTTGCTTTCATTGGCCTTGGATAAACAGCCTATTCCTCTTTGTGCTGTTTAAGAATCTCTTCTCATTTGAGGGCAATATGATAGTTACAAACAAGGTTGTTCAAGGTGATAGAAAAAGGAGGATTAGCATGCCAACTTATCTCCGCTCCTCACACAGACGGGGCCAGAGGCACCAATCATTTCTGATAAGACATTCATATCATATTGACACAGACACAAAGTGTATATCAATGAAAGAAAATCTTAACATGCTCCATCTTAGTGAAGTGCTGCCTTGAAATTTTCCCATTAATAGTACTGCTACTTGGAAAAAAAGAAAATGGTTTAGAAAAGACAATGCTACATAAGAACTATGGGTCATATTACAGATTTAAGAATTTCTACAGCAGTATGTTGGCATAAGACAGAGGCACAAACTCTACATAAACGTAAAGGCCAGCAAAGCGAATAGAACTCTTGAGCAGGAGATGACGCAGCAATCTTATGCATACTCATCCATGCCAAGAACAGGGGTCACAGTCTGAATTGAACAAATGTAGGCAGCAGCCTTAACAATTTCCATTCCCTTTTTCATAATACACTACCCAGTGTTGCTGGTGTTTTCAGAACTCTCTTAAAAAAACCCAGGCAAGATCTCTAGGTGGTAATGTGCTACATATATTAATACAGTCTTATGGGATCTACACTGGAAAGGTAGGAATTTCAGAGGACATGGGGATAACTTGATTTTTTGAACACAGTCATCTGGTAAATATTTTCTTTGGATTTTTTGGCTTTTTTTTTTAATAGCAGCAGAATATTCTTATCGCAAGGAATAGAGTTAACACAGCCTCCGTGAATAACGCACATTGTCTAGAAAACAGCTAAGCCGTTACTTTGTCCCTTGCCACTTGTTAAACTGATTCTATTAAAAGCTAGTAAGTGAGTTCTTTCCAGGATCTGATAAAAAAAAATCAATATATTTTTGATTAAATGATTGGTGTTCTTAGATCTCCAGTGTAAATGGGCCCTCTGGCTATACTAAGAGCATCACGTCTGCAAAAAACTGCTGTATTGGGTAACTGATACTAGTACATGTGAATGGAAAGCACAGACTGTCATCAGATGTCCTCTATTTCTCTGAAAATCTGTCACTACAAAACTTGTAACTGTGTAACCTCTTGAAGTACATATTACTGTCTTTTTAAGTGTGATCCAACTGCTGAAAGAAAAGTTTGTTTCGTTAACTTCTATTCAGGTAAGAGAAGAAGATATCCCCAAAGCCAACAATCATCACCACACTCACTTTATTCAGTACTCTATATGCTGGGACTCTATATATTCACCTTCATATTCCAAGGAATAGAAAAACTTCTAAAACTTCATAAATCTCACAAATGACCACACACTACAACTGGTTTATAAAGCAGCTAATAAAGAACAGGATTGTTGCAGTGTGCTGAAATGTTGCAAACACACATTTCCAGTTTTCCTTTGCAGCTGTAACAATGGCCTATCTCTTACCTAAAGTTATTAAGTGTTTCTCACATTAAATCAATTGCGCTCAGGTGTCGATAATCCCTTTGAACTCTGAAATTGTTTTCGCAATGTGATTGTAGTAGAAACAGTTAACTCTCAAAGTACAGCTGAGTTACTCTGTTTTAGAGAACTTTCCCCCATTCAAACTATGATCCTGTAATATCCATCTTATGTACACTATTTTATGATCTCCATGATCAAGTTAAATTAAATCAGGTGCTTTTGAAGACAATCTTCTGATCAGCTCCACATTTTTATTCACAAGCCAGAGCAGTCTAGCTAGCGAACTGGCTTTCCTCCGCATGAATCCAAACTAGAACATATGCTGCTGCCACTCAGTCCACACAACCACAGATTTAGTCCACGGTAAAAGCCTTAAAACATTTACACACGTTAACATTGGGTCTAGCATGAACTGCTGCTCTACAGATCCACTCCTACTGGCTGGCACTACTCACTTAAGTAGACAGCAGTCTTAGACTTTCAAACTGTTGATTTGCTTACAACAAAATTAGATGATATAAAAACAAATCTTCAAGGCTCTATACTAAATTTGTAAGTCCTTCTGATTTTGCTTTTCTCAAACATTTGTGCAGCATGCCAGATTCCAGAACAGATTTTATGAAAGCATTTCTTTAACAACACGAAGTACCGTCTGGACTCTTAACAGATTCAGACAGAGTATGTTTGAGCTCATATACTTTAGGAACAACTGTAAGTAGCCAGTAAAAGCTCAGCAGTGGCCAGAAAAATAGAACTGAACTAAAAATCCAAATCTCAAGAGATGTGACCATGGACCTCTTTCATTTTCCAATTACAGTAACAGTACCTCTCTACAACTGCATATGCTAAAATCCTTCCTTTAGGATTCTATCCTAGTGAAATTTGTTCTAAAATTTAGGTGTCATCATGATAGCTTTTTACTTTCTTAAAAAACCAAAAATACCCAAGGAATACACAAACTGGGCTTGTGCTCTTAACAGAAATAAAAGAGGAAAAGAAATACAAGGTTAGAAGATGTAACAGGGCATAAACCAAAGAATTTTACTGTGGCAAGCCATATGGCTGTACCATGTCAAAGCAGTGCCATTCACAACTTGCTCTACTCCACTTAGGGGCTATTACTGTTCTAGGAAAGGAAACTACAAAGCAGAAGGAAGGGGAGACAAATAGAACATGATACAAAAACATACCAGGGAAAACTCTAGGAACCATCAGGGGCTGACTTCAGCTGTTTATTGTTAATTTAAGTGATAGCAAAAATGGTTCCTAGGATCTAGTTTAGCCAGAAAATACAGCTATACACATATGCATACATATCAAGTGAAATTAGCACACACCAATTAAGTAGAAAATGAATGACTTGCAAATGCAGTCTTATTAAGCAGAAGCATGTCATCACTCAGATTTAACTACTTGACTTAAATACTGAGATTTCCTGCTTCCATACAAGTAAAATATTCATGATCAAAAAAAGCCTTTTAGAGTGTGAAGACAGACATTAGACAATTATTTCAATATAGAAAGTCTGCATAATAATATTTATTACTATTGTTTATTAACAGCAATAATAAAGTCATAGATAAACCTGTATTTTATTATTACCCCTAACTGAATACAACAGAACTGCCATTATTGTGGATACCGACACATTTAGAAAGTTATTTTTAATAGCAATTTTCAGCAACAAAAAAAAAAAGTCTGGAGAAAAATACAATCCCATACTGTCACAAACAAATGGAAAGTGATCCCAAAGAGTATTTACCTCTAGCTTAGAAAAGTTGATAGAAAATCATTCCTATTGCCCTAAGCAGGTGCTGATCTCACTAAGTTAGGTGTAAGCAAGGCATAACAGCCCCTACCAATCCAGAAAATCTGAAAAAATTTTAGCTAGAAAATCTGAAAATCACAAAAAACTCAAAGCATCACTGATTTTTTCTGTCAATATCTGATACCAGATTTCTGTTCTGGGAAAGTCACTAATGCATTTCAAAATCAGTTTTTCACATTTCATGAAAAACCTACTCTCTAGTTCTTAGTACATGTTGGAAAAATTATGAGCATTTATACATGCTGTCAAGATGAAAAATTATTTAATTGAGAATAGTCTAGCTGTAAATATCCCTAATTTTTCTTTTATTCATAGAATGGATTGGGTTGCAACACATCTTAAAGATCATCTAATGATGATCTATTCAAAACATTAAAGGAATACTAAGACACATTATCAAAACCAGAATAACTATTAAATTATTTTATGGCTTTAATTTCCATCTCTTTACTTACTTTCAAAGGTGCTATCCTAAAAACGCACTGGTCCCACAATGGGAGCACCAATGTATATGCTAAATTAGGAGAATATTCCTTAAACATGTACATTGCCTACCACAACATGTATGTTCTATTTAAACTAAAAAAAACTCAACACATAGTGAAAAACAGTAAATCTGTACACATATATATTTATCACTTATTTTTGATCCAACTACCCTAAACCCTTTGCAAATATTTAAGAGCAAATTCAGAGTGCTTTTCCCTATAGATTCCACTCTTAAGGGCTTATCCTGTCATTTCCCCTGCACCCTAGAAGGCAGTTCAGATTTGTAACAATACGTTTCTTCAAGGTTTGCCAGTATTGGGATGAGGAAGTTCACAGCAGCTGAAAACAGACACTGGAGTCAGGAATCAATAAGTAAAGGTCAGATCACAGCAAGCATGTGAGAAAAAGCTCTAGAATTTGTGCTTTCATGTAACATGAAATCCAATCCATTTGCTTTCACATCACCACCACTGCCTTAACCTTGTTTTCAGCAATCCAATTCACCCCAAATTGTTTTCTGTCAAAGTCTGCAGCTCTCTCCTAAATCTATCACCCGCTGTGGCATTCACTGGAGTGAACACAAACAACATGTCCAGATGTACATTTAATTCTCAGAAATGACAGGAAACGGTATTGCACTGCCTGAAGTGCAGGCCAGAATTAAATGTCAGCATTTAACAGCTAACACTGTAACACTAGATGTGTATATATGATCTCACTAACAGTAAAAATTAACGTACTCAGTATACCCTTCCTTCAAAGTACTGGTTAGTTATTTTGCCTGCACTGCAAAGCACAGATGTAATTTTGTCAAATTCAGCCCAACTTTCACATAGTTCCCCAAATTCCTATTGCCATATTTAAGATAACAGCTGTGGAAAGGACTCAAGCTGGAGAAGTTCATGGAAAACTGTCTCCAGTGGGAGGGACACCACTGGAGGCCGGAGCAGAGGAAGAGTGTGAGTAGTCCTCCCCGGGAGGAGGAGGAGGGAGTGGCAGAGACAATGTATCATCAACTGACCACAGCCTCCATTTCCAGTCCCCTGTACTGCCAAGGTGGACGAAGAAGAGAAAATCAGGAACGAAGTTGACCACAGGAAGAAGGGAGAAGTGGAGAAGAAGATGTTTTAAGTCTAGGGTTTATTTCTCATTATCCTATTATGATAGGATTGGTAATAAATTAATTTTCCCCATGTCAAGTCTGTTTTATCTGTGACGGTAATTGGTGAGTGATCTCTCCCTGTCCTTATCTTGACCCATGAGCCTTTTGTTCTATTTTCTGTTCCCTGGCCAGCTGAGGAGGGGAATGACAGGGTGGCTGTGGCTGGCTGGAGGCCAGGGTCAACCCACCACACCCATCACCACCGCACAGCCATTTAATGGTTCGAATTTCCTGGCGTATTCCTCAAACGGAACTTACTGAGCTCTTGCACTAACTGTACTCTCCTCCTGTGCTCATATTTATTAAGTGCACAGTGGTTTCACTATCAATCACTCCCATGTTTTCTCTCTCAGCCAGCATCCTGAAAATAGAAATAACTACTGAATATTTTAAAAATCAAAGGTTATCAGGTCTCTCACAGAATTTAAACTCTAGGACAGATTGATTTTGACAGTTTTACTGAAGAACAAGCATCTTCTCACAGAAGTAAAGGCTCCTTTTATAAAAAATATGCTTAATTCACTGACTAAGGGCAGCCCTCCAGTCTCATGTACCAAGGAGAATTCATCTTATAAATATTACAGAGAAAGCGAAAGTCCGAAGTTTTGAATGTGCACTGAATAGGAGAGATGAAAATAAAGATACTGAAAAATGACCATTCTATATGCATACATGTATATATGTTCCTATACAAAAAACAATTGGAAGGCGAAATAAGTACACAAGACAGAGATTTATACATTTTTTTAAAACTTAAATGACACTACAAACTGTTAGACATAACAAGTGAATTTCAGAAGGAAGCAAAAGATTCTTGTGAAACAAAAATATCTCCCCCTTGTTTCTAAATGTGGAATTTGTTACCTGGATCAAAAGATACAGTATTTATTGTAAAACTCATGTTAAATCAGTATTTAAATAGAAATCATATGGTACCTGATGGGTCGATTTTCTTTACTATCAAAGAGTGAAAAGATTACTTCCAGTTCCTCTCCCAGATTGGAGCACATTAAACTCTTCATCTGAACAAAAAGATGGTGGCTGCTGGCTGGGACTGGTGTGTCTTTTTTTCGATGGCGATGTTCCATCTAAAAATACCAGAAAAACAGTGACCAGTTGGAGTCAATTATAAAATTCTCAAAACAAAAAGAGGTAAAACATGTAATGCAGAGCTACTTTCTTAACTTAAATTATTATCTGTTTTAATTCAATATTAACTTGTATTCTTTCCTTTTTCTTTTTTTTTCTTTTGCATCTGAAAAGGAAAACACAGGGAATTTACTTTCCCAGTGTTACACTGCATCATCGTTATCTCTAGGAGAAAAACAGTAATCTCTAGAAGTTTTTTTTTCTACTCTGAAAATGTGGAGCCACTTTAAAGCTTTGTGCTGTAACAACATAGTATTTCTTAGCTGGTTTAAACAGTTAATTATCTGATAGTCCAGTATTTAAACACATAAAAAAATGCTTTTGCAGAAGACTAAATATCAGTATTTTAAAATGGGAAAAAGCAATCATACCCACATTTTATGATCTCCAGCAAACTGCTCTATAAAAGCTAATAAATTGTCTTGATTTGACTTCACAGTTTATACCTTCTGCATCTTAGTCACCCATTAAGAGAAGGACAATATTAAGTTGTACTATCCCTCTCTCACATTGTAACAAAAAAAATTTTAAACAGCAATCTTTCTATGCTACATAGCCTTCATATTGAGGTTATCTTTTTTCCCGTTTTTCATTTTTCAAAGTATACTCCATGAGTTCCATTACTAGTTTTCTGGGTTATTTTTCCTCTGCATGTTTCTTCTTAGGATTAATGGTTCCTCACTGTATTGCATCTAGTGCTTCAACAGGATTCCATAATATTACATATGACTTTGAAATTACTCAAAGGTATACTGATTCTAGCATGAAGAATTCAGTATTAGGCTTGACATTACAAGTTATCAATACAAGTAGTTAAGAATTATAAAAAATACATAATTATTTCATCTCCACAAAAAATTGCAGCGATGATGGTTTTGGGTGGGGGTTGTATTTAAATACAAAAGTTATCATAAATAAAATTCAGTTTAAATACAAGATCAGTCTTAAGCTCATAAGGCTCCAAACTGTGTTTCTGTAACAGCTGCAGTACTTAAATATCAGCCAAAGCCTATATAAATGAATTGGCACGATTTCTTAGACTTCGCTGGAGATTTAACCAGAATAAGAAATACCAGTGCTGGTTTTAGTAAATCAAGATGGGCTTTTATACCCAAAGGGAAGCTTTCTTATGCAATTTAACTGCTATTTACGTTAATATATTACAAAGGACCAAGAGCCCAGTATGATTAACTGTGACAATATTATACCATGAGAATATTATTATATTTCCACAAAGCTTATCTAGACAGGCTCATGGGCCAGGTAAAGCTCTAACGATAAAGAATCTCATAAGATTTTATTGATGATTAAATTCACAATAACAGTCACAATCTTAATTGTACATCAGAAAACAAAACTTTTACCAAATAACATTTCAGCTAAGCATGTGTGCACACAAATTTGATATCAAATCAAAGCATCTCATACAGATGTAGAGATGACACAGATGTTCAAAAAAATTTCTTTCCATACAGTAAAACTCATTACATTATGAAATGCCAATTTATTGGATCAAAAAAGGTACTTTTGGTTAAATAGAAAAGAGCTGCCATCAAACTATCAGTATGTAATTTGATAGCAAAAGTACCAAATATTACATTCACATACCAGCCTGTAGAGCTCTGTAATGCTGATCTCTTCAGGATCCACCATAGCGTATTCTTTTCTTGGAACTAAGTCAAGTCCCAGTTGTCTGTATGAGAAATGGAATAACAATAAGTAGTTTCTCCTTTTAAAAGAAACAAAGTAACTCTGCATGTGTTTGTTGTTTATTCCAACAAACAATGCATACGTTAATTGGTCCTCTACAGTTAGTTGACTTTGGTTTTGTTTTAATGTATTTTGGCTGTATTCACCATTCACATATGACTCATCCCCTTTCTCCACTTTGCAACATTAATAGAATGTTTTTCCAGTTTTTAAGTCTGTTTCACATTGTGGACAATGTGCAATGGATATTGTCCTTTATACTACTGTGAACATTTCAGTGTGAATGCACTAGTACTGTCAATTTGAATAACAAACATGGAAAGGAAGGTAAAAAGAAAATCCGTCAAATGCCAAAACATCAGCTTATTTTCAGTTTGGACTGGACAGTATCAAAGATGCTTGACCGTATCCCCTGAACAAAATAAGGAAATGAACTTGAATCAACAGGAATACAATTTATTTCCAGCACAGCAGCAAGCAATAATATTTAAGAACACATATGGGGAACTCATGCTGAATTTAGGAAAATTCGAAAGATTAGAAAGTTTTTCAAAAATATGTTTTAAAGAGCAGGAACTGACCACATCAAAAATCTTCACAATTAATTCCTGTCAGTTACCACAAAGTTCTAAGCGGACAGGTAATCATACATGTTTAGTCACAGTCCTTCCACTGTGTTAGGGATTTATGCTTTCAGACAGCTGCAGAAACCCTGGAAATTCAGTTAACTCTGCTGTTGAATATTGCTTCGTTTAGTTAGCATTTAGCCGTATAAATATACGCTAAAGAAGAGACTTTGGAAACAGTACCTAAATGCCAGAGGGTGTTTTAACCATTTTCTTGCTTAAAATAAAAAAAGGAAGATAATACAATTTGTGTTAGCTCATTTCAGTTATTCAGATAAAAGAAAGATCGAGAGCACAGTACCTGGATATATGTTAGAGATGCCCAAGTAGGAACTAAATTGTGTGACCAAGTTAAAAAAGAAGCAATGTCAACCAACATAGTTTCAGTTAGAACACAAAGCTATGCTAAATGCATCATCCAGGCATCTAGCCAAGTATGTATTAAAAAGATGTAAAATGCTGCTTCAGATATTCCAATGCAATTCTCTTATAGACAGTACTACTGCTATGTAAATTACATTGAAACAAAAAAGCAGAATAAAACAATAAGCCACTTTTCGCTGTTAAAACATAGTGGATCTAAAAACAATGAATGAGAAAGTCCATTAAAAAAAAGGTAACACTTGTTAGATTTTTGTTCTTTATTTCAGCATTCTACAATCAGCCTTAAGCACTGACTTTACAATTTTATTACATTTCATTTATTTATATTCACTCACTCATTGCCCCAATCCAGACGAGCTGTGATGTGTCGCTTGACATCCTTCATTCGATCATGGGTGAGATGGCCAACAAGGACCTGCCTTCGCAGGTCTAGGATTTCATTCATTATGTGCCACAGCCGGTGAAAGAGATCCCCCTCATTCCTCTGTGAGATAAAAATATAATTGTCTCTACATTACCTGTATAAGATGATAATCCTAATAAATACATACATGATGAGGAAATTAAGAAAATCCCTTTTTCCTCCTACTTATTTTTTTTTCCCCCTCATTGCACTGTGACCATTTTACCTGCATGTGAGTGTGTGCATATAAAATAATTTCAGACTTTGCCACAGACCCGGTCTCTGCACCACATCCATTCCAATATTCCAGTCCAACTCCTTATGACTCACATTTACCTAGTCTAATGTACATGACAGGTATGACAAAAATTCAACAAAAAGAGTTCATGTGTTTCACGACACAGGATCATTTTATTCCAGAGCACGTTCATTCTGTGCTGCTGTCTCATCCAAACTGAATATATGATCTGTATTTCAAGACTATTTGAACTCGCACATATAAGGGGTAAAAAGAGCAAAAGCTCTGAGCATTAAAACTCTGAACCACAGCGTTAATTTCTTTTATTTTTCCCTTGCATTGAAATAACTCTACACACTACCACCTAATCATAAATAAATAGTATCACGTAGACAGATTCTTGTCCAAACAGTTGTTCTTTATCTAACTGTGAAGTAGGAGAAATTATGTGAATATGATTGCTTTAAAACCACATCCTCCTACTCTAATTATATACCAGCTAAGGGCATAACAATTTCCCATAAAAGAACCTCTATTTTGGAAGAATCTATTAACTCTTCTTTCACTAATTCTAAGTAGTTTTACATAGTTTTTTTGAGAACCTTGAGCTTGAGAAAATTACTGCAACCTTCATCTAAGTGATTCATTACACAAAGTTGAAAAAATACTCCTATTCAGATTTTTTCTGTTAATTCTTGCCAAAAACCCTAAGCCATTTTTCTTTTCCTTCTTCCTATGAATAAAAGGCATTAAAATAAAGTTCAGCTACTCAAGTTAACTGCTACATAAGTTAAACCTAAAATTCATTTAGAAGTACCATTACTCTCCATCAACAATTTTTATATTCCAAGCACTCTGACAAATTGCAATTTGATAAATCTGCTCTTTTTACTTCACATTCATTCATTTCATAAGCTCATTAAAATGGGCATTAATTTACTGTTTGTCTTGGCTTTCTGTCTCGAAAGGAAGAAAATCAGGGTAATTTTGAACATGCAATAATAACAGCAGTGAAGAAAAATGCTGCCAGAAAGAGAAACAACTGCTGTAAGAACAAGAGTGAAATATGAACATTATAAGTAAAAGAAAACCCAGGAAAAAAAGGTCTTTGAAAGAGCCCTTGAACTAGAAACAAGAGACAAAACGGACTTCGTAGGAACATTATAGAGAACTATACTGACAGTATGTTTTCACAATTTTCCATCAGACACTAGTATACAGATCTTTCATTTCTGCAGTTAACAAATCAAATTGAATAATTCAGGTGCATCTTTGGTCCTGGTATCTGATAAGTTCTACTGAAGTAAATTATTCACGTGAATACAAGAGACATGCTAATGTTTAATAACACTATGAAGCTCAAAATAAAATTTCAAGGTATTAGTAAAACAATTAAAAGCAAAGTGAATGTTTTGCGGTTTTTTTCTGAAATATATACTTAAACCAGAACATCTAAACAGTGCACCTTTTGAGATGACATTAAATCAAAGCAATATTATTCAGGGTACTTGCCACATAGAGTTGTTTCCACATTGTTCCCCAGTCTCTTAGAGTTGATGTCATTTCTGTAATAACAGAATCTTCTGTTGGAATAACCATTTCAAATTGTCTGTAACATGTAGAAGAACACATGATATTGCAAAAGCATTACTAATCCCATTGCAGCTACTAATATGTAGAGTTCCTACCGCCAGCAGAGATGTCTATCAACCTACATAACTGCACCTTCAGACCACGACACTTTTTATTTGTATATTTATTTAATCCACATGGAAGAACTTGGGGTGAAAATAGTTTAATCCCCATGCAAAGTCTTGGTCCTAGAGAAGTCAAGGTGAGTTTTTTTACTATGAGATAAGCATATCAAAATCTACTTTCAGAGCAGAATAAATCCCATAGTTTCCAAAGGGATCTTGACACTTCAGCTTTTCATGCCTGGATTACTTTTTTCATGGTATCTTGTCTCCCTTACTAAATTAACATAACAATGTGACAGCTCTTGGCCATGGTGTGCAGCAGGGCACATGGCCTGAATGGGAAACATAAACTAGCAAAGGAAATAGATGCAACAAAGACTGAACTCCATGCAAGTACTGTCACGGTGTCCACTAACAAAAATTATTCTGCCTTTAAACTTTATTTTATTGTGATGGTTTACAATTTTGTTTCACTGAACCTTCTGTTTTAGCTACAACTTTAAAAGGAGAAAGGATCCTAGGGCATGACAAACCACATGTGGCTATAACTTCCTACTGAACAACAGTGAGTTTAACAGTAATGTGGTGACATTTTCACCAGTGGGAATGAAACTTGTTTTAATATTATTACAGTCTCCATCATCATTTCTACCCTCCATGAATAACGGACCTTCAATGCACTCATTCATGCTCCCAAAACAAAGGTCACTTAATGTTCAGGCATCCATCTATTATGAGAAATGTCCTTACCTAAACACGTTTCAAACTGTTCTGTATCAGTTCTCAACTAATAAATCCAAATAAAGGATACAATATGAACCATTACAAATTAAGCAGAACTGTAAAAAAAAACTGTTGAGCTAAGATCTCTGACAGTTTTTAAAAATTTTCAATTTTTAAGAGCGATACCATCAAGGTAAATTTTACACCTAAAAAAAATCAGGGTTTTTTTGGTCAGACATTTTGAATCTGAAAAACAAAAATTTAAAACTAATTTTAACCAATTACTCTGGGTTTTATCAATTCTTCTAAAAATGAAAAGACATCAGTTGTTGTCAAAAATAAATACTGGCTCTCCATCACCTGAAGAAAAGAAGTAAAGGAAAAAGTTTCTCTATTCATTTACAGTAGTAATATCTTTTGCCATTAAACTGATACATTATTTCACCCTTTTTTTTGTAAAATGGCAACTGTCTACCATGGTAGAGCTGCTGCCCTCAAAGAAAACAGCTAATCTTAAACAGCAGGTTAAAAGATAGCTTATGTACAGAATAATTTCTTCAAATTAAGGCAATGCCTTTTTCAAGCCAAACTTAACATAATTGTTTTCTCTTTTCTCAAGACAATACAGAATGATATTCCCAATCGTGTTCAGTGTCTTTTCAGGATACAGCATTCCAATTTCATGCCCATGCAGGAGTATCAAGTTAGCTAAAGACAACCATTTCAAGTCCTCTGGCAGTAAGCTGAAGATATCATAACTAAATTATTTACTTTACAAGCAAAAGATCTTTGGTACAAATAACTGACCATGTTTAAATATTTGAAATCAGAACATTTCCCATACCCTTTGTTCTTAACACACGCATTCTTCAAGTGAATGTAGTTAGATGGAAATATGCCCTGAAAAATAAAAAAGTTTAGATAAAAAAAGTCCCCTTACATGAGTTCGGCATACCATTTAGTATCGTTCAATATGCAAATGAATGCTGAACTCAAAGTCCTCTAAATAATTAACAAAAAACACACACAAGGAAAGAATGCAATAAATACTCAGTATAGCTCTAACAGAAACTAAAATGCCATATTCAGTAGTTTAAATCCTTCAACACTTCAGAAAATTAGAAGATAAACACACATAGAACATGCAGAAGATTGTTTGAGAGCTCCCTTACGGCAGATGGTTTTATTCATTATTCCCACCTTGACAAGAAACAGACCAGCTGTGAGGGATAATGTCTTATCAACCACATCTTAAAAATAAGGATTTTCAGATAGCAATTTTCAAAATAATACAAAATTGATGAAGTTAAAAATATTCAATACAGATAATGTTAAGTTAATAAAGAAAGTCAAAATAAAGTTTAATTTGCTGGCTATTCTGCCTGCAGGTCACAGGAAAGCTGTGGTGGATGCCTATCAAGGAGCCTGTGTCTGCCAGGAGCAGCCCTTTTCTAGTTGTTTAAGGGCTCCCCACCATTCTCTTAGAAACACAGCATTGCTGCAACACTCCTACCACTCTTACAGCCCACTAACATTCACAAATCAGAATAAGCAAAATGAAGCAAGTAAGCTCCAAGCCTCTGGCTGGGAAGATAATACACTACAGCTCATGGTGTGAGAGAAAATACATATAAAGTCTCTTCATAATAAGCACAGCTGCATACAGCCTTCCTTTGTGATGATGGTGTCCCATTTTCTTTTAACACAGCCATTAGACCTTCGACAAAACCAAACCTACTATGTAGAGGCAACTGCCCTTCTAAATGCTCCTACTCCTCTGTAATGCAAAGTAATTCAGGAGAGCATCTCCCAAGGACAGTAAGACACAGCCTTGCAGGTGTAACAATACGTCAGGGCCCAGGACGGCTGCATATGCACCCTTACTGCAGACCAGCTGCCACAGATAACTTCTTCGAGTGTCAGAGCTGGCAGAATAACAAGGGAAGAATCTTGACAGAGCAATACCAATAACAAGAAGAGTTACAAGGTGCTCTTACTATTTTACTTTTAGAGAGACTCCCTTCAAAAATCCAATTCAGAAAACTGTTTGCATTCACGCTAGGAAAACAGAATATATATCGCATCTCTTCACACATCAAGTCATGTTTAGAAAACCTATTCATAACTTCCATCACACATCTGACAGACCACAAAGCAAGACTGACAGCAAGCATGTGGTGAGAATTGCAACAAAAGACACAGAAGATGCAATAACAAAACACAACTGCTCATGTCTTATAAATCAAACTGTAACATATATATCAATGAGGTCAAAGTAGTAAACATCAAATTAGACTCTGTGGCTAAATTTATTGTTCAGATCGACCTTCCACATAAAGAAAGGAAATTTATGTGATTAGAGACCACAGGCCTTGGCACAAAAGGCCAGTGACTTGATATGAACTCCTACAAACTTTTGAAAGTAATGTGTATGTGCCTTATTTTGCAGCTGAAGAATCTTGGAAATGAGGAGAGAAAAAGAAGAGCAAAGCTTACAACGCAGGTTAAAGGATCAACAGATAATTTAAGATCTTTCTTTCCCATGAAAAACAAAATCTTTACAATCCCAGAGGCAAGGCAAGAGCAGAGATTAAGAAAATAGAAAGACAAATAAGACAAGTAAAGCTTAAACATTCAACACGAACAGACACTGAAACATAAATGTCTTAATTTTTCATGTTTGAATGCAGAAGAAATAAATCAGTGAAGTCTGGTTTAGAATACTATGCTACTATGGAAATCAAAGACTACACATCAAAGGAAACCAAAATGAACCATATATTTTAGATGGCAACACATATCTTTTTTTCAATTGATACTCTGCATGTGGCTCCTATACTAGCTGTCTCCACTGGCTGCTCTAAATTAATTCATGGCATCAAGAAAAACAGGCACAGTTTAACCAACTTTTCCAACAGTGTTTACAATTTGTATTCTCAGTAGTCTTTTCCCTTCAACCTAGCTTCCTCTGAGTGGAAAATCTAAAAATCAGGAACAAAAGAAAATTCACCACAGCCTTGGATTTGTAAAATGTATTATCCTAATACATAGAAGCATTTCAGAAGGGTAAGCCACGTCCAAATCTAATTAAGGTAGTATCAATAATATACTTAACACTAAGCTCTAGTTTTCTTTTAAGAGTAAATATCATATACTTACAAGCATACTATTAACTTTTAAAAAGTAAATATATATTTTTGCAAAAGAATGCAAAACTGCAATTGACCTTTACCTTAACATTGGGGTTTTTTAAGGCAAATCCTCTGTACCATCCTGTGAAGAAAGCACATTTTGCTCTTTAAATTATGCAAATCATTTACATATGTAAAACAGATTTCATCTTTCCCTTTTGGACAGATATGACAATTCCAAAGTCCTGTCAGACTACACTCATTTAGATTTTCCATACAGTGAAAGGTATTTCATTTAAACTAGCTCGTATTCAGATGACTTCATTCACACAATTTCAGGAATTACTCTTTAACCCAGTATCCCTAAATGTTTCTAACAATGTAACCTAGATAAATTCTGCATTGGACACCACACCAGTCTAAACTGAAATAGTTTCATATTAACTCTAAACATTTACAAATAATCTCTGGACTTCAGGTTCTACATTTATCAACCACAATGCTATACAAAATTCATAACATACCGTATTCAAAGGAGTAGATTCTATGCCTTCCAAAAGAACATTTCTTACAAGGTTAACCATATATAATCCTGATATGATAAAAAAACCCGTATATAATCCCAAATGATAAAAAAAGATTAAAAATTTTTAAATAATCAATGTGTTGATTTTTATGTGTTAAGGAGGCAGATTATGAAAAAAATGCAACTTTATTTCTCTGACACTAGCAACAGACATTTTCTAAAATTATATTTGCATTCTCTAAGGCAAAACAGAGGTAGAAGAGAATGCTTACACTGCTTTAATATTTAAAGCTGTGACTTTGAATTAATTTTAAACTGTCTTGATGGTAGCCAGGTTTCCCTCAGAACTACCAAGAAAGCAGAAGAATCATGAGAGACCTCCTTTCTGATACAACTGTTAGCCTCTGTAAGTGTTTATTAAACAGAGAGATTAAATGAAAATGTATGTACTGCAAATAGATTATTATAGAGATTACAGCTCACTCGAACTGTGGAAAAAAATTAAGAGGTCAAAATGCGTTATATTATTGACGTCAAAAATGTGCTACTTTAGGATAATAAATGAATATTAATGGGGTTCAAATGACCAATACACAAAACTTAATTATCACTGGAATCACCCGTGAACTCACCATCACATTTCTCTAATATCTGAACGGTATCTCCAATCTCCAGTGATAGGCCATGTGGGACTGTCCCTCGAAAACCAGCAATTACTGAAAAATATAATATGTTTCAATCATTCACAACATTAAAATATAAATTAGTATTCCTATTGTTAACAAAAATAGTATATTACCAGGGGAAGTTACATGTTAGAACAAACAAGCTTACTCAAATTTAATAACCTGTGAAAAGAGTCAAACAAAGAACCATTAAGCCATTTTTATGAGCATAAAATTTAAAACACAGGACTCAGAAAAAAACCTAAACACAGCCCTACTATACATGAATGGAAAGCTTCTACTGGAGAACACAGATTGGCTAGATCATAAGAACCCCGAAGGACAGAAAGTGTTTTATTCCAAATGCTTACACTAACACGCATCAGACCTCAGAATTTTGCAAGCTGAAAATGCCAATATGTGCCAATATTTTTGTTGCCATCTATACCACTCACACACCATGACAAGAAAACCTTATTTCACATTTGCTTAATGGATGGTATAGACCCAGCACTCCATATAATCCGCAATGTGAGGAAATGGTTAGGGGGTGGAGAACACTAAAGCATGTTGTTCACTCCAATACATTAAGTGCACACACAGTTTCCCCTGCAGCTTCACCAAAGCCATTGAAGGGGGGTCATGAGCTCAGGCTGGGACAAGAGCTTCAGAAATGGAGCTGGAGACAAAACATGCTTCAGAAACAAAACAGCCACCAGAGCAGTGATGTTCCCAAATACTTACAATGGCCAAATATTGTCTTATATTGTTAGCTGTAAAACAATAGACAGCAATTTTTGCCCTCAGAATCAAAATAGAATACTCAAAAGCCACTCAAAGAGCTCACTCCTATAAATGTTAAAAATCCATTAACATGGTAGATATGCATGCTAGATAATGCTAGATAGCAATTCAGCAATTCAACCCTGTTCTTACTGTACTTGAAATGCTGAATTAAAATATTGCCTAATTCAGACCACGAGACCAAGCAATAGTGCTTTTGATTCTCTGTATTGTAATCTTCTTTCAGAGCTTAATTTTGAAGTGGAAGAGGAAAACAGGCTATCCACCAGGGCACGATGCACAAAATGACTTTGTAGCATAACCGCAGTCTTACTGCTGTCAAGTATCTACCCAGCTAGACAGGAAACCCCAAATCTCATAGGAAAGAAAAAAAAAAAACACTAACTGAGAGGCATGACAAGAAAACTTCATATATAAAAGCCAAAAAGATATGCATATATGCAAGGACATATATACAGTCTTGCCTGCTGTTGAAGGTCTAGCCTGCCACAAGCAGACACTACACTCAAACACAACATAACCTGTCATCCACCATCTGTGCTTGCCACATTGTTCATCAAAGGCAGCAGGAGAGATTGGTTGTCAGCAACCACAGAAACTGAAAATTCATTTGTGAATCTTTGGATGCAAGTTCCAGATTTTAAGAGCAAACCAAAAGGATATGGTTTATGCTATAGGACAGCATGTTTAAAAATGTACAAAAAGGACATTTTTGCCAAATCCTTCTTCAGAATTAGAAGACTTCGAAATTCATTGTATTCAATCATCACTTCAATCATAAGAAAATCATCACTGTTCTTAACCCATAGTCTTTATCCCTTTGAAAAAAATGTGAGATTATATCCCTGCATAGTTTCTAAGTGTTTGATACAACATGAGACCAGTATTTATAGTATTGAACCTCCTCAAGCATGTGTATTGAATCCATCTCTATTCATATTGGTGCTACTGCCACTCAAGTTTTTTACTCCAAACTGAATACTGTGAGATATGTGGTATGAAATTAAAAGCTACTTTGGTTCCAACACCATGATCAAATACCCCATTTTTAAAGCAGCTTAGTAGCAAGATAGCATTTTTACACTGAAAAAGTTTGTCTAAGAGTTGAAAAAAAATAAAAAAATTTCAATTAATTCTTATACAAAGATCTGAAAATTAAAACAGTTTATAAACTATGAACAAATGAAAATAAAAAGAAAAGTCCCTGAATATCAATGCAATGTACATCTAAGTTCTGCTGTGGCACTGGAATGACAGGAGTCGCTCTGGTCACCTTTCTAGTTTGAAAGAAGCAAAACTGAAGTAGGAAGCCTGTCAAAATAGCATGTACAGCAACTGAAATAAAATTACGGAATTAACTGAAGAAGCATGCAAAACCAAACCAAACCTTCATCTATTATTACAGTTGTGAGATGTGTTATTTTTAAACTCCATGAAATAAAAAAAAAATACAATAATTTTCTCCTTAAGAGCCAATTAATCCTGTCACATTGTTATGATTTGATTTCGCTATGACATTCAGTTTTTATTACGTAGTTACTAGAGTTGTTAAAGATCTTTTTCTTTTTCTCTTCTTTCTCTTTTAAAAGAAGTTTAAAAAAAAAACTAGGACAAAAAGAGATTGAAATCTGTCACAGTGTAGAAAATAGCTAGAAATCATTTTAGAGCATGTATAGAAGAACAAAATTATACCTTGAAATATCTTCTATAAGGATGGCCTGCAGAGTACCAGAAAAAGAAAGAAGGAAACGAGGGCATCATCTGTACCTCTGACCACATTCACCTAATATACTTAAAAAACTCTGCCTGGATTCTTGTGGAGGCCTTGCCTTACTCTCGTGGAGTAAAGTCAGGCTCAAAACAGGTAGCCTGTGGTATTCAGCAGCGTCAATCAAAATAAAATAAAGAGCATTGCAGAGCAGCAGAGGATTTAATGGAAAGCACAGGAACCCACAGATAAACTTACCTCACAAATGTTTACTCAGCTAACTTTGTAATAATCAAGTCACGCTACAGAACTGGAACTGAGGCAGAAAGTAGCCATCATAACAACTGCTACAACAGCTGATAACAACAGATGAGGGCCAATGTACTCAACAACTTTTTCACCTCAGTCTTCAATGGCAACCTCTCTTCCCACGCTTTTGGAGTGGATATACAGCAGGATAGGGACTGGGGGAGCAAAGACCTTCACTGTAAAGATCAGGTTCATGACCACCTGAGAAACTTGAATGTACATAAGTCTATGGGGACCTGATGAGATACATCCCAGAATCCTGAGGAATTGGCTGATGTAGTAATAGACTACTTACAAGAGCATGTAGTGATAGGACAAGGGGGAATGGCTTCAAACTGAAGGAGGGTAGGTTTAGTTTATATAATAGAAAAAAAAATCTTTACTGTGAAGGTGGTGAGGCACTGGAACAGGTTGCCCAGCAAAGTTGTGGATGTGGATTCTTGTGAACACTTAAGACAAGGTTAGATGGAGCTCTGAGCAACTTGGTCTAGTGGAAAGTGTCCGTGCCCACAGCAGGCGGGTTGAAACAAGATGATTTTAAGGTCCCTTCCAAACCTTCTATGATTCTGTAGATTCTAGAGACCCCTATAGAATCTATAGATTGATCTATTCTATGATTCATGTCTTTTTAGTTTATCTGTGGCATATATACATAAGTAGACTACAAGGAGGATAAAAATTAAGGCCTGAAAGGAGGTTGCTGTTCCACCAGAGAAGATCTCAGTGTTCAGCAGTTCAGCTAGGACACAGGGTTCTTAAACAAGCCATATTATAAATTTCATGTACTGAACATCTCACCCTTTTCTCCAATGACCACATTGTTCTGCAAAAGCAGATGTTCCTTAATTCTTTCTTTTAGTAGTAGTAAGCATATAATTAATCACTCTGCAGTGACCGTGGCTTAAGGTGTTCTCAACCTAAGAGCAGTACTTATTTATCATACTCACAGAACTGGACTTCTTTTATACACAGCATTCACTGACACATACGCATCACATATGCACCATTTTAATTCTTCTAACAACAATAGTTGTTGTGACTATCACTTTCTCTCTCTTCCATTGCAGCTGTATACCAGACACCTTAGAAAAGGAGGATGGACAGGAGAAATCTACTCTGAATATAGACCATCTACCAATACCTGCAGTCTTTGCAGATGGACTCTCATACGCATGTTCCCAGGAAGCTATGTATCAAAACACATCTAGATATACTTTTTGTCATTGAAGTAGCTGAAGGTCATATATATGTCCTTTTCAGGCACAGGAACGGTGATTGATGTCCTCTTCAATCACCTCTCGGCCACAGGAGAAATATGGAACTCCACAATAAAACTTTGTAGCAGGATTTGTCCTCAGAAATATTTTAGAAACTGAGTTCAAGTACTGCAGCCAGCTGGCTTTATTAAATATTTTATAGCTGCCAAAAGGTGCTCAGAGGATAAGAAAGCAAGAAAACAACAGAGGATCCAAAAACCTAATCTATACAGAAGGTGAAATCATACTGTGAGAACTACAGTGACATGCAATATTAAAGCAACTTCAGTTTTGGTTTGCTTTGCTCCTAAGTTCAGCTTCTCAAAACAAAATTCATCTTTGTGCTCTCATTCAATCTCTGCTTAGATGTGCTCACTGTTAGACAGTTTTACATATGAAAGTGCCTGGTGTGGAAAAAGATCCATCCAAGTCCAAGGTCTTAAATTAAATCTTAATTAAAGCCTAAACTAAGTGGGGGGTTTTGGTGCAGCTTCTGCTGATCTAGAGCACAGACAGCATTGCTGTTCTAAAAACTAAGCAAAGATATTTTTCGGCTTGCACCTAGTACACACAAGCCTTACATGCAAGTTAGCATTATAAAGAGAATTTGAGACACCCAGAGCAAGCTGGTTTCATGGCTGACTTGACTTTTTGTTTACAAGATGAAAATGTCTCCCCACAAGGGGTGCGACACAACATGGTGCTCAAGATGCCCCTCATCACAAGTTAGAAGTAAGGTCAACACCACAAAAGGAGACACACATTACATTCAGTTCTGGGTTGTGTGGCAGGACATACACTCCCCATATATAAAAGGGATGAAAAGAAGTCATATCTATAGCAACTACTTGATGTTCAAAAATGAGCATTTGTATTACAATAGCATACGTGGATTTCACATAATAAAAAACAGTCCCTTCAACTGAAGACAGAAGAGTGGGGAAAAGATGTGAGGTAGAAGAATATAAATTACTTTAATAATTAATTATTGCCTGGTCATATTCTGCATGCAAAATCCTTGAGTAAAAAGTAGACTCTAGTTCAATGCCCTAAGTCATGATGCCCCAGTTAAGAGAGGTGGCATATGAAGCACACAGAAATATGGTAAGTACACACTGGACAATCAGATTTGAAGAGTGGGAACACTGTGTCAGAGGTACTGGCTTTGACAGGGAACAAGGTGCTCTGACAGAAAAGGAATTGAATTAGCTGGCAACAGGGGTGGTTGGCCCACTTCAAAGTTATGCTTGGGGTTATATTCTTAAAATTTTTATGCCTGAAATAACTGGAGATCTGCATATAAGAACTAATGAGGCAGACATTGTTGTTCTTTTCCTCCTAACAGATGGCCAGAAGCTATTATTGATTCCAGATATTATCTGCTGTAATTGAAATCAGGCCCTCTTGGAAGCAAAAGCAATTTTTAAATTTTTTATTCCGGACATAAAACTGCCATTCTTTCAAGAGATTGAGACTTTCAGGAACAACTATTTCAAGGGGTTTTGCTCTATTCAACAGTTGAAAAAATAATTTTAAAAAACTGTAACAAATGAAATTGGGATGTTTCTAACATTATGAAGTTATTATATTGGTTAAAACAGTCATTAATGTTGTATTCTGACTTCATAATGGAAAACTGAACTTGCTTTTATGAAGTTTTTTAGTTGATGAGTAATGACATGTATATATTACCTTTGAGGAAGGCTCTGATTCATGGTCTTTTTGCAGAAATATAAAAACTATCTTATATCCTAACTATATGGCCTTATGCATAGTAAATACAATAGACATCTGGCACTATGAGCAACTGCAGAAAGTGCAACATCATGTTCACGGCAGCCATTATTAAAAAGGAATAAAAATCCGTCAACTCTCCCGAGCATACTGTTTGTAAATTCATGTCTGAAGCTACTGACCAGTAGCTGGCAAGCAATGCAAGCATCCAGTGGTACAACTCTCAGCATTTTGTGGCACAGGGATCTCCTGAGCCAGACATGGTATTTCTGTGTTTAACAACCATGGATGTATTTTCTTCTACGAATTTGCCTAACTAGGATTTATATGCATCATAAAGTCAGTGTCCATAAACTCACAGGAAGCTTTCCAGTTTAAATATGCTCATGCAAGAGAAGAGTCTTCCTTTCATTTCACAGTGCAATTTCATGTCCCCTTGTTCTTGTGGGAAAGTTTGAATAAGAAATCTCTTATCACCCTCTCTGCTGTACTTTTTCCAGGATGAAGCCCCTTCTCCAAAAGAAGCTGAAGAACCTTTTTAGGTTTCTAAACAGGCAGGATTACTAGCAGTAGAAACACACGGAGGCATGCAGCTTTGATATTGCAAAATGGCCAGAGATTACTGTAAAAGGCCATCACATGCACTGAGCTTTGCCTACATATGAATTGATCTGTATGGAGTGGAATGATAGCACAGCTACAAGCTTGAGCTTCTAATACACAAGTTAATTCAGGCATCTGTTCATAATGCATTGTGCTGCCTACAGACACCCCAGGAGGCTCGCTGCAAACCAGCAACAAGCTAATGAAGACAGCGACAGAAAGGAGAGAGGCAGCGGAATGGGGAATCGATCTAATCTCCTCTCAATAAACACAATATATACAAATGTTAGTTTCAATAACAGAAGTGATCCTTAAATCTCTTGCAGATTACCGAGGATAAACACTTTCAAATTTGTATTGAAATAAAAGAATGTGAGTTCTCTTGCCTGTGTATGCACATCACAATTAAAAGGATCAAATGCATAGTTCAGATAACGACACCTCAGTGTGGCTTTTGAACATCTCAAGTGCTGCTCACATGCAGCAGTCAGTTTTCTTAAGAGATGAGAGCTTGCATGGAATTTTCCTAAAAAGGACATTTATTGAACAACTATTCATGAAAATGCATCAAGGCACATCAAAAATCATCAAAAAACTTTGCATCAATGTCCAAGCATGAAAAATACCATATAAAGTAGAATAGATATAGAAAACTAGTCTTCAGTTGCCTGTAAAACAAAACTCTGGAATTCCTACTGCTAGTAGCACTGACTATCTGTACAGATAAGGCAAATGCCAAGTCTGAAATACACAAAGGACATGGAGCTGCAGTAGATCCTATTCCCTCCTGTGCCCAGCTCCACATTTGAATTCAGCAAGGTAATCACTTTCAAATCCCTGATTACAAAGCTGCCAAAAACCATAGGACAGTTCTAACACAGATAATCAGTTTAGTGTGAATGTCTGAACGCTTGTCAAGCTCTCTTCATCCTGCATCTCAGCTACAGGCAGGCATGTTATAATCTCTTTGATGACAGCTTGATCGGTTCTCCCAATACCTGCAAACATTTTTAACTCTTTGCTCTGGGTACCTTAGTTACTAGGACTATATATTAAAACAGAGCACTAAAAGTAACAAGTTACGATGGCACCTATTTGCTGGTGAGAATCACTGCCCATCTAGAACACCAAAACTGGAATAATTCAGCATGTACCACCACTGTCCCTGTCCTTGCAGGTATGAGATTTCATTAATTGTTTTCTTTCTTCTATCAAATAGCTAATTAAGCCCTTTATAGTTCTTGAAATCCTGCTTGCTATATTTTTACGTCCACATCTTGTCCCTGCTAACAGCAGTTTCTTGATATGCATTAGTTCTGCAACAAGAAATTTAGAAGTAAAAAGAAAATCAAACAAAAAGGTCTTTAAAAGTCCAGAAAATCTAGTACACCTTAAGAGTTTACGAATAAATGACACAGCTCTTCCCCTGAATTTGCTCAGGAACGCTCTCTACAGAGAAGGAATGTCACTGTAAAACCCAGAGGCATCATGGAAGAAGGCAAGGCGGACTTAGTCCAAACAGGTGATTTCACGCATTTAATCAAATTATGATAAAGAAACTAGTCTGCAGCCACTTCAACAAGTTGGTCTCACAGTAATTATTTACTGTAGAGCTACAGATGAAGTATCAATGCATTAAGACTGCCAGGTTAAACAGGAAGCGTGGATTAAGTTTAAATTTTCTTTTATTACTTGGAAACAGCATCAACTTGAAAATCCAGATCGTAGAAAAGAGTAAGTGCAAAAAGTAGATTATGTTCAGATAACATTATCTATAAGAACAATCTCTTTTAGTTAAAAATAACTATGACTTTTATTAAGTATTTCCAAAGTTCTAATAATTTTCAAAATTTGTGAAATAATTGCCTTAATTTTTAATAGCATGATCAAGGAAAAGAGTTACAACTATTTACTTCTAAAAGAATTTATGTTACATGCATAGCCTCTGGGGAGACAAAGTTTCTGAGTAAAATCAAATAAACCAGCAAGGGCTTTTTTAACTTACTTAAAGCGTCAGGTACGGTAAAGAAGGCAGGACGAGAGGACATAGCCACAAGCTGTATCAGGGGAGGTGCAGGTTGGACATCAAGTGGAATATCTTCACGGAAAGGGTTGTTAAACATTGAAACAGACTGCCCAAGTAGAGTCACCATCCCTAGAGGTATTCAAGAGACTACTGAACGTGGCACTTAGTGCTCTGATCTAGTTGACAGGGTGGTGATTGATCAAAGGTTGGACTTGATAATCATAGAGGTCTTTTCTAGCCTTCTGTGTGATGTATCCACAGCACAAGTGCATCATCTGCCAAAGCCAACAAAGCCGCAAATGCCAGATCTCATAGCAGCTCTTCAGTGTGTTTTGCACTTCATTCAGGCTCACCAAAACCTCCAAAAACTTAAGAGACACAAAGTTCTACATTATTTCAAATACGGATCTATGGTATAATTTTGTATCTGCCAGAGGGTTGGCTGGCTACATGTCATATCCCTACAAAGCAGCAGAAACTGAAGCAGAAAATTAAAAGCCTCACATGACTATAAACACAGGAGTTATCTTCCAGAAAACAGTTAAATTTTTCCAGAATAATAGGATGACAATTATTTCAAAGAAGGCCTTGAATACAAGAGTATGTGCTTACAACTAAATGCTGAGTAATAATGTCAGAACAGTGGGTATGGTCCAAAGTCTAATAACCACACGTTTTCCTATTCTCCTCTTTCCTCCCCAAAAGCATTATAACACAACATGCTTCTCTGAACTTGGGGGGCATAATTTCACAGCCCTTAACAAACTTTAAGTAGCACCATGCAAACTCAAGCTCAGAAGAGCTGTAGTCCTATGGACTGCGAAAAAAAGACAACCATCGTGCAAGCTGCAAGAATTACTCTTCACCAGCTGTGAGAGGCACCCAAGGGGAACATGAGTAGACAACAGTGCAGTAGCTCAAAAACTCCATGTGCTTGGTATCGAAGACTTTGGTAAATGAGACTGGCTTCCCCTTAATATTGCACTGTTTGCTCCCATTCAAGTAATAAATAGCATTCAAGGAAGCCAAGAAAAGTAGAGCACAAATTTTCTTCACTAATACAAGAGACAGGACACACTTCTTCCACAACAGAGTCAGGTCCGTCAACTGACCATGGAGATGAAATACTTTCCATGTATTGTACACTATCTTGTACTTCCTTTGGAAGAGCAGGGTTTAATGCTGTATTTGACCTGCCATCAGTGGAAGACAACTAAAGAAAAAAAAAGACACACTAGAAAAGTCAAACACACACACACACAAAACCAAACACAAAACATAACAAAAAAAAATCAACACATCCTGCAATTTTCAATGCCATTGCTTTTCAGCTTGTCTGGTATCATATTTCAGATGAGTTTTAGTCTCCTGCTCAGCTGCATTTCTCTGATATTCAACTATATCATTATAAATGTATTTTAAGTATTTTCTTTTTACCAATAAGACTTCTGTTCACTTTTGCTTTAGCCTTCATGCAATGTTCTCTTATAGCATTTTACAACTAAAAAAATTACTCTGCTTTTGTATGCTATGAGCCTTACAGCCTAACCATGCTGCTACTTCCAAAGAACATTTATTAAATATCATTTTTTGCTGCACTTCAAAACTTATTGCAATACGGTATTTTGCAGAAACAAAACAAAAACCTTTTCAACTTATGCAATAAGCAAATTGTGCAATTTAGCTAACACGAAAAATAAACTGTAATTGTGAGCTTTTGTGGCCTATCCCACAGGTCAGCCAGTTTTCTGTACATAAAAATATCAGAAAATCTCTTTAAAGAAAAGACAATTTGGCAAGGCGTGGAATTAAGTGCAACTAAGGAAGGCAATTACAAATCACTCACAAGTACCCTGGGATGTGTTTTTTTATCTTAAATGAGGCAGAACTTTCTTGATCTAGTGTAATTGAGAGGCATTTCAAATACACTGGAATACAGCTATCAGGACTAGTAAAGCAAAACTACTTCCTCCTGTGAAAAACCTCTGAGACAGCTGAACGCAAGTTTAAACATCCCACTCTGGCTTTAAGATGGCTTATTAGGTTTAATGGCTGGAAATAACCACTGCACTTTTCAGCCTGATTTCAGTAGCTGAGCCAGCAGAATTCAGTGTATTTAGCCCTTCAGGGTTTCATCACTAATCCATAATATCCATAAAGTTAAAACTTCAGGGATATTTAAAGAAATCCTACAATTATTTTAAAATGTGTGACCAAATAGAAATGTAACAAGTGTACATGCTTTTTTTCCTACTCATAGCTCTGAAAAAGAACTCTACAAAACTACCTGGACATATAACTTTAACAGTGTTTCTGTAGCACAGTGCACTTTCAAAAATTCAAGTGTAGAGTCTTCTTGAAATGTCAGAACCTTCACTTTCTGCTCATGCTTGCTTAAGAACAGTGCCTGTTACTTCAAAATCAAGGGTGAAAAGAGTTTAGGTTCAGTTGGCAACTGTTTATAAAAGCACAAAAGAACACGAGAAAAATGTATCTGAGAAGTATGTCCAACAAATTAAGATAATGAAGATTGATGATAAGTGCGTGATTCTGTTTGATGTGATGGGGGTAAGGAAGTGTATGAGCAAACAGTCCTCTTTGAACATTTATATTATGATTCATTGATGCATTTGAACTTTTATCTTTTTTTTGTAAGAGTATTTCAAGAGACAAGATAGTTCTTTTGGTTTTTTAACACCTTGGAAGAGTCACTAAAAATAACTGTCATTGTAACAGTTCTATCCTTCCTCCTTCTATTCCTAGAAGCCTAGGAATACATTCAGATACCACAGGTGCAGAAAAACAAGAAAAATAATGATATCGTTCTAAGAAATTAGCACTGTGAGAGACACACTAGCATCTGGCACCATAAAATACTTCCTGAGTGAAACGAATCAGTTTTGACAAGCAACTGGGCAGTGCCAGGCAAACCAGACACAGGGACTTCTTGTCTTTTAGTATTAATGCATTTTTTAACCCTTCTCCAGTTGAAAGAACATACAGGGCTCTTTCCTGAAAGTTAAAAACTCTCTTTTGTACCTAAGAAAAATTGGCAGAGACAAGTAAAAAGACTTTTGTGTCAATCCAGTGTCTGCCAGCAGGTTAAAAACAATGCTGAAGTAAGCTAATACAAATTAAGGAGATTTGCAATCTATCCACTTGGCCACTGTCCACACCATTAAGCCACATGCCACGTGCTTGTTTTGCACTGAACCCAGATACAAAACTCACAGAGTTAAAGGAAAAGATGCTGTCAAATTTCACTTGAACGTGGCATGGACAAGGCAGAGAATGAAGGGACATGAAAGTCAAGGCAAGACCTTCAGCAAAGAAGTGCAGAGTTTCCTCCCTAGGAGGGACCATTCCCAGGGAGGGACGGCAAACAAACTGCAACTCCAGGACTACGCTTGGCCACAGTGCCACAGACAGCCATCATGTCACACACACAGCTGGTAGACTTATTACACTAAAATAAAATCGTTAATTTTCTTAAATAGTGTGGGGGTTTTCGCTACAATTAATAGCCTCCAAATAGAATAACAAAGACCTCAGGGGATTTATCCAGGAGCTAAAGCAAGGAAAGGACAAAGCTGTATTTTTCTCCCATGCTTGAAAAGACCTTCTGAAACAAGAATATGAAACTCATGCAAAGACATCAGTGTCTTGACTCAGCTCGATAGTTTTTCTGTTTCTGTACTCCACCAATCAGTTTCTGATCTCAACTTCAGTGTCAGTAGCAAAACACAGGTGTTGAAAATTAGTAAATCAGACAATCAGTATACTGCAAAGTTGTTTTTAAGAGTGAAACAAGTCCTTAAGACTGCTAAGATGAATATTGTGTGGCATGTCTACTATACAGAGATTTCTCCTTTTTAAAGAAAAGACTTTCGAAGGCACTGAAAAAAAAACCAGCCACTGAGAGCTAAACCAAATGGTGAAACTGAAGACAGTTAAGCACAAACATACTTTAAAAACAGTAACTTTCCTTAGTCATAGCTGACTTTAGAACAGCTGTATTATTTAGTATTTCTGCATTATTCTCTTCCCCCTCTCAAAAATCTTTTGCCGAAGAACTCTGAATTTAAGTAGTCAAGATATATATATAGATATATACTCAAATATGTATGGACTTGTGCATCTCAATGTGCACAAGTCCATGGGACCCAAGGACATTCACCCGTGGGTCCTGATCTTTAAGGTCCAACCCTTAACATGCTGTGATTCTACGAAATATTGAATCCCTGGAGCACCATATATGAACAAACACTATTTTGGATTCAATCCAGCAGTTGGTTTTGATCCACATCATAATCCCACTCACTAATTAAAAAATTACAGGTTTGTAAATAATCAACAGCACACCTAGCCTGTAATGGGTTTATTCTTCCTAACAGCAAATTGAAGGGACCAAATCAAAGAAAAATGTCATTTTTCCTTGCAGAAAGAAAGAAGGAGTAAAAAACGAGCAGGAAAGTATTTGCAGTACAATACACAGTTAAATTTGAGGAGGAAAAGGAAAGTAAGAGGCAGATCAAGGCTTGCAACTTGCTTCTAACTTCCTTAAACAATTTCAACTCACTTATTAAAAATATGCTATTCATTAACTCTAAAATTACCACCGAAATTAAAAAGAATCCCTTTTCCACTTCACTAGGATTGCTTGAAAGGTCAGCCAACAATCACTGCTGGGCTCGGACTGAAATTCATTATTTCCAGCCAGCAGTAATGTTAATGGCTATGATAATTACAGTCATTGGTGGTTTGGTTACTTGTTGTGCCAGAATGAGATACCATTATGTGACCAACATAATCCTATCTAATCCTTGAAGGCTTGCGTATAAACCACAGAAGTGTCACAGAAAGGAAATTATATATGAGCAAAATCAGTGAAGTGTTACGACTTTTCATACTTGTTTTCTAAAATACATGGAAATTAGATGATTTAACGCTTTCAGTCTCCAAAAAGAATGGGAGATGTCAAGTGAGCCAAAACAGAATATTCTTGCTCAAGTACATCTTGCGGAATTTGCAGCCTTTGCATTTCAGCTGGATTAGACATGAGAAGAGACACACTATGAATTTTATTTGGAAATACTCCTACCAACACTTGACCTTTTCTGGAAGTTTATTTTCATCTGCTCTGTCATTTCTATTTTACCATTTCAATTCCTCACCCTCCATTTCTCAATTTCAGGACTGAAAAACCCACCTACACCGGCACATAGAGTGATCAAATAGCGATGGACAAGTTGGAATTAAAAATCAAACTGAAGAGATCTTTAATTTGTGCCTTTGTAAAAGCAGCACAGTAGTACCGAGAACACGGAATGGACCTGACATTAAGTGTGAAGACTGGTCATCATTACAAATACTAAACTGATCAATGGAATTATCGTAATGTAGGGCAAGTACATGCCAAAGACTAGAATACCATCTTAATCATTCAACCTTGCAACTTGCCTTGCCCAAGTAGGTTTTTGAACATACTCCATCAGGACTAGGGATTTGCATTAAATATTCAGGGTTGACCTGGTTTCATTGAAGTTAGCCCTATTTAAAACTTGTCTGGCTAGGACTGGGAAATGGAATTATGTGACAGGACAAGTGTGTTCTGAGTTTTCTGGTTTGGGGAAGGTTTTTTTTTCCTTTAATAAGTCTTAAAATATAACTAATTTGTTCCAAAATTATTGAAAAATAAAATGTCTCCTGTTTTAGCAATACAAAAGCTAACCAAAGTATAGCAGAGCAAAAACTGGAACAGTTCAGATAGACATATTTTATCTTATTACTCATGAATTTAGGGTAGTAGTAAATGAGAAAGAAGCTCTCCAGTTTTGTCTCCTCCCTTATTAAAACCCTGCTTTCCATCTTTTGAAGCATATCTTTTGCAATTTAGCACTTCATACTTAATTCCTTCTTTTTTTTTAACTGTAGAATTACTAATGAAAAGGAACCGATAATTTATGCTTTTCAAACCATGAATTATTCATAAACTACAACACAGGACCCATGTAGAATCACATATACTGATTCCTACCGAAGTAGCTTGAAATAGCAGCACTAGTGGCAAAATAGCCACTGTCAGTACCGTAGAATCTCTTAGGTTGGAAGGGGCCCTTAGGATCGAGTCCAACCATAAAATATACTACACTGCACCCATATATACTCTACTATACCCATTTCTCAGCAGACTAATTAAGTCCCACCTACTTATCACACAAAGATATCTAATCTTAATTTTGTTATCAAGAAAGGTCTTTCAGAGTCACTTTGGTGTCTCTGCAACACACTACACTCTGCCATACAGCCACAAATATCTAAATGCCAGAGTGGCTATGGTTCATGTATGGGGGTTTTACTCTTCTTGTATTTCCAGTATAACTAAGACGACAAAAATAAAAACAACTTCCAGACTTTGACATAGCTGTGGTGACAAACAGAATATTCTGGCAATGACCTACAACATTTTGGCACAGGACAAACGTTTTCAGCTGAGTTTGCCCTGGAATTCATAACATAAGGCTGACACTGAAAGGATAGTACAAAACCTGCAGCTGCTATATTTTGTCTGATATAAGTTAGAAAATTAAAACCATGAAAACAAGACAGTATTCTCTTACATAAAAACATTAAAAATTAATTAATAAAAAACAACCCTCAAACAACAACAAACAAACAAAAAACCAAGAATCAAAAAAATTAAGGAAAATCAAAATAAAATTTAGGGACAGGAATCAAGGAATTCATCAAAGGCTTGTGATGAGAAACTGTGTATTATTCCCAGTAAAACAAAAAGTGGTAACATAAACACAAGTGCTGAAACTGCTGTATCCTGCAACAGAGAATTCACTGAAATTCCTAATCGCATCATAAGACTCTAAAGTAGGTCACATCAAGCTTAAATATTGACAGAAAGCAAAAATAAGGGGTAATAGTATGCAAATCACCTTCTTTGCAAAGTTGATACTTCTCCCCCCTCTCCCCTTGATTTTGACAAAGCCTCAAATACAAAAAGATCCATTGTTTCTGCAAACAGAAAAATATTTATGAACCCACCTTTAAAAACATGTACTAATGACAAATCATGTGCTTTTAGACCATGTCTAATTGATCTAGAATTCCTTCAGTAATTATTTTTTCTTAATTACTGACTTTCATCTGGTCAGTGTTATCTTAAATGCTGTTATTAGAAGGTATTAAAAAGACCAACTACATGATACAGAAATCCTAGTTCAAAATACACACATAATTATAAACACCTTTTTTTTCCCTTAAAGTTATACTCTTACAACACAGGAGAATTTAATCTTACTTTTGCACAGAAGTATGTTAGAACAAACTTCAATTAAATTATGTTCTTGCGAAAAGTAAAGAGGAAAATAACAGTTACTTCTTTTTGAGCAACAATTTTAAGTAAACATTGTGCAACCAAATGTATCTTAATGTTCAGCACAACCTGAAAACTACATTTTTTGGTAAAACAATGAAAAAATTACCCAAGAATGAAAAATGTCTGCAAAACGTCTGGCTGCATCACATGACAAATTGTAATCGTGATTTTCAGTACTTAATATAGCTTAACACTGAGTAAGTTAAAAGATTAAGTGATATTTGTCTTCTCCCTATATCCAGTGAGTTAACTTGGACTAAATTTAGGATATCAGAAGCTCAAAACAGTTTTGTTTGGTCCAAGGAAAGGTCAAGGCTTGAGGATAAACTTCTTCACTATAAGTAAAATTCTTATAAGCCGCACCCAAATCACATTCTTACATCTGAAAGACAGATTCTGATAGACAACTAGTAGCTAGAGATTTTGTTTCCAGCTCAAAGTTTCAGATTTCACTCTGGGAATAAAGCATTGCACTCATGATATCTTTAGTTAAAAGCGACACGCTACTGCATCAACTCTGCATTCAACACAGCATATCAATCTTATTCTATATTATTATTCCCAAGAAATAATATACCTTCTGCCAAACAATGCTTTTTCTTTCTTTTATTTCTTTACAGCCTGTTTTAAAAACAACATTTTCAGACTTCAGTACTCTACACCTGCAGGGCTTTGATGGAAAAAGGAAAAAACCTAAGCGGTTATAGCAGGGAAAATTAGACTGGATACAATATATTGACCAAATGAAACCATGTGTGTTAAAATTTGTGGGTTTTTTTCTAGCTTTTAAGAGCCCCAGTATTATACTCACATTTATTGTCAATATACAGTCATGTTTTCAAATGTCTTCTTTGTAATCAAGGTAACTGTATGTAAGGAAATCTTCCAAACCCAAATCTTACTTAAGGTACCAGAACAGAACTTCCTAACACCATGTCATGAGGTTTTCAACATTCAGTAAATCAACTGCCCCAGTTTAGAGTATCTGTCTATCCATGCCTAGGTTATATCACAAGTACTTTCTCTATTGCTAAGAGGTTGATGACGCGTGTCTGCAAACTGACCTTTGAGTGGGCAATGGGCATCAAGAATCATTAAACTTCAATGACATCTGCGAAAACCAGATTATGTCTGTTGTAAAGGGAAGAAACTCCAAGACAGAGTAATTTTTGTAAATTATTAATGCAAATTCTTCTAAATCTTGGTCTCAGGTGAGCAGAGGTGGAGAGATTTGGAACAAGCCACAAAAGGAAGTGGAAGAATTGAGGAACCTGAAGAAGTTGCAGAAAGATTCTGCAAGAGAGGGAGAATGATGGAAGCTTACAGGAATGAGGAATGAGACTTTCAAGCACTCCAGTGTAGGCAAAAGAAAGCAAGCACCAGAGAAGTTAGAAAACTGAGGCAGGGAGGAAATGTTGAAATATTTTACCTGTGAGAAATGGAGCAATTGGGTGAGAAATCTTCTGGGAACATACATATTCTTAAATATTTTTAGTATCCTTTCAATAGAACATTTGCCTAGAGACGTAACTGTAAACATTCCGTGCCAACAGAATGGTCAGACCAGGATCTTTTCAGGACAGAATTCTTCTGAGAATATAAGTGGTCCATCAAATCAGAGATGGCTCCAGGATCTGCTTTCATGAAAGAGCAGAATACAGATAACCCACACTAGGCAAGTGCAGATGAAACGCTGGATGAACCTACCATAACCTAACAAACTGTAAGGCTGTCATTCTGAAGTGACACCCAATAATGTTAACACAAGCCTAGCAGCTTTCACACAGTTGGATTTTTCTATTTATCCAGACAGCAGGTTAACTGCTGCCATAAAGGAAACTGCAAAGGACCTTAAATCTGAAAAGAAAGGAGAGGTGCTGAATTCAGAAATGCTGAAAAAAAAAAAGCATTTCATTTTTTGGCTTCTCAGGCTTCTTATTCCAAAGGAAATCAGGAAGTGTTAATGTTGTTGGGGAGTTTTTGGGGGTTTGGTTTTTTTTTTTAAATAATGTGGTCATTTGTTCTCAGAGAATGGGACTAAGACCAGAAGAATCATTCCATGTAAGCCATTAAACAAGGAGGAGATCATTATCATTAAACAAGGAGGCCAAAAAAAAATACAGTCACCATTTCATATTTGACAGATTTCAGTATGAAGAGACTTGATCGTAATTACTGTGCATGAAAGCCTCAATGTTGTAACTTATCACAACGAAAGCACTGCAATAAACAGAACATTGGTGATGGAGGGACACTGCAAATGTTTGCAACTCCTGATAGTCAACGAACTTGTTAGTTTACAGTTGTACAAAGCTAAAATTTAATAGGAAGCAAAAAAGTACCCGAAAGGATCTATATTTACACAAATAGATGAATTAAGAAGATTAATTAACATTATGATGTTAGAGAAAGTAAAGTGTCAAGATGTGAAGAGAAGAAAAAATATTTAAAAGGTAAGAAATAATGTTTCTAGACGAAAACTAATTAGCAGCTAATTTATCACATTGCAACAACCTACCATCCTGAGGGGGTTTCTGACAAGCTAGAAGGGGAAAATTAAAGAAATCCTCTGAAACAGATCTAGGGCAGTATTCTAGGTCAGTATGCCGAGAGAAGCAGCACTGCAGAGGGCTGAGCAGCAGTGGCACTGCAGTCTCACAGCTGCCACTGCGTGTTGCTATGGGCACAAATCCCACAAAGAACTCATCCTCAAATCCCCAAAGACTCATTTTCCCAACAAGGCTGCAATAAAAGTGTTATTTTGGAGGAAAACTTAAGAGATACTGTGAAAAATGTGGACTTTTAATCTTCAACTTGAAGAAAAGTTACAGCAAAGATTCTCCTCTTCATGAGCAGGGAAATGCTTGCTAACTGCTGTCAATTACTGCTTTTTCAGCACATCGGAGGCAACTGCCCAGAGGTGGGACAACGCTTTACTCTGATTACTTGAGCCCACCATGATGAACCTCCTAGCCTCATCCTCAGCCGCTAGCAGGGCCCTTTGTCCTACTTTAACACTAGTGGTGAGACTAGAGCATCTCCTTTCAAAATAGGCAATTTGGAAAACAAGGCAAATCAAGTATTTCAGAAAGACAGCCTAGGTAACTGTAATTTAACAGGCTGTTACACAGTTTTAGGATACAAGGAAGGAAAAACAACAACAAAAAAAGAAAAAAAAGAAAACAAAACAAAAACCAAAAGAGAAAAGACCCCAAACAACCCCACAAAAAAAACCCACCAAAAAAATCCCCACAAACCCCAGCAACCAACACAACCCTTCCCACAAAATTTGCATTAGTACCCCAGTCCCAAAGGATGACAATTATTTTCTTCAATTACCTCCCCCATACCCTTTTCTAAGCATGTGTTTAAGTAAGTTTGTCACATTACATTATATTTTAAACTCAAGATGACTGAACAAATTATGCTGCCATAAATATAACTGTCAAAGTTAGATACGCAATTCCAAACTGCATTTTTTTCCAAACTAAAAAAAATTACAATTTATCCTAGAGATCATGCTAAACATGCCCAAGTAAATTACAAATATCTACATCCCAGAATAAACATTCCAGCAACATCCAAAGTTGCAATTACAAAATAATTAACTACTTCATTTTAAAGGACAAAAGGACATCAACTAGTATCTACAAAGGTATTTATTATGCAATAAGCCTTCAGTTAAGACAAGCCCAAAGAAATGGTTCTAGCATTTAGAAGGCCCCAGTCAACAGCTCAATATGCATAGCACAGGAGCCCAGAGTTTTGGTTTTGTTTACAAAAATATATAAAGCAGCTTAATTAAAATATATTAAAGAGATTAATTATAAGACAGTTTTGAAAGTTCAGGAAGGAAAAGTAGGAATCTGAATCAAACTTAGGAGTGGCTGCTCATTAACTTGAATTGAGCTCAAAGTGTTTGCTTATCCTAAAATTCAGTGTTTGAACAGCTAGTCAAAAACGTGAGTCTCTAAAATTAATATTGTTTCGTTCATCTGACAGACCTGCAACAAAGCATCATTCTTAGTTACTATACCTGGAACAAACAAAAGGCATGGTCACATGTCCACAGGCAAGGCAGCCTGTGTGAGATCCAACTACTAAGCAGCAAACTGATAAAGCATTTAGTATTCTTAAATCAGTTTATCAGTATTTTTTCTTGTAACTATTGCTTAGGTATACGTGATGTTTTTGGCTACAGTTTTTCACCCAGCTGTATTACTTTTGAACAAACATTCTGAGAGTATGCCAAATAATTTAATGTAAGAGACAGAAACATGAGGATATCACACGCAAAACAAGTTATTTTTCTTCCTAATTTCCAACTGTAGCATATTGTTAGTCTCTCAATTTAATTTTGATACCACATCCAGGACCAATCTTCCAAGTCTGCAGACCCGAGTGAAATATGGAAAGTGAGCCTACACACAAATAAAAAGAAGCTTTCAAGTTATTTGCTTATATCTTGTGCTGGTTATGACTGGGGCAAAGTTAATTTTCTTCATAGCAGCTCGTATAGGACTGTCGTTTGGATTAGTGCTGAAAACTGTGTGGATAACACAGGGATGTTTTAGCAGTTGCTGAGCAGAGCTTACACAGAGTCAAGGCCTCTCACCCCATTCCACCAGTGAGGAGGCTGGGAGTGCACAAGGACTTGGGAGGGGACACAGCTGGGGCACACTTGGCATTGCAGCCACTGGTGCTCACATGTGGCAGAAGTAAAGCTCCTATAAAATCCAACTTTAAATAAGCCTCTTTTTATTCTTCCTTGCTAAACTGACATAAGTATTCCTGGCAAGTTCCTACTTAAATACCTTACATCCCCTGTAGTTACTAGTAAATGAGGCTGTAGCTATTGAGATAACAATCCATTTAATGCTGTCAGGACCAAAAAAATGGGGAATCCCTCAATTAATAACTACCTTATTCGTGAAACACAGAGTTCCTCCACTGCGTGACAAAGTACCAAGTAATCAAACATGGATCTAAACCTGCACAATTTCAATGTATTAAGGTTTCCAGGTCTTGAAGTCCTCCAGTTTTTCCAAGAAAAGACAGAGATTTGAGGTCTGGCAAGAGACCATCATTAAGAGTCACTAAGAAGCATCACAATTGCATAGAATTCAGCAACTATGATGTATCCTGTAAACCACACACTTCATTCCACATGCTGATCTTGATTATCACAAGACCTACAAAAACACCTAGTACAAACACCTATTAAACATACCCATTGAGCATACCTTCAGCAACAATGAAGAGATAAAACTGAGATGGAAAGCAGGAGTTCAAAAAAGTAGAAGATCAGACTGTACCTTTATTATAAACAATTAACAAAATTAAGGAACAAAAGTAGACATTGCCTATTCAAAACCCAAAAGTACAAGGAAGTACAAAGGGACTTTCTTCACTTCTTAAAATTTATTAAAGGCTTCTGCAAAACAGGAATGAGGATAAGCGTATTAGCTCAAACGTTTCTCAGAAATCACTGCATACACAGCACAATCTGTTACAAAACTAGAAATACAGAGCAGCAAATGTTTATCTGCAGCTTAAACATACAAGTATCAGTCTAGAACAAAAGATTTCTTTTTTAAACAGCTTGACACCTCCTCTCTGATTTTATTAAGTATGTATTGTGTTGATAATGCAGGGTTGCATGCATGTTCTCCACTTACCACTAGCTTTCTGAGGGAAACTTTTTGCTATTCTAGAGTTCAGTACTTTTTATCTCTTAAATCTGTTGAACCTTGTTCCCTTTTGTATGCACTTTAATCCTACAACATCATCTCTGAGATGTTTCAAGCATAAATTTTAGTGTGAAAAGAGTGAGAAAAGAACCAATATATGTATTTCATATGCTAAGTATTTATAAAGCTGAAAATATCTGCCTCACAGTCCTCTGCAAACCTGCCTAGCTCAGGTGACTGGTAAAATTCAAAATCTTCCACATTACTTCCAAAACTTAATTTCCCATTAAGAAAGTTTATTTTCTTTTTTCACTTCAAACAAGTAAGCAAGACAACCAAATGCACAATAACTAGATATTATGAAGGAATGGCAGCATTTATACAGTTTCCAGCTGAGGGTAACAAGCACTTTTACAAAGATTTGGGCATTGACTTGGCATGTTCCCTTGAATGAGATTAAGTACCCTTCTCTCCATACACAAATCCAGTAAAATTCAACTTTTCATTCTCTTCTTCATAAGAGAGTCTTCCTCAACCATTCACTGGTTTCCAGCAACCCATTATTACTTGGCTTGTGTTTTTGAAAAAGGTATATCCACACCATTCAGATGCAGAATTTTCTGATTCTTTTTTCCTCCGCTAAACAATTTAACCTTCAATTCCAACTTTGATAACTTATGTAACTAAATTTTAATTTCCAGGGTGCATTTAATTTGCATATTCTAGATGACAAGAAAAATGTATGGTTACTCCAATTTTAGTAAGTTGTACATCCTCAGAAAGATTTTTATCTGTATTAAGTACCGTTACGCCCAAAACAAAGCCTAGAGCTCTCATCCATTTTCTGTAGGTCACATTTATCAAGAAAAGCACATTCAGTTCCTAGAAAAGGCCTTTGCTCAGGACAAAAACCTTGAAAGTAGCTATTCTTTATGTTGACAGATTTCTAGGAAAGAAAAAATAGAAAAGAAAAATTTATAGTCATGTAGCAGATTTATTGAAAATTTACTACACTATGAGGAAGACTGAAGGTTACTTACTAAATTTGCCTTTTACAAAATCATCTATAATGATTTCCATAGTGTACTAAAGTGTATTACATCACCTGGGAGCTGATTTGTTTTGAAGGACTTCTAAAATCTTTTTAATTTATCCAATCACTTGTTACAAGAAATTCAAGTTATTCCTGGAGATGAATGAGATTACATGACCTAGTTTCCAATTTATTTATTTTTTTTAGATTTCTGGATAATCTCAAATTTCAAGCATCTTGTCTAAAGCACCATCTACATATCTGGGTAACAAAACTCTCAGTTCCCAGTTAGTTCTTGGCTTCTCTGTCATTTCATACTGTCCCAATAATAAGACTATAAACGACCATTTTAACTTGATTTCTGACAAGAAACAGATTGGATTCACTGGTCTACCCTGCTTCAGTCTTAGCTGTGACATTAGAATTGAACACTACTCTGGCTGAAGGCAAATCACCTTGTCAACAGGTATCTTTTCCACATTCTTTCCTGCCTGTTTTCAAAAGAGCTGAAGAACCATATTTGCTTCTGGTAGCATAATCTTTCAAATACACTTTTAACTCATATTATTCTATTCTTATACAGAAAAGGAAAACTACAAAATAACCATGGCGTATTCATCTGCTTACCATTTGTACCAGGCTTTGAGTGTCAAAGAACTGTTAGGGTTTTATATATAATGCGACCAGTAAAGCATTCTTCGGCTTAGTTTCCTTTCGTGGTTACTTTCGTCATCGTCTTTACAAACTTTTAAATAGCGCTTGTTCACTACAAGTAGGGAAGTTCAAAGGTTATGGATACATCACATCAGTGACACCAGGAGAGGGTAGGAGAGAGGAGGTTAAAATAGAAGCTAAAGAGGGAAAAGGTTATAAAGGAGAAGAATGGAGGTAGGAAATGTGAGACAGATTCCTTTTCCTTTTGAAATCCTAGATTTTTTATATCTGGCTTCTGAAAGGATATAAGGAAAAACTGCCACCATAAGACACCCCAGCAGTGCAAGAGGTTGCTCAGGAAGGTTCTGCAGTCTCCCAAACTATAGGTTTTCAACGCTACCAAGCAGAAAAAGTGCTGGGTAACCTGGTCTCACCTCTCAACTGACCCTGCTTCAAGCAGAAACACGGACTAGAGACTTTCTGAGGTCCCTTCCACCTTGAATATGCTGTGATTTATTCTGAGTTGTCAAGCTGAGTTTGTGTATACAGTTCTAAATCATACATGAAAAGGATAAAAAACCCCAAAACAAACTAGCACATAAATTCTGAAGAACCCTTTTACTATGATTACAGCCCTCCTGCCTGCTGTCATGTTCAAAAGCAACATTAAGGGTAGTCTCCTTCATCTTCAGAAGAAGGAAGAAAAAAATTATCATTCAGTATTCCCACAAAATCCTGTTTCCTTTAAAAGCTATGTTATTGTACATTTTGTACCCAGTTCAGATGAGGCTGCAGTGAATATAACTTGCACTTAAATGAAGACAAACTTGTCTAGACAAAGCCTGAAGTTCTTCTGTTCTTCAGAGCAGAGTCCTTTGCCTGAGCCCTGCTCTCAAAGAGAGAAAGGGGAATTTCTGATGAACCACTAGAATCAACAGCACTCCCATATCTTGCTCATGTACATCTACCTGAGTTGTAAACACTGCTGTTAGTGACAGAATTGGTATCCAAAATGACAAAGATATAACAACAATCTAACTACTGAAGGCTACCTAGGAAATCTTAAAGATATGCCCAAAGCAACACACAACACCTTCCCCTCCAGGTAAAATCAAAATATAAAAGGTAAAAAGGCATTTCATGGACGAAAAGAGTTCAAGATAAAATACAAGCTACTTGGATCTGCACTTCATTGCAACAAAACATAGACACACCTTACACACCATATTAGGAAGATGTGAATAAAAATTACAATAATAAATGATGACAACTACATTCTTAGAAAGAATGGTACATCCTGCATTAGCGCAAAACAAGCATAAGCACAATCTTACTGTGGAAAAAAGTAGTCCCTAGAAATCAGGGAGGTGGATAAGATCACTGCTGTATTAGAAGTAGAACACTGAATGACAAATTCCAGCAAGTAGAGCTAAAACCAGACATCTGGACTTTAGATTTCAGTTTTGCATGCCAACCAAATAGAACCACCTGTCAGCTCACTTTACTGTAGTTAATGTGCACTAAAATAAAAGTAACAAAAGGAGAGACTGCATCTATTACCTCAAGGGGAGGATGGGAGAAAACGCATTAAAAGAACACCTATCACTCACAAACCATCAACAGAATAAAGCATCAAATAAATACAATGCCTGAAAGGCAGAAGGTCCTTCACTTTTGCTCTTATAAGCTACATATAAATATATGTATCATTTCGGTAATGGGCTGAGTCTGGGAAACTGAGCCATTAAGACAACAAACTTATTCACTAGGATACTGACAAAAAATAGGCCCATTAAGTAACATGTTTCATTCAAGTTTAACTTCCTTTAAAACAAACAAACAAAAAACCCAAACATGAAAAACCACCCCAATCCCCAAAGACCCCACCACTACCATCACACAATCATCAAGTTGTATCTATGAAAACATACAAACAAAAATCAAGGATGGTAACAAGGTATTTCCCAAAAGGCTGGATATTGAGGAGCTGAACCTGTTTGTATACGAAGTATACAAAGAGCTGTACATCTTAAATCCATACAGTTCTACACAGAGTGAGGTGTTACACTGCCCAGCAGTCAAGCTAGGGGTAAAAAAAAAGTCTTTCTCTTCTACCCAAATTACTCCTTAGTGAAGAATTTACATTCTAAGTCTCCAATTTAAGTCAACAATAGTCAGGAAGAAAAGTTACCTATAGGGTCACTAGTGAATTTCTCTACCAATGAAAAAATTGTATCTTGCAGTACACAACAATGTTTTAGTCAGTCTAGTTTAGACACCAGTCAATAGCACTTTCCAGGGATGATTGATTGCATATATCCCATTGGAAAAAGCTGTGCTGTTTAATTCAAATATTCTGTATTTTATTTCTAGTCACCAGTGAGAGGAAAAAACTCTCATTAGTGAGTTTTGTTCTTTGTAGCACCTTCTTGCTTTGCACTGCCAGCCATCTTCCAGCAACATTCACAATCCCTCAGGTGAAATTCCCTCATCTCATTTTTTTTCTCTCTCACTAAATGTGTTGAGACAGGGCTGAAAAAAGCTGCTCAGCTCATGCAGCACTTTCCACTACAGCAGCTCTGTCCAATACTGATTCAATACAGATAATGTAAGGTAAGATTCTAGAGGCAATAATTCCATGGGACTAAGGAGTCTTGGAGAAACTGGTAACACCAGTTACAAGCAATTATGGGGAGAGAACAGGATGAAAAGCTGGAATGACAAATAGCTCTGGAGCCCTCAGTGACAAGAAAAAAAAACCCAAACCAAACAAAAACTAATGATAAAATAAAATAGGGTTTACAAACTTCACAACAAATCCTGAAAAGGCTCATGTAAACATAGCTCAGCTAAATCCTACTCATACCCTCTCCATTCCTTCAACTCACAGGCTTTTATTACCTGCGCATCAAAACTTCTGTGGCTGTGCTGGGTTTTCACAGGACTGCTCCTCACTATAAATCAAAGGCATCTGTCAAGCCTCAACTTCAGACCTGCAGCAGACTCTGCTTTCAACTCAGTCAACTGGGAAGGTGAACCTCAATTTTAACCTGCATTTTTATTGCTATAATGTCACTGCTTTCAACTGAACATTTACTGCAGGCCCACACACGTCAGTGTGTTGTGAGCAGCAGTGTTTACGTCAGTTGTGTGCTTGGTGGCACCTCCTGAGCAAATGGATTCTAAAGATGACTGCCACCACATAAACTCCATGCAGCATCTAGTGCTTAGCAGAACTGTAAAAAATAAACCAGATAACGAAAGCCCAAATTTTCAGCTTGCTCAAAAAAGAACCCATGCCTTTGGGATCAAACTGAGGCAACAGCAGAGTAAGACTTGTGCAATCCCTATCTTACTTTAAAACAATAAACCTAATTTACTAAGATTAACTTTCAGAACAAACCCACACAGTTTAAACAAGACAGGCAAACTACCTAGGAATATGCAAATTGATCCATTATGGAATTTGCATAAAATCTGAGGGAGAAAAGCTATGAAACATTTGGCACTTATGCTTTAATCCTCATGCTGTCTCCCCTGGAAGGCAGAGAAAAGGCCCTCTTCAAATCATAACAAAACTCAGCATTATTAATGGCCACCCGCCTCAGAGACACTTCTGTGGAGAGGGTTTTCATAGCTAATATTAATATCTGTGCAGCAAATCATTTTTATTTCATTTTTTCTAGTGTAGTAAACCCCAACATCCCAATTACAATTGCTTCACAGCATTGCACGTCTAACATTCCCAGACATTATCTCACAGGAAAGAAATAAAAAAGTAAAGACAAGAGAGTGTGGAGAGGAAAGAGATTAGTTACTGCAGTTACATATTTCTGTGTGCTGTTACAGCATGTAGCTAAATGGAACCTGAATCTTCAGCTGCTAATAGGCTCTAAGTCAGTAACTAATGAAAGCACTTCTCTTCCTCTTGGCCCTCTCTGAACAAACACCACAAGCAAAATACGTTTCTAGCATTTATTTTTGGACTACTTAGTCTACCTGGCCCAAACTAAAAAGAAAAACCATTCTTACTTCTAACTGCACATCCTCATGTGGACACACTTGATGGAAAAAGTTCTCCCTAAGAAGAAATATAAAGTCTACTGAAAACATCTCCTGTCATGGTAAGTCAAAGAAAAATAAATCAGTGCTTCTCTGAACAGAGAGTACTTTTCTATCTCCATGACATTAAAATCTTAGCAACACAATCTTCTTCAATGTTTAGGGGAGCGTGTGTCAGTAAGAAATTCTGTTTTCAGCCATTAAACATACGCAGATCAAGTAAGTGCTCTGTATTCCCAGGGAGCTTTCCCATGTCAGACATGCCTACCATGGAGGCCTGTATTACAGAGACAGCAATTTACCTTGCCCTGTGCACAATGAAATAAAATGTTCGGTTACTTCAGTCTTCAGAACCCAGAAATGGAATAAACTTGCAAAATACCTAGGAAAACAATAACCAGATAAACTGCTATCACATTGCAAATAAATGCATTGATTAATAAGTTTTAAACATGAAAATACATGTTTAAAATTATTAACGTGTAGTCCATGTTAAAAAATTAAGCATTCTATTGAAGGATCAGAAGATATCATTTAAAAACTGTGACCCATACTGCTTAATACACCTCGAATTTTGAAAATAATGAAAAGCAGACAGGATTCTTTCTAGCAGACATTAGATTGTTTCCTGCAGTTGAGGAATGGTAATAAAAATGAGTATGGGAAATCTACTATTGAAATGATTCAGCTACTTTATTTCTCAATATTAAACAAAACTTCGAATTTTGTATTCAGGTACTTTTCTGATTTGATTGGGTCTTGGACACTGCACATACACTTGATTCTGTTTCATGTGAAATTTCTCAAAGAAGAGATAATGCAGTCAATAACTCAGTGTGAGAAATGATCTGCACGACTGAACTCTGTCCCACTTTCCAGCTGAAGTAGGTTAGCTCAGCTGTCAGCAAAACCATTGGGCCCTTTTGGGGAGACTGCTTGGCACACAAAATGGTCTTCACCTGTCTTCAGCACTTAACAGCCAAACCAGAATTCCATAAGTTATAGAAATTACTTACATAAAAATAGTATTTTTCATACTATGGCTGATACTGCTACCATTTTATGAGAATACTTGAAAAGAATTTTGAAGCATCCTCCTAACCAAGAGTAGTAACATGTAATGCCAATGCAAAAGATTAAGTTGCACAAAAAGCATTTATTTTTTAATAATTCATTTAAATGAATATATTTCAGACACGCAAAAAGGAAAATTACTTAAAAATCTGGAAATTTGTTTGTATTAGCAGAAAGCTTTTACTGGAGTAGAAAGTTGTCAGCTCTTGGAATGCTGGTGAAGTGTTACCCTGCACCAGGTACAGCAAGCAACAGCACCAGGTACAGCATTACCAGCAGGTTGTGTCAGCATTAATGAAACACCTTCCCCCAATCTTCAAATCTCACCATGACTTAAATACAATTTACAATTCTGCTCACAAAAAACCCAATCTGAATTGGTACTGATGCTTTTTAAACCCAATAGCCTGCAGTCCTGAGCAACATGCCATAGCTGACTCTCCTTTGAGCAGAGCGATTGGACAAGATGATCTGCAGGTGTCTTCCAGCCTTTGCTTTCCTATGATTCTCTGATCTTTGAAGAAAGCACAGCTAGAAGTCAGAACGCTGTACACATCTGTGCAGATGGACTCTTTTTACCAAACTATACACCCATTGAAAACCAACCAAAAATCAGACAAACATGAGTGACTTTGCTACGAGAGGAATGAATAATAGACATTGAAAGGAAATGGCAGGCCACAATTTTATTTAATCATGGCATAACAAGAATCCAGGTCAAAGCTACAGCACTCCCAGCATCATGTCTCCCAAGGATACCATTCTTTTGATCCAGTCAGAGCCCTAGCTAGGAAAAGTTGATCTCTGTCTGTTGACATAAGGTCTATTAACCTTAAGTACTAACCACATTAGAATGTACAGCTATCACAGGTTCAAAATTGGACAAAACCCAACTTTTAATAAAGAATACTTTTGAGACAAACAGAACAGCTGCTCAGTCTCAGTTTTAGTTACCAGGAAAATTTCTTGACCAAAGGAAGCATGTGATTAAGTAACTCACAGAATAAGCACAAATTCAGCTACACTGCCACAAAGGAAGCAAGACAGTCCTCCAAGTGTTCTTCTTTTGTCCTGAAGAGGCTTGATATCTGAAGCATAAGTTGGAAGGCTGCCACTACCAGCCACACAAATCAGTGCTCCTGGGTCTAGTGATGATACCAATAAACTTCATTCTCTCCTTTCCCCACAACTTTTGTACAGTTACACTTGGTCAGCAGCTTTCCTCCCCTGTTAAATGTTTCAAAAGCACAGAAAACAAAGTCAGAAATAGCAAGTGAATGTTCCTGTTGTCTGGATGGGATATCATGGAAGTAGGCTTGGAAAAGCCTACTACACTTTAAGCATCCAACCAACCCATTATTTTGAGAAGCTTTTCACAGAAAGCTGTTATTTTGTCTCTCTTACCACATTAAGGTAGAAAGGCAAAGGAGGACAAAAGCAAGTAGTCTGAATAAGCAACTAGAAGACAGGGGGAGCTTAATCTTTTTAATTCAAGTTAACATCAAAACCATTTGTTAAATGCATTTATTACTGTAGCATGATGCACCTGCCTTTTCAAAGTCTTACTAGCACCAGCTTCAATTGCTTAGTAATGAGTGATAGCAATTCTTATTCAACTTAAGACATTAGATGCTCCTTATACAGCTGATGACAATTATGAGTTCCAGAATTCTTGAAGATCTTCGTAACAGTAAAAAAGGCTGCTTGTCTTACATCAACCTCTTAATGATAAAAGAGTCTAATTTAAAGCAATAACATTTGACAATCGGTGAATTCTGAGAACAAAGCATGCATGCTTTCAGACAGTTTTAAAGAATATTAATGTTACGGAAAATGAGCATACTGTAAGACTTCTGTACTCCTGTTACTCCTGTACTTCTGTACTCAAACACATTAGAAAAATATTAAAAGAGCATTAGGTCTCTTACAAACACTTCTATAAATTCAGTATAAGCTTTTATAAAATAAAACAGCAAAACATTTCAGTCATGGCCTATATCCTTCTGCTTTCTCAAACTGGTACCTATTTGCGTTCCTTCAATATTTAAGTCATTTTAAAAATGAAAGACAAAATTTAAGAACTACTGTGGCAACACTAGTCAGAAGAATGTTGTGTTCTTCTACCTCCCTTTATCAAAATTCCTGTTGACAGCTGAAGAGGGTAAGTTTAGATATAAAGATGCCACAGATATTTTTCAACTCTTGAACTGTTATACCTTACTGCTGCTTCATACCAAAAGGCAGCTGGTGGTCTGGTCTGCTCTCTCTGGCCAGCCAGGTACACGGGCTGCTCCCCTCACAGACAGTATCATTATTACCGTAACTTTTCACAACAGCTCACCCAAACATCATGGAAGAGGCTCCCCGCTCCCTCTTCATGATAAACTCCTGCTCATCAGGTCTACATCAGAAATCTCAGTAAATTTCTGTAACTGCCTCTTTAAGAATGCAACGAAAACACAGTATTTTAATAGAATAAAAAAAAAAATTCTTATGCACGTAAGTTGGAAGACATGCTCAAAACGCCATCACATTAAGTATCATATGTAACCTAGCTGATCATATGCTATAAAGTAATTTGGATTTTCAAATGTAAAAAAGCAAAATAGTCATCTTCTGACAGAAGGAAGAAGTGGACGTATCAGCTGCAACTCTTCGTGGTAGCAGTCATTAAATCCCATGCCTACTCTCAGACTGTTTGCATTTTTAGTGCTAAGGCTCCTTAAAAAAAAAAAAAGGAATCACAGAAAAAAAAAAATTCTAAGGGCCTGAAACTAAATCTGTAAACAGGCTGCTCAAACAACTAAGCTACAGTTCAATGAAATGGATTTTTCAGCTAATTTCTTGTTATTTGGCATTTTGAGTCATAGGAAAATAATTACATTTTTTCTGTATAGGACAAGGGAGGAGCTGATCACAAGAGTTGGGCAGAGGAAATGTCACGCTTTTAAAAAATAGCGAACAGCACATGATTTTTGTAGATTGTCAGGGATGATTTCATGGACCTCTGCATGAGACGCACAGGCATCCATAGCTGTAATGAAAAATCAGAAAATCATAGAAAGGGCATAAAAGATCTGCACGTGTTTTGCGGTGCTACTCTCACATTCATTTTTTCCACATCAATCAATTGCTGTCCTTTCCAACAGAACACTAAGCTAGTTCAAATACCCCATTCACTTACTACTCAATAGAAATAACACACTCCATAGTTCACTACCATTGATCTGTTGTAGATTAACTTAACAGTCATTATGCAGTTAATGGAAAAACAGATATATTAACACTGGGCTAGAGAACAATGATGACTTCTGATTGGATCTTTGATATAATTCAACAGTTCTATAAATTAGAGTCGTTTGTTGTAGAATTAGTGTATCTTCACTGGCCTTTAGGGCCAGCAGTGCAGTTTTATGAGAGATGCTTTACAAGCAGCTGAGGGCTTTGCTTACATTAATAATTTACTTCTATAGTAACACAGTATATGATGCCTTCAATTATCAATTAATGTTTGAAAACAAACAAACCAAAAACAATCGAAGCTTGTCATTCCAAGAACTAAGCCAAGAGCAGCAAGTTGCTTTTGCGTAATTCCGCTGAGTTCTCATTTTGATTTATTGCTTGTGCATGGAGATATGCAGAGTGAGGGATGCAGTTTCTCCCATGTGCTAGCAGTGAGAGTGGCTGCAGCAATTAAATGATCATGAGAGCAGCAATAGCAGCTGTGGCCATGGCAGCAATCTCCTTTCCTTGTCTTCCTCCTCTCCTCCAGAAAGGAGACAGGTGAGAGGAGGGAAAAGCCCTTCATTCCCATTTCAAACAGGACGCTTACGATCCTGTTCATAATGCTTTTTGCCCCCAGAGGAGTCTGCAGCAAAGATCGCTCCAGACCCTACTCTATAAAATGAAAAGCTCTACTGGGAAGGCCAAGTAAGACACAATCTGCAGAGCCAGGGAGTAAATGAATGAAAAATAGAAAAGGTAGTGAATACATGCAAACAAATGGAATGGGAGGGAAAATGAGGGCAGAGTCAAAGAATTTTCAGTGGGTGCCAGGTTTTATTAAAGAAAAAAAGCCACAAGTGTAACAAAAAGGGACACTGAATACTCCTGACAGCACTCACCAGTTTCTGAAGAACTGCAGATTTCCAAAGCACAGTGACCAGTCACAGGCCACACGGTCAATGCAAGCCTCCCTTCCAAGTTTCCTCCCCCATACATAGAAGTCTGCTCAGTTGGCAAAAAAAACCAGAAATCTGTAATGTGTTGGAGTATCAAATATTAGGCAAATGCAAAAGCATCACTAAGTTCTGTGGAAGAGAGAGGGCATACTTGAGGAGGTGCTTGTGGACTTCACAGGACAAGGTCCCCACAGCACTTGACTGTGTAGCCTCAGGCATGAACTGAGGTACCCCAGGGACAACAGAGCATCCTCTCTTTTCCCACTAACTGTGATCGGAGTGGTTGGGGAGCTACGGAATCCTGATCACCTCTTGTCTTTACCCCACAACTCTGGGAACCTTTCAACCCACAACCCATCTTTAACCCATACACAATACTATTAAATTTAATAACTCAAATGAGAAATACCAACTCATTAAACGTATACATCTCAGGCAAAGAAAAAAAGTAGATCACTTTATGGAAAGTAATCTAAAAATAGGGGACGAGAAGGCCATTGGAAAGTATGTCTGTTATGCTCAATTACAATCAATGGATGATTTCCAGAAACTAAATCTATTATGCGTATCTAAATATTTCTTGAATGATTCCTACATTGCAGATGTTCCTTCAGCTTCTTTAAAGCAATAAATTACTTCAGGTTTGCGGGGATTTGTTGGGGGTTTTTTTGAGGGTGGGGTTTTCTCATTTGTTTGTGGGGGTGTGGTGTTTAAGTTTAGCTACAAAAGAGCATCCAGTCTTTACGGCTGCTATATGTTAGTGGAAGTGTATTCTAGCAGTCAACAAAAGAATGTCTTCTACTATAGCAGGAAGCATCCAGGAGGAAGAAAGAAGCCTGTCCTCAAATCCAACTAAAAAGCTTGAAGAACTGTAAGAACTCACCTGATTTCAGCTTAAATAAAGCAAAATACTTGTCAAAAGGATACACCGAGTTCTTAACACAGCAATATCAGTTCTCTGAAACTAAACTCAGGTCTGATCTCTATCTCAATTGCTTAGTGTCCAAAAATTGAAAAATTAATGGAAGTAATTTGTTTTCTTCAAGGATTCATGGGTTTTTCAGCCTGATGCTAAAGGAATCCCCTATCTATACTGCTATGCAAACCCACATTGACTGAAAAGCCTCATAAAGCTCAGGGCTCTTTACCTATATATACATTTTATTAAGGAATGCTGAGCATTACTTTAGTAATGCAGTAGGAAGGGCAGCAAGCACATCACCTACATTACTTCCATTTTCCCTAACTGGTTATGTTACAAGCATATTTTTTAATATATTGCAGAACATAGTAATTAGGTGATATTTATGGGTATTTTCCACATGGAACTTGCAGGACTATAGCAGATTTTCTCTTTCCTTTTACACCACTGAGTGAGGATTAAAAACATCAAGAAAGTTTTGTTTCCAGATATTTAATTGCAAACACAACAAGTGAAAGTCACACCCAGTATGAAAAAGATTTTATAGAAGTATACACACACATAGAGCGTGGGATAAAGCAGAAGTAAACACATTAATGCAGAGTCCCCAGTTTATGCTCATTATTAAAATATATTGAAATGTGTGTGTACCCAATCTCCAAGTACTGAACTACCATTATTGGAATATTACTTCAGAAATTATTATTCCCTAAAGACTCCATTTAGAAGGTGAAATACATTTTGAGGGTTTTATTCTACGCCTCTAGGCCTATGACCAATAAAAAGTGGCAAAGCAGTTCATGTTAATGGATTCTTAATTAGGCTGGGATGCACAAAAGAAATCTAACATAGGAGCAACTTCTAATTCTGAACTTTAAAACACCAGAGAGCTTCTCAAACACAGCAGCAGCATGTGTTCCAGTGTCACAGTAAATATGAAAGCTAGAGATTAAAAGTTATAACTGTAGAATTCTTTTCTGCAGAAAAGGAAAGCTATTTTCAAAAACTAAAACACTGAACGCAAAAAAAAACCCAAAACAAACAAAAAAACCCCTACATTTATTTCGCCAGTATTTGCAACACTTTAAATTATATCAAATCAGATTTATAAACTTATTGATGTTTAAAAAAATACAGGAAAATTAACAAAAAGAACCCCAAAAAGCAACACCCTAAGTTTTTCCAGAAAAATGATCCACCTCTAATAAATGGGGAACAGTAGGTCCCATTATTGCCCCAGAAGTCATCCAAACACAAGTACCAAGTGTCCAAATAGGACTGCAGCCACATGCTGCAGAGCAACCCAGAACTGACTTGCTTCTTGTTGCTGTGGACCAGAAGCAGGAGTACTATTCCATATCATGTTTCATCCTGCGATAGATGGAAGCACTATCTCATGCCTATTGATGACTTGCGGTCATACCAGCATGTTCTAACATACTAAGTTGAAACAAAATTTAGGTTAGCATAAAACATATCCATGACAAATGTTGGCACACCAAAATATCACACAAAAGAGAAGCCACCTCCACAAGCTGTACCATTGCACCACTCCACTACAAATCTGAACCGTAGCACTTTTTAACACTCTTTTATGCTAAAAGATCTTCTACAGTACCAAATATGACGTTTTATTTACCGCGATCCCAGCTTTAACCTCCATCAGTGCTAAAGCAGAGTACTATTATACGTGGCTACACTGTCTTTGAGATCACTAAGGGAAGTGAAGTATTGGTTGGACACAGGGATCTGAGTTCATCAGTTTTGCTACATCCAGTCTGGGTCCAAGAGACAGAACAAAGCAACGTTTCCTCTCTAGGAATGTGACAAGAAAGAACACAAGTCAGCAAGATGAAAACATTTTATTGGTAAACCTTACTGGGAGGAACTGGCAAAGACTGGAAAACACTGTGCTGCTCTAAGAGACAAGAAGACAGCATAGCAGTCATGTTATAGCTAATCTACAGTGCCTGCACAGCTCAGGATTGCAGCTCCCTCTGCAACAGCAGAGGAAGAGAAAACCCAAAACAGAGTAATGTTGAGCTTTGAATTAGACTCGCAACCTACAGGAGCAAAAAAAATTCACATGAAAGCCTTTAAAGAAGTCAGGGGGTACTTGTTTAATTAAAAGTGGGGGTGGGTTTAAAAACTAATTCAAAGAATGCAATAGAATTATTTATACTACTGTATTTTGCTTAGCAGGAAACACCCTTTTCCCATACATTTCTCTCTGCATTTTTCTTCCTTTATATCAACACGCCAAAAATGAAGATTAACCATGTTGAATCAGTTAGAATGGTCTTCAAAGCAGGAGCAGAAATTAAGTTACAGGCAGATATAATTAAGTCTTACCAATTTTAATGATGTTCCAGCACAAATAAATTCAACACTCTCCCATGAGTTGTTTAAATTACATGTGTGCATGTTTGTGTTTATGGCAGCCAGATCAAAGTTATTATATCCAGTTTCAAAGGCTTTATCTAGCATTTAAAGATGTTTTGGTAGATCCTTTTTATAATCCCATCTAAACACAAGTTTGCTTATCACTGGCAATCAAGAAAACAAAACTTAAATGAGCCATTACTTTGGTTGCTAATCGTATCCAATGAAGCCAACTTGAAGCTTGTCATCAACACAAAAGAGCAATGCAGCCACTATCAAGTTTAAAGCCAAGGTCCCACCTCTCAATTGTAATTTTACCAGGTTTGTTTTGTACTACAACTGGAAACATTTTATTCAGTTTATACATCTAGAAGTGTTATATCAAGCATTAAGGGAATTCATAAGCGCAGGCTGTGCAAGGAGATGGAGAAGAAAAAATAAATTCTCCATACTTCATGAGAATTGAACTTAAAGGATTTCTCGAAGTTTAACAGAAAGGGACAAGTAGGAAGATGAAAACAGTAAAAGCCGAGGGCAGAGCATAACTAACAGAGACTGGTAGGCATAAACAACTCAAAATTTTTTAAAAGTGCTTTGAATGAAATGTTACCACAAAATGCAGGGTCTGAGTTATTTAAGGAAAACTGACCATTCTTCCGCAGACTGATGTAACTGTACCTGAAATTACTAGAGAGGAAACAATAGTCTCAATTCTCATTAGCAGGCTTTGAACAGCTCAAGAGCTACAGAGAGCAATGTTGGAAACTGCTAATTGCAATTCTAATGGTAATTTCAAGCAAAGGTGTGGGCAGGTATTAAAAGCCTTCTATGATAAACTTCAAAATGCTGCAATAATAAATGGGTTATAATTCCTATGAAATCTTCCTTTTATTAACTCAGAGACCTATCTTCTTCTGCTAGCTCACCATCCTATAAACAATAATGGTTGTTTTAAGATCAAAGAAGTTATATCAACATATGATATTTATTACATAATATATACTAGTCCCAGCCCTGCCATTTAATCACCATTCACCTGATAATATGTGACATTAAGACACTTACAGCAGCATTAACAGGTATCCCAATAATTCAGTTTCCTAAGAACTCTTGCAAGAGTTCAGACTTGTAAAATTAAGCTCAGATGCTTTCAAGAGCTAAAAGCAGATTTGACACATTTTAAACCATCCTGTCCATATCTCCAAATAAGAGACTAAGATGGTGGCTCAAAAGTCTTCAGCACACAAAAAGCACAACCAGAAAAGAAACCACGGGTTAAAAGCAGTAGCTTTTGAAACTGTATTTATTTTAAATAATTTTGTTAATGTTACTTAAGATCCTCCACACTGAATTAAAGCAGTAAAGCTTTTTAATAAAACACATACAATTCTAGGAAAGCATAAGATACCAAATCAGGTGTCCGTATTTCTTAACACTAATTATACAAGTCATCTAGACATGGATGCAAAATAGAATCAAACATTTCTTCCTCTTACATCCAATTTAACCTTGACCCTTTTAATCCAGTTTATGCTGTCAGCCTTGCTAGAACTTCTCATATACTAAAAAACATAACCTGGATGCACTATTAAACAATTTGGATATTTTAATATCTAGTGGTGTTACTGAAATCTTTCAATCTTCGAACACTTCCAAGCTGCATCAAGTAAAAGCTCAGATATAAAAAAATGCCATAAAAAAGAGATGAATCAAGTTTTAAGTTCCTATCTACTGAAGAAAACAGTAAAATAATTTACCATGAGTTTTCCAAACATGAAACGCACACTAAGCACATCAGCTAATGCAGATAACACTGTATGTCTTCACAGAAATACAACAAATTGCCACATTCAGACTCCCAACTGTAATGAAGAGCTAATTCAGCAAGATTTTTACATCAGCGACATGTGAAAGATTGCATGCTTAAACTATCTGATGTTTTTAGTGTTCCTTCTAGATGACATACACATTACTGTTTTGTTTTGCTTCTTATCCATCTTCACAGTAGTGAAGTTCACAGTAGGAACCCCAGGCTGGAACAACAATTCAACAAGCAAATGAGATCCAGATGACTTTCTCAAAATGTTTCATAGTGGTTTATAATATGCCACAAGATTTGTTTTTATGTGCATCATCACATGCAGGGATGCAGCTACAGCTGCAATCACAGAAAACAAGGCCAATTCTTAAAAGAATGAACATACTTCACATGGTATTTCTTTATTCCTTTCCTCAAAATATAAATAATGGCAATACAGCCACATATTTTACTGCTGAGACAGTAACATAAGTGTTATCATAGAAAAGTTGGAACTATACTCAATATACTACATCAACTGCTTCTTCATTTCTAACAAAGAATTGACAATGGCAGAGGCTAGTCCTACAGCTCTCACATAATTGAGAAAGGGAAAACATGCAAATACATATCGATGAGACTGCAATTTGTCTTAGAAGAAGCTGAAAAGCTTGTTTACTTAGACCTGTAGCTGAAAACTAGATAGCTTTTGAAAAGATTACTATAATGGAAGAAGTGGCTTTAGAGAGGCTGATTCCTCTCATGGAGCTTCTTATATGTTTAAAAAGAAAATCTTTTAGTGTCAAAAGTGTACCTTCAAAATAAACAGAAGCAGCTGGTAAGCGGGAAAAAAAGACCACATCTAGTACAGCTGTATCATAAGTACTTAAATCCTTGCAAAGCCATCTCTCACCAAAAAAGGCCTTTTGCAGGGAACGTGAAATAGACCCAGACTAGAGTTTTCCATGTTATCTACCTACATTTCAAAGGTTGGAATTGCTGCTTTTCTGCCTCATTCACTTGCACTTGTGGTTTCTGTTCCATGTCAAAATTCAGCAAAGCCCTTAAGAGTACCAGTCCTATTTAAGTGTTGTGCCAAATCATGTCTCTAAAAGCTGCAATTAAGGATGAAAGGTCAGGGGTACAATCCACACAACTTGCATAACTAACCATAAAAACCAGACATCCTTAGATGTCGAGATTTGATGAAATATGATTAAGCCTGTAGGGAAGAAGAATTTGGTCTAAAATATGAGTGCTTATGATAGTCTACAAAATTAAATCCTTTGTGAACCAAATAAAGAGTGGGATGGCAAAGCATAGAGAGAAGAGGCAAGAAGAAAAAAAAAAGAGAGGAAAAAAAAAAAGGCAGTGAATAATGAATTGCTGGAGTAGGTAGAAAATCCTGAAGAAAATTACCTTACAAAGGCAGCAATTGGGAAGCAGTGGGGACGAAAGAAAAGAGGTACAGCCAGTGACTATTTCTTGCAGGTCTTCTCTTAGTTTTGGTTGGGTTCTCTTGGTTTTTATTTTAAACACTAAGCATCAAAAGATGGGGGTTTTTTTTAATACCTGATTTAAACTTACTGCCATAGCTATTTACTAGGACCCCTGCTTCATCACTGAGGTTTCAAAACATGGAGATTGACAGGACACAAGTGTTAGTTTAAAGTTTTAATCTGTATTTTGCTCTTAATTTAAGCACAGAAGAAGCTTCCTCTTTTGAATTCAAGTTCAAATTCCATGGACATAGTGGGAATCTCTAACAGGCTCTTGTGGCAGAACAGCCATTTACAGAATTTAGAGAAAGCAATTCTAATTCTCTCAGATTTTAAGAGAAGCGTGAACAAATCTTTTAAAGAAAAAACATCAGTAAGCAAGTCAGAAAAAATAAGGCTGAATCATGTAGGATTCACTACGTAGAACTAAGTAGTAAGATGAGACATTTATGATTTCAACATTTTCTTCTTAAATTTTAGAAGAAAGCTGATAAAAGAGCTAGAGAACATTTTCAAAGACACAGTCAGCTTTCAAACATCCTAATAAGTTTCCCTGCTGCAAAGTAATAACGGCAAGGGAGGCAGAGAGAAGAATGATCACAGGCCTGGATTAACAGCTGTATCACTTCCAGTACCAGCATGGATCTGGAAAATTTACTATCCACTTTGACTATAAAGCTGAGCTAGTTTTATGCAGAACCAGCTCAGGCGTATTAAGAACATAATCCTTGAATTGCAGCTGCTGTGGACTGCAGGCTGCAGAATCCCCCAGTTCTCGTGGTCTATCCAAGCATAGCCAAGGCATGGGAACTCCAAGGCACAAAAGTTTCAATACAGCTTTATTCTCCAGGGCATTGTGACAGGTCCCTGCTGTCCCTGTACACTTGCCGCACCCATGCAGAACCTGAGCACTGCAACAACACTTGTTTGATTTGAAAGTCATTTCAAGTCCTGCGTGGTTAATGGTGGTGAATAAATCCTGTTAAACACAAGGCAAATATTGCAGAGTCACTTAAGTGTTCTGTACTATGTTCCTAGCATTTCCTAGATTCTTACCTTCTTTGGGGTATGCCTATTTTACTCAGTCCAGCTAAAGTGAACAGTTACAGGAACACTTTTTCAGTCTGGAGACTTCACTTAAGGGGGAACAACAGTATTTCAGTGCAAGATCCAGGGTTAGTCTCCTGAAGGTGGCATCTTTCAGCTGAAGTCACAACTAATTAGCCCAAGTTGTTTCACAGCCTGCCCTCCAGGTCTAACAACTACTGCTGTTCAGCAACCTCCTTGTTTCCATGGCCACGGGCTACAACACACTACCTGCCTGAAAGATCAAGTGAAGGAAGAAGTTGAAAGAACAGACTTCAACATACTAACAAATTGGGTTTGAGGTTTTTTAATTGTTATTTACAATACGCTGTCAGTAACTTCTTCTGACATTAAGAAAATGTGTGTCTTCATCAAGACATGTCTGATTTTCATCTTAGAAGTTTCAGCTAGAAAGAGAAAGTTAATACGATTTGAGTTTTCATATCCAATATATTAGAAGTCTAAGAAAAGCTTTCCTTTACAAGCTTTTCCTATCAGCTGTAGACATGAACACGTAAAGGAATTAGTGTCCAAAGGGCCTAGGCAGAATTAGGCTCCATTAGTCTATATCTATATAAGCAGACTGCAACATCTGCTCCAGATTTACATATCAGCAAAGAAGATGATTATGCAAATAATGAGAAGTAATACATACCCATTCAGGGAAATATTTCTCCAATAACTTTTGTTCTTCCATTAAAACAGTCTGCTTCAGAAACACACTACCACGTAACAACAAAGCCACAAACTAAAGTATTCACTGTAACACAGTACATATTTAAGTAGCTCAACAGTTAACCACACAGAACCAACAGTCTGGATTTCTGAAAGCATAGAGAGGATCAGCTTTGAGAAAAACAAGGTGACTTTTCCACAATAAATTTCTGCTTCTTGTATAACTCCAAATATTTATATGAGGAACGATAAATAGGAATAAGTTTTAAGATAGCTGCCATTGTAGACAGAGCACTCTAGATTATTTGAAGCTAACAGATCCACCAAGTCCTACATTAATATTTCAAAGAACAGGGAGGGACATCATGTATCTACATTGCTGCAAAGCTGATTCAGACTGAAATTTAAGTAGCTGTAGTTGCATGGTCGTTCTCTCAGGACCCTGCATTTTACAGTACCTACCACAAATTTATATTTTACTCTAAAAAGAAAAAAGAAATCCTCCTTTTTTTTGCATGCTAGCTCAGTTTCTTCAGTTTCCTCAAACTAGAGAGAGCTCTGCATAAGAATTCAGGCACTGAATGCATGCAGTGAATATGAGGCACACAATTCCCCACCTGCACCCAGAAATGTACCTTAAAATTAAAAAAAATTACTCCTCACAGTCCATCAAGTAAACTTACACACTCATCATCTTACACCAAAGCTTCTGCTAAAGCCTGCTGGTTTTAATGGAAACATATTACATTTATCCTACACAGGCTGTTTCAAAAATTCATTCTATTTCTGATTAGCCACTCAGTATTACAGTATATATTTTAAGGTGTCTCACTCAGATATCATTTTAACTGCACACCTTGCATTCAACCAAGTTTCTAAATACACTGATGAAATCTACAAAAGCCCTTACCAGTCTCTAGGTTCCTGCAATTAATAGCTGTGTGTTGACCAAACTGCTGAAAACTCTGCACATTTCTAGACTTAGGTCATTCAAGCACCACAGAGAAGAGGTCTCTCCTCCCCTCCCATGTGCTTGCTCTAAGCAAGCATGCTTTAACAATTTATAGTTTCACTAATGAAACTGAACGGAAGTGTGCATGCAGAGCATGTACAACTTTCTGGATCTACACAATGCAGGATATTCCAGTTCTATTTCCAAATATGACTAACACAAAAAGCATAAAATCTTGACATTCATAAAAATCCAGGACTTTCCTCATCTGTCTTTGCAAAAGACACAGCAGAGCCACTCAAGCCCAAGCACTCACTCACAAGTGTGTTGTGTATGGGCTGCTCACAGGCCTTTTTCTACAGAAAATCTGACCGTGAGTTAATGTCCAAAAGTGGCCAAATTTAATGACTCTCTGGACAGATTCCAAAGTCCAAATCCTATTTTGGGTGAAGATAAGAATTTGACATGGTTTTAAGTTGGTGACAGAGGGTCATGAATTCCACTCCTCTTGGCGTTCAAAGTCTTCCTCATGTTTCAGTAGGAAGAGACACACAATTGCAGTCTGCTTGGGAAGGGCTGGGTTAAAAGCTTGGAGGTGTTTATATCCACACAAAAGCAAGTATATGGTCGTAAATATTTCACACTTCTTCAAGGCAAGGTCTCTCTAAAATTATTACTTATTAAATCACATTAAGCAAGTTTTTTCATAAAAATTGAAAAAGCTCGATGAGGAACACTAAGCACTCAGAGCTTTAAATCCATATATATGCACTGACAGGTTCCATACCCAGATTTCACTACTCCTTAATCCAGAACTGCCCCATTTGCCCAGCAAGGTGTCCTAAAAAGCCCCAGCAGGAAATCTGTAGGATTTGCCACACAGTGGTTTAACGCATCAAATATAGTTCCTTATTTTGGGTTTTTTCCAAGTAATCTGACAGTAGCTTTTGAGACATCCAACACGCCCAAGGGTGTCCAAGGTGAGGCGCTGGCTGTTGGGCAGCCTCTGTGAGGAAAGGCCTGGGCTGCACAGACATGGACAGTTCCAACACACCCGTGTGGGGTGTGGCCAAGCTCCATGGGCACAATGGTGGTGGGGTGCCTCAGGGAAACACACCCAAGAAAGTGCGAAATGCCTGAGGGAGAGAAGAGGGGAACAAAAGAGAAGAAAAGAAGCACCCCAGTCAGTGAAGGAATGGGAGGAGGTGCACCAGACACCAGAGCAGATATGGCCTTGCAGACGCTGCAGAAGACCATGGTGAGGCAGGCTGTACCTCTGCAGCCCATGGAGAATTCCCACACTGGAGCAGGCAGACATGTCCTGAATGAAGCTTCTACCCATGCAGAAACCACACAGGAGCAGGTTTTCTGTAGTCGGGGGTAAGGATCCACACTGGAGCAGTTCTTTAAGGACTGTACCCTGGGGAGAACCCACAATGGAGCAGAGAAAAAGTGGAAGGAGTTGTTATGGAATTATTTAGACCCTCAGTTAGCAACTGCCATGCACTGCTTGGGCAGGTACAGGAGTTGGGAATGAAGGAATGCAGTTGAGCCTGGGAAGAAAAGAGGGATGACTAGCAAGAGGTGGTTCATCTTTTGCCTTTGTTTTTCACTATCATACTGTATTTGGAATTAGCAATAAAGTAGCTTTCTGCAAGTCAACCCTGTTATGCCTGTGACAGTAATTCTGAAGTGACCTATGTCTTCATCCCAAAAGCTTTTCCATCTTACATTCCCCAAGGCCTGGTTGAGGGAAGGAGTGAGAGAGAAGCTGGGTGGGCATCCAGCACCCATCCATGGTCAACCCACCACACCAGTATATCATTACTATCAGTTTTCTGGAAATAGTAATTCCTCTCTGTGACGTACCTGAGCCATTAGCTGCTTTCGTCTGCTATATACATAGAACAACTAAGATTTTGGTAATATTTTCCAACTTCAGAGAATAACAATTCTGAATTGTAATGGACATGTGACTTAAATAACGTGATAGAAAGCATTATTCAGGGTTACAGGCTAAATTTTTACTTCATGTAAATGTCTCAAAGCACCCATCATTTAACTTTTTTATAGAACTTAATGTACGCCTAATATACTTGGAGAAGCTACTTACTTTAAATTATCTTTCCTTGAATTCTTTCTCCGTTATGGAAATTATGTTGAGCAGTCAGTTTAGACAAGCTAGCTGTGACTAAATATTCATTTAAATCCTTTTAGCTCAAACTGGTACAGAACTTTATCATAAGGACCAAATCTTTTCTTACACACACACAGAGTATAGTTAGAGACTCTTTTCATCTCCGCAATTACCATTTTCAATGTCTCAGTAATCATTTACACCAAGCAGTTTTTTGGCCTTTACCCTGCTGTAATCTGGCCAGCATCTTCCTCTGAGCATCCCTTGTGCTTGTGGACACACAAGACAACCATATTCCCAGACAAAGGCAGGAGAGACAGGGAAACAGGGATTTCGGGTACATGTGCATTCACACACACGTCAAGCAACAGAAAATACTTGTGGGGAAGATTGTTTCATTTAGAAAGGCAAACTGCAAAAGGCAGAAGAACACTAAATAACATGTAGAATTTGCAGAAGAAGAAGTGTGTGGTTCAGTGTTTCCTTTATTTTTTGAATTTCTGCTTTGAAGCCAAGCTTCCTTACAGTGCATTCCTAATACCTTATTCCTCCATCTAGCTCGACAGCAGGAAGAAGGTCTTTTCAAACTTCAATAAAATAAATTTGTTTACAATTAATGTATTAAGAGGTATTTAGTTCTTTCATCATTTAATACTGTGACAGAAAAGGGAGGAGGTGCTTTTGGATAGCCATATATCAAGTGTAACAACACTCAGTTCACATTTACAACCAAGTAGACATTTTCTGCCAACGGCTCAGCTGCTTGTATTACCAAAACAACTATTTTAGGTTTAAAAGAGCTTCCAGTGAGGATCAAAATCACTACTTACTGAAGAAATTGATTCAAAACAATAATATATTGAGGCAATTCCTTAATAACCTTTTAGAAGTAGCTGTGCATTTAAGATTGTTCCTGATGCACACACATACTCTCCCCCAAGCAGGCAAAGAAAGATCAGTGTGAGGTCCTGCAATCTATTTCAAAGCAAGATTCTAGAAACATTGGAAAAACTGAAAAACAGTGAATTGCAATAAGCATGCATCATAGGAAGTGTTGTTTCATAGTTGGTCTTTTTGTTTGTTCCTCCTTTTCTACCAGACCAGTTTCTCTTTAGGGTATCTTCCACCTGACACTTGATGTCATCAAGTGTGCAGTAGTGTGGAACACATATCCTAATTTTCAAATGAAACTTTAAGCCACAGAAAGCCTTTCTGGTATTTGTCAACCTTATAAAGTCGTCTTTTTATTTCTAGAGCATAACTGATAACTTTGACATTTCTTTGTAAAAACAGTAGATGTTTCTCAACATCTCATTCAGCACTTTGATATTTGCAAATAACTAAGAATTCCAGTAGTTTACGGGGCTTTTTCTTTCTGAAACCTTTATTCAATTATCTTCCCACATCAGATGAAGTATCCTTTCTCTGCATTTTTATTTAGCTCAAGTGTAATAAGAAACACTTGACTTCAAGCCAGAGTTCTGTCTATATCTCATCAATTCTTTGAATCAATTTATTTAATTCTTCTCAAGAGCAATTTTAATTAATATGTTCATCTCCAAGTCTTATGTCTCCAGTTAGCCACATTAGAGATTTTAACTCAATTTGCATTTGTCAATAATTAGTTTGGCCTTTCTCCCATTTCTGAATAAGCAGAAACTGTTTGGTCAGAAAGGACTAAGTTCTGAAATACTTGAAATGGAATTACTACCCAAGGAGAAAAAATACAAAACTCAAGAGACTGAAACCAAGTATGTCAGAGAACACTCAACCAGATTTCTCAATTATGTCAATGTTGCCCCTTGCACAATGTTAGGAGCTGCTTTGAACTGCACACATTGTTGACTGCTCAGCAACTGGCACATCAACAAGGCCACTGACGCTCAAACACACAGCTCATCACCAAAATATCTCAGAAAATATGGAAAAAATTTGTTTCATGAATGAGACTGGTAGATTCTAGACAGACAAGAGAGTAAGTACATGCACAGTCCATATATTAAGCCTCACTAGCATTTGTTTGGTGAACACTATTACCACTTTGGTAACAGTAACTCCATATTAAGTAAGAAAATTAACAGTAAGGGGCACAGAGAGGAGGTATCATAGGCATAATGAACTTGAACAATCTTGTTACTTCCTGCGCTTCCAGGTTAACTGCATGGAAGGAATAAACAATAGCATTTTTATGAGATTTACTTCAGACTGTAGCCACTGACTCAAGCTGTGGACTGATTTAGTGCTTATCTACACATTCTTTACATTTTGTGTTGTTTCTTCTTCATATGCACAATTATTCTGAATTTGCATATTCATGGAAACGTTATTGTAAAAAGCAACCCTGGTACTGGGAGAATGAGTTCTGTCCCAACAGCTTCAGCTTTTTCAGATTTCAGAGACTGTCTTCTGCAGGAAAATGAACAGTAAAAAAATGTCTACAAAAATTAAAGTAAGCCACTTTTTTTCTACTTTCTACACCCCCTTAAAAGTTTATTTTCCACAGCCCTTTCAAAAAAACAAAGGACTCCAGTGCTTACGAACATGGTTACATATTCCAAAAGGGATAGGCTACATTTACAAAGAACACAAGAGAAAAAATGGTTTCTAAAAATACTTTGGTTTCAAAATGTGCCATGATGGAAAAAAACAAACCAGCACTGTCAGTATCACTCTCTGTGAGGGAGTAGGAAGACAGAAGAAGTATTTCATAATCATTATAGAAGCTCATTACAGCTGGGGGTTGAGCTGCATCCCCAACTTCCCTGCTCTCCCATGGAACTACATTGAAATGACAGCCCTATAGTTGCGTTCTCTATAGCATGAAAGTCACATTTTACCTGATTTCAAACTAGATTTCTACAATATGACATCCCATTCCTGAGCATCCCAAGATGATTACTGGGCAAATAACTAACTTATATTGCCTTGCAATCTCTCATACCATGATAGGTTTCTGTTATGTCTACCTCTCTCCTCCTGGGCGAGCTGCTCACCACTACCATTCAGCATAGGCCCAAGACTTCTCACTGAACCTCTTAACATACAGGCCCATATATGAACTGGTACAAAGAACATGACTGCTACTCAGAGGCTGTCAGTAATTTCTATTTGCAAGATAGTTTTTCCAGGACTTGCAATTACTGTGTTGCTAAAGCAAGTCCAAACAGCTGCTTCCAGCTCAGTTTTTCCATACAGCCACTCAAGTATAGCATCACCAGGCAGAAAAGGTTACAAAGGACCTATGGTTCCTCTGCCTCTCTTCGCAGCTATGGCTGTGACTATCCAAACCAGGCAGCCAACATTCACACAGACAGACATGCAGTGGGCACTGCCCTAATTGTGCTTGATTGTCTCAGGCTCTGCTGACTTCCAAGTAATGCAGCAGCTGCTACACTCTACTTACACATGTGTTGCCATCTCAGAATACCTCTTCCAGGCAGCAATTTTGAATAGCATAATGTTCTTCTTGATCCCAGACTTTGGTTTTGGAAAAATAAAACTACCTGATGATTGACTAGAAGACATTTCTCCATGGTTTCCTGGAAGGATTCTAGAGAGATGGTATTTTTGAAGTATTTATTTGTCTATTTTCTTGAGCATCTCTTTTGATTTTATTTCACACATGCAACCAGTCAGAAAATAATTAAGGAGTTAAAGTAAGGTATACTGAATATCTTCCTCCCAATCTTCTCTAAACATTTTCTGAATAGGAAGTTAAACCCATTTTTTCCCTTGTTATGGACTGTCTCTTGAAAAGCAAGTAGATTGCTTTCATATGTAAATTTCATTCTTGAATTTTTAACGTAATTTAAGATCTATAATCTCTCATATATTGAGATTTTGAAAGATGAGAATAGCAGGTCCAATCCATTATCAGGCAACAATTACCCACATGATTAGCTTACAGTTTCCCAATACACAGAAACACACAGAGAAGTCCCTTTTCCTAATTATATCCATGCCTATTCCTGTGAACATAAGTAAGTTTTGTCCTGAACAGTGAATTTACACAAAAGCCAAAAGAAATCCCACATTTCACAAAGCTTTTCTCCACCAGGAAAGTGTTATTCCCCCTACCAGCCCCCACTAAGCCAAGTGTGACAAAGAGTAACTACTGTCCACCACAAAGCAACAGTAGACAACTAAGGGATGTGAATTTGAGATACCTAACAAACATCCACTGAAACTGTGCCTTGGATTAGAGTGAGTCAGTGAATGAGCAAGATCCATACATTCTAACATATTGGCAGGAAAGAGAAAGCCATTATGAGACAATATTTTGTCTAGAGAACTGAAGTAGTACCCGAAATAGAACAGTAAATAGTTGCTTCAGATGAACCCCCAAATTCAACAGTAGCCATTGCTTAGGACCAATACGAGTGCCAGCTTTCCTAGCTGTGAGCAAACTCTCTGAAGAGGCAGAAAAAAGTTCACACTTCCATAAGTCTTCTACTGAAGTAAACTCGTGAAATAAGGAAAATAGTCATAAAGTCAGAGCATGCTGTGATTTTTAGCTATGACTGATCTTACCTTGAGGGCAGAAGGACAATTGCACACATGTAATTTAGTATCTAAATACAGGAAAGCTCATTCCTCTGTCTTGGAAAAAATCTTTATCTTGCCAGAGGGTGAGAGAAATAGTGGTAAAGTATTTGGAAGTAAGAGAATCCACCTCTAGCAAGGTATTCCCTCTCACAACAGCAGCATGCTTTGTCAGTGAAATATGAAAAAAGCAGAAGAGAATATTTCCCTGGAGAAAATATCTCCTTGCAAAAGCTTTCTTACCAATAGCTAAAAAGGGAAAATAATGTTCTCTGAGGACTGACAATATGGAGACCACAGCTTCTTAGTTTAGCCAAAGCAAATTTTAGATTAGAGCAGTAGAAATGTGTTCCAATGAAGGGATAGAGAAGGAGTTGTTCCCCTTGAAAAATAAAGTCCCTAAAGAGGCAACGTGGTAGAGATATACAGTATAATGAAGAGCACAGAAAGTAGGTCAGGAACATCTATTCAACATTTTTCATTAAGTTTGAAGTAGACAATGCAACTAAATTAAAACTGGTAACAGAAAAAAACCTCTTTATATAGAAATACTTGTTTATACAATAATTAGTCTAATTACAAGAAACAGAAGGCAAGTGCTTAGTAAAACTGCCCAAAAAAACCTGGACATTTACAAGGGTCCTCAACAGCATAAGATATAATATTTAAAATTAGAAGTATTTTGAAAGAACACAAACCCCCAGGCTCTAGGTGATAACCATTACCCTGTAACAAGTGAGGAGCCTTTCCCCACTAGCAGGTTCTATGTCTCCCAAGGAGCTCTCTTGACATCTCCCACTGAAACAGACCCTGGCTTCTTGGAGATTAATCACTCCTCCAATTAAAAATGAGGTTTCTATATACTTACAAGAAAGTCTACATGATCCATCCGTAAGAAATAATTTTCCATTTTAAAATTTTCTTGGGCACAAAAAAGAAAAAAACTCGTTTGTTTTTTAGCATGTCTGAAATAGAGGTAGTTTTGTTCCAGTCCAATTTTATTTACAGTCAATAATAGTATTATCAGCGATAAAGAATTTTGTCATATACACATCCTACCCCAGCTTTTCAATTTCCATTTCTTGTCAGCACATAGGTTGAGAATTTTGTTTTATTTTTTGTGGCTACCAAGAAAGATACTTATTTGATTTTTTTCTAATTATAGATTATTAAATTGGTGGTGGAGTGCTGGGGATCACAAAAAAAAAAAAAGTTGCTGGCTATTCCATTTACCTTCATTTAATAAAAAATGAACATTGCCATACCTATGTATTTTATTAATTTAACTTGCAATGTGGTTTCATTATTAGCCTTACAAACTTCCAGGAAGACTGAGGAACAGAATAAACACAGCTGAACAAGTCAATCCTTCTAAGTTTTCAGTCTTCTACTCTTGATATTTAGATCACAAATTGAAGCATTTGGAGTTTTCTACATGTTAGAAGTCAAGCAGCTCACCTGTAAAACTGATGGATAATTATTTTCCTGAACTTCTACTACACCCTACTTGAACATTCCTGATTTTGGTTATTTTAAATCAATTTACTGCTGTTCCAGCAGCCAAATCTCTAGCCCACAAACAGCACACAAAGGAGTTATGGGGAACAGTTCAAGTGATCAGACACAACACTTTACTTACCTGCAGGAAAATAAGGGGAAGGGATTGTTTCATACGGTCAGGTTAAGCTCCTTGTATCAAACAGAAAAACTGAACAACAGTTGAAAAATATTCAACTGAGCAGCAGAAATGTTAGAATAAGAAATTACTTCGGGAGAGTTATGTGCTGAGATTCATTTATTATGCATTACACTAAGCTATCACTTTCCTAAAATGAAGAATTACAGACCTCCAGTGACACAACTCAAACTGTTCACTGCAACATTTGAAGTAACCCCCAGAAAACTACCTCCTCAATACATTTAACCACACATTATACTGCAGTCCAGTTTGTATTAGCCACTGTTGTCATGGCTATCAGTTCCATCAGAATTCATAACATGAATTTTTCACTTCCTATATCGCAACACACCATGAATAATACCAGCTATCTATTCCATAGATTTCATTCCTTACATTTTTATTGCCTGACTTGGTCTTTGTCATGTTGCAAACTGTTTTTTTAATGTTGGTTTTTATACATTAAACACATCCAATTGTCAGGAGAAATAACGAATACTAGAAGAGCTGCATTCACAGACACTCAAGAAAAACTGTGGAGGAAGTGAAACAAAAATTCTGCCCTTACTCAAAAGTTTCATCCTCATGGACACCAACTCTGTAGCTTCTACAACATAAATAGTAAAAATAACTCCATAATTTCCAGGTCACCCAATGATTCAGAGAATTTGCCATCTTGAGAAGTGTCATCGAGACTATCTCATTATTGCAGAATTCAGAGCTTGAATTTGCCCAGTTTGACATGGAGACTCTGCAATTGATAGAGAAGTAGAACAGTAAAGCCTATAAAACTTAATTTGAGAACCACTATTCTAGATGGCAACAACATTTAAGTAATCCATCTCAACTTACTAACACTGTTTATAGTCTTTGATATTTGTTTTCTTTTCCTTGTGTGCAGAGTTCGTGAATGCAAAAGCAAACCTACATTAAAGAAGTTGCATGCAAAATGATTGCTTAATTATGGATACATAAGTATAATGGGAACAAAAGAGTGAAGTTTCACCCAGAATAGTCACACAAAAAAAGCAGTGGGTAAGATGATGTGTTATTTCCAAAGAGCCTTAGTCCACCAAGCTACTTCTTTTAATTAAGTTTGGAAGTTTTTGAAAAAGCACATCCTAGTTCACATACTTTGCATGAAACCACATATTTAAGTCTCCTTTTAGTATTTTCTTCTATTCTGGTATTGTTTGTCTTTGCATTATAACATGTCAAAAGATTGAATGTTTTCTTCTGCTCTTACTCAATATCCTAGAAATTGCTCAGTGACAAAACCTGAAAATATCTTCCTTCCAAGAACATCTTCCACAGCAATTCTTAAAGAGAAAAGCAACAAAAGAAAAACCAAGGAGTTATACTTCCTTCCATGTACATGCTCCACTCATTATCACCACCAGACATTTGATGTTATAAAGAGGACAACAGATCTTTAAGACCACACCATAAAACACACACACACACACGCAATTTCTACAATTCAAAGGAAGTTTTAATGTTCTACAGCAATTCAGTATATGTTATAAACCAAAGTAAATTTATCGAAATGCTAAGTTCCACATTTGAAACTAAATCCTTCTTAGGAAAAAGACATTTCTCATTTTCAAAGGACAAAATGAAACCTAAATGGCTAGGTAAGGCACTGTTTAGTTGTACCCAAGTAGCACATAAAAATCTTTAGTGTACAGAGCACAGGAAAATAATGCAATGTGCTTCTTTCTAAACTAATTAAAAATTTAGATACAGAAGCTGTATTAGGAATTCAACTGAAATCAATCTATGGACATCCTGACCTACTGAAACTCACTTGAAAAACTAAAATTCTGCTGAATATCATAAATTTATTACAGAAATAAGGAAAAGCTCCCAACACAGATAAATAAGGGTAAACTTAATTGTGATATTTCCTGTAATATTCTCATCACTTGACAATTACTGCTGTTTTTCTTCTCAGACAGGACTAGCCCAAGTATTCAAGTTTAGTCAAAACCCTTGATTTTTTTTTTCCAGAAAAAATTATGAAATTATTCAAGAATTGCTTTGTTCAAAGAATAAACCCAGGCATAATAAAAGTAGAATGGGTAAGTTTGCTTAAATATTATCACCCGAAGTTATACAGTCTTTTAAAGAATCCATCATTCAGTCCTTTATCTCATTCTCCTTTCCTAGCAGAAGCAAGTATGGAGAGTGATACATCTTTAAACAGTACATTTATAAATTTACATGCTGACTTAACAGATCTAGTGAAATTTTTAAACATTTGATAGCATACCATTCAACAAAAATGAAAGATTTATTCTCTTTTCCCTCCCTTCTTTCTTCTAGTACAAATGTCTGATTTCATAGTCCACATAAAATGTATTTGTTTTAACATGAATAAACATTCAGTCACTGTTCAGGACTTAGCCATCAACGCCCAACTGAAATAGCTGTTTTGCCTCTGTGGAGCTAAGGAAAGTATTTCCCAGCCTTAGCCCACCAATGCGAGGAGGTACAGATCTGCCACTCAGTCAAGGCACAGACACTATTAGCTCAAATTCAGAGAGGCATGTTCCCCTCAACTCTACTTCTTGTGGAGGACTCGAGAAAGACAAAAAAGCTATTGAGCAGTGAGAAAATGGTCTAATTCTTCCTCGCATTTAAGGGTACACCACAGAAAAATGGAGGCTGGCAGTGCAGACTTACTAGGTCAGGCAGAATGTATTCAGCTAATAAATTTAAACAGGTTTTACCTGTGACATAAGTGACCACATTAAGAATTCTCCCCACCACTCCATTCAAACATCGACCAAACAGCTTCAAATAAGAATGAAAATTCCCAGTTCTATGCAAAGAAGCATATGTCAATGTCCATGCTCAATCCCTTTAAAAAACAGAAAGCCTTAGAGCCATAACTTTTTATCATACAAGGGTAAGTTTACCACAGGAGAAGCTCGATTCAATGGAACTGTGCCTGTATACAGCAATCAAGCAGTTGACCTCAATTACTCTGCTACTTCAAAATATGCCTTTAGAAAAAACAGTTGCCATGTAAATAAAATGGCTCCTTGCTATCAACATACAGCTGGGGTCTGTTCATGGCAATCATTTCAAAATTACAGACTCCCTGGGTAAACATTAACATGGTGTATTTTATACAGTGATCAAGTACTTCTGACAGAAGGGAGCTCCTCCCTGTGAGTCAGCTTCCACGGCATCACAAATCTTCTCCTGTTGTTCTGACCAAAATAATTCACTTTCTTCTGAGCAAATGTCAAATTAAAGCCTTGCACTGAAGTGACTAAGTACACTTAAAGTAGGACTGAATAACAAAGAATCACTTTTTTTTCTCCTTCCATTTTGCCCAAATATCTTATACCCTAAAATTAATAAAAAATAGAGAAAGCACTAGTTTAGTAGTTTGTCTCCAAATAATTACAACTGATCTTGGAAATACAACATATTTTGTCAAATATATATTTTTTTATTAATTATGAAGTTAATAAGCTATCACATTTCTTTGTTTTTGGAGGCAAGTTGTTTCCAGACATTCCAAAAACATGGATGTGAGCGCATACAGTTACACAAACTTAGTACCAGGATAAACTTTTTCTACTTACACATTGTAAAAAGGGAAGAGAAGAACACAACTAAAATGTACCAAAAATTGTTTATTGTTTTGTATTTAGCTTTGTATTTGTATCTGCTTGTATTTAGCAAGCAGATACTTACACACAATTGCATTTCAAAACTCCATTCTACCTATTATTCACATTTCACCTCAACCATGACATCCAGAAACTCCCTTTCATACAAAAATATAAGAAATAGGAATTTAATTTATTACTTTCCTCTGAACTTTAAACACAGATATTTTGAAGGAGTAAAAGCATACTCCTATGTCAATTAATGTCTGAAGTAACTTCTAATATTTCACAAATGTAAGGATAGAATTTTTTTCCTAGGCTTACAAATGAGCATATAAAGAGATCTGGTGATCTGCTGTATGTCATAAAACAAAACAGAGGAACAGATTAAGGAAACTGTGTTCTATTTCTTTCTCAGCCCAGGCCCTGTACATTATGGCATAATTACTATGGCTAAAACTGTACTGCAAGCAATTTGTGGCTGACAGCAGCCAGACAGTAATTAAAGGACATAAATGAACAATGCAAATCCCACAGTTGAAGTCCCTAAAATACCTTTTTTAATCCCTAAAGAAATTTATTTGGGTTTTGTCAAAATTGAAAAGGCCAACTAGAGGTTTTGTCTCCATTAAATATTGAAATAAGAAAGACTTCAAGGTTTAAATATTAATCATAAATAATCTGATTCTATACTTGGTCTACAGTTATCAAGTGTCCCACAGCAACTCTAAGAATCTCCCCCAAATCAATTCTGTACAAACATTTCGTTTGTAGAGGGGAAATACTTCAAACCCCTGCAAAACCTGCATGTTAAATATTGTACAAATACTTACACACAGGCACACCAACCCCCATCATTCACGGACCTTTGTTTCAGCTACAATAACATCTGACAGGATCCTGCCCAAAGTCTTTTCCTCAGACCTGTCCTTAGGAGCTCTGGGAACGCATATATAATGAATTCATGCTCTTAGCCCATCACCCAGCACAGATGTAAGGACTACAGAAGAAGCAAGCTGTCCAGGGCACTCCTGAAAGCCAACTAATGTCAGCTAAAGCAGAACTGAAGAAAGCATCTGTCCCTTTGCATCTTCTGCACTGTGATTGCTGGGCTACAGCATCTACTGAAAACATCATGTCAAAGATTAAAAGAGATGCTTCCCCCACTTCAACATGAAGGTAATCTTTAAACCACTGTTTATAAATATGAAAAATTTTTGGTCCCTTCTGCATCTGATGCTACAAAGGACTGTTTCTTTACTCTTCTAAACTGTATTGTTTGCTGAATGTGCCAACATATAACAAGGCATTGAAATTTGTCAGGGACTGATTGTGTGCAGTCAGGAATACTAGATGTTCAGTGATGCATGCATCACCTTCCACAGACACACTCAAAGCCTGGGGACAAGACAGTGTGGGAAGAGGCATGCCCACCTGATATCCCCATGTGCCTGAGGGCCACCTCTAAGGTCCAAGATCAGACAAGCAGGACTTCAGGGAGGTTCTGTATCTCTGCTGTGGAAGATGTAACCACGTGCCACAGACCATTAGCTACAGTTTGGCAAACTCTCCCACAGTTGTAAAAGGCATTCATTTCTACATGTAATGCAAATATTCCAGATTACCTTATCTTTCAGTCATGCCTTACGTCCTTCCACTTATTTATAAATTCAGTAGCTCACTACTGTGGCAAAGTGAAGATACCTGACCTGAAATACTTTAAACTAAAAGTACCTACTTTACCAAGTTCTCCTTAGTTTTACTCCTACAAATTCAGTTAAGAGACACACAAACACCCTCAAATGAAGCCCATGACAAGAAATGACCCAAGAAAATTCATTGAAAGCACTACTGAATCAAAAAGCCAAAACTGAGTAAAACGACAGCAAAGGAGATTGTAAGAGACTTAATTGCCTTAAATACTGTCAAGGGCCACAGAAGAAACAGAAGGGCAATCTCACCTGAAAGGACTTTTTCTTGTCATTCATTTCTATAACTTCAGAAAAAGCAGGTAGGCAGTCATCAGAGCAGAAACCCTTGTTCTATATGGCAAGTACAACAGAAATGCAATGTAAAATATCATTGCACAAGCTCTCTCATTGTAAAGACTTACACAAGAAGTACTTAAGCAAGAGGTTTAAGGTTACCTTCACACAGTATATTTACCATTACTTTTGCTGCAGTTAAATCAGTTCAAGTGTGTACATAAAACACATCCATTTCTGAAACCCTACAGTAGGAAGTTAGTTTCCATGGCAACGTAGCAATTGTGGGATGCTTTGGGGGGAGGTTATTTGTTTTTAACAGATGGGAAAAAATATAATGCTGTTCTCAAGCTTAAGTTTCATTTCAGATTTGCTTATATTAAACCTTATGGCAGAAATCTGTGGTAGGACTTCTTATAATTTTATATTTTAATTGAACGGTGCAAGGCTTGTTAAAATCAGCTTAATCATGTATGATGAGAATAAGCAGGAATAGCTACGGCAGATCACTCCTTAGGTACTTTTCATGATTTTTTGATAAAAATAATCTAAAATAGTTGAAGATGTTCCAAAGCTTGAAATTTACCATTAAGGCATTCCACATTTAATAAAATATATTTATTCCCATTTAGCATAGCATTAGTCATTTATCTCATCTAGTACAATTAATAGCTTCAAGTGCAGAAGCCTAGGAAGAGATTTATGGTCTAAATAGTACAGATTCTGATACAAACCTAGTAAAAGCAACACTTAAAGAGTTACAAGTTAAACAAACACATGTGTACAGGCACATACCTACACAATATCCTACTACAATACAGTGACTGGCCTGGTAGACAAGTGGAGAGCAGTGGGTAGTGTCTACCTGGACTTCACTAAGGCCTTTGACACTACGCCTTGTAAGACTGTCCTGGAGAAGCTGATAAAGTGCAGTCAGGATGAGCCAGTAGCAAGGTGGATGAAAGCTGTCTGGATGGCCAGGCCCAAGGGTTGTGGTCAGAGAGCGGTGACCAGTGGCACAAAGTCAGGCTGGAGGCTGCTAACTAGTGATGTACCCCAGGAGTCAACACTACATACAACCCTGTTCAACAGGCAGAGCGTACTCTCAGCAAGTTGGCTGATGACACAAAACTGAAGGGAGTGGCTGATACGCCAGAGGGGGGGCCTCAACAGGCTAGAGAAACGGGCTGATGGGAACATCTTGAAACTCAACCATGGGAATTGCAAAGTCCTGCACCCGAGAAAGAATAAATCCAGGCACCAGTCTGTGCAGGGAGTGGGGGCAACAATCTGGAAAGCAGCTTGGCAGAAAAGTATCTGGGAGTCTCAGCGGACACCAAGTTGAACATGAGCCAGCAATGTGCCCTTGTGGGCATAACGGTACCCTGAGCTGCAAAGTATTGCCAGCAAGAGTGGTGATCCTTCCTCTGCATTCAGCACTGAGGGAGGCTGCACATGAAACAGATGGAACTGGACCCATTTCTGGGCTCCACAGGGCAACAGACATGAACATATTGGAAAGCATCTAACAAAAGGTCACAAAGATGATGAAGGGACTGCAATGAACAGTTGAAGAAAACTTGCTGCAAAAATGCTGGTAAGCAAGGTGTAGTAACTGCAGGTTTTAACAGCTTTGCATAATTACATGCTTGTCAATATTCATTGAGCATAAAACTTTATATGACACATAGTAAAGTAAAGAAAAGAGGAAGTCTGTTGAAGTCTAACTTAAGCTGGCACTTCTTTGCAGAAAGTGGCAGGGGAAAAAAATAAGATAATAGAAGCAGAATCATCAACTTCCTTGGGTTAGAAGGGACCTTAAAGATCATATTTTTCCAACCCCAAGAGCATGGGCAGGGATGCCACGCCCTGGACCAGGTTGCTCAAAGTCCCATCCAACACTTGAACACTTCCAGGGATGGGGAATCCACAACTTCACTTGGCAACCTGTTCCAGTGCCTCACTACCCTCTGAGTAAAAAATTTATTTTAAATATCTAATCTAAATCTCTCACCACTTTTAGCCACTCCCCCTTGCCCTATCACTATGTGCCTGTGTAAAAAGTCACTCTCTCTCTCTTTTTTATAATCCCCCTTTAGGTAGTGGAAGGCTGCCCTAAAGTAACCCCAAAGCCTTGCCTTCTCCAGGCTGAACAGCCCCAGCTCTCTCTGCCCATCCTCGTAGGAGAGGTGCTCCAGCTCCATATTCATGGCCCTCCTCTGGACCCACTCTAACAGGTCTGTCTGATGTTGAAGACCCCAGAGCTGGCTGCAGCATTTCAGGTGGGGTCTCAGCAGAGCAGAGAAGAGCATCTGAATCCCCTCTCTTGACCTGCTGCCCACGATGCTTTTGATGCAGGCCAGGATGCACTTGGCCTTCTGGGCTGTGAGCGCACACTGCTGGCTCATCTCCAGATTTTCAGCCATGAGAATCCCAAGTGCTTCTCTGTTAGGCTGCTCTGAATGTCTTCTCTCAATCTGTACAAGGCAGTAATTTTTCTTAAATGATATCCTATATATTTGCTGGGGTAAATGGATACTTTAAACGTTTAAGTTCTACTATGAATCTGTAAAAAAGAGAGCACACACCACTTTACTTCTAGAGTAGATCAAAAGTTTAAGACCGCTTCCACGCTTCATAAGAAGAGTTTTAAATTATTACACTGAGCACTGTCTACTGTAACAGAACAATTTTTCCCTGCAAAGAATTTGTAGAAAAAGAGACTGGCATTTATTCCTCCATAAGATAAAGGCGCTCTCATATCTTACAGAAATATTGGCACAGATTAATAAACCCAGACAGGAAAGATCTCTAACAAGGCTCATTTTTATCACAATTCCTCTTTCTAAAACACAAAGACCCTACTTCATTTTGTCAATCATTTGAATCATCATAGGCACAAAAAAGTCCAGTACAAAAAAAAAGACTGTACTATATGTACATTGACACAGCAAGAAATGACAGACACATTGGAAAAAAATTCAGTACAACTGGTTTTGAAAACTATCACATACCAGTTTATTCTCTGTATGGAGAGAAATGGAGATACAGTTTAATGTTAAAAACAGATCTCAAAGCTCTTCTTCCAGGAGTTTTAGAAGCAATCATTAAAATTAACTGAGAAGCCTGAGTCTTTGTAGCTCTCAGTAATTATTTCTTTTCACTAGCTTACTTCTATGAGTTAAAGTGTTTTTGATTAACATTACATTCATTAATATAAAAGAAAAAATCTATTTAGGCAGGAAAGAAATTGTCTGCTAATTACCAGAGAAGCTGCCAATTAAATTATAACACTTCATCAAAATTACTCGTTAAAATAATACATCTACTTAAAGTAATGCCAATAAATTTTTTCCAAAGATCCAATTTTTACCATACATTTATATCTATGAATTATTAAAAATAATCAACTGTTTATGAAAATAAAATTACTTGGGTTTGTGTCTATGGTAAAAGACAAGTTCTTCCCTCTTTTTCTCTGGTTTAGGTAAGGTCAAGTATCTCCACTAGTATTACTTCAGGTTGACAGTAAAGAACAATATTCACTCCACTACATCCACACCCAAATGCATTGAGACTAGCTGAAAATTGTCACAGTCTTTTGACTGAGTAATGTGATACATGGAAAGATGATCACTTCTCACAAGAGTGAGACGGCCCCTTGAAAATCTTTTTTTCTCATGTGCCAGACAGCCCTGAGGCTTGACCAATGCACTAACCTACTCAACTCCCCCCTAGCCCAGTCCACCATTTGCACGGCATGACACACAAACCTCAGCCCATATACATGTGTATTAGATTGTCTAATATGCAGTGAATGTTAATTTAGAAGTAATTATATGGAGTTTTTACGAGTGCTTTGATGACATATTCAAGGCATTCTCAAGTTTAAGTCTGGAGTTCTCACATCATGATTTGGAAGGCTTATATTTCTGAACTAATTCTCAGCAATTACCTGGTGCAGCCTCAGGCCAGGTTATCCACTGCTGGTAGCTCTCAAAGTACACCTTACACCAATCTACTCATGTTTTGTGACTGCAGGTACAAGGAACTCGTACTGAAGACAGGTGCAGTAATTTTAAGGAATACAAATTGGGTAACGATGAGGGTGGAGACCTCAAGACCGCAATAAAGCCCATTACTTCTATCACAATAGAGCCTTGAAGTCCTTGGGACTCAAACATGATAGGTACTAAATATATTTCATGATAGCTTTTAAGTCATCACTATTGATGTCCTCTAGGAACTCTAAAAACTATTACATGAAAATAATATGCTATACTTGACTTAATATTTGAAACCTTCCCCATTTTTGCATCAAAGGATATTTCAAACGCTTTTCTTAGTACAAGCAGGTATTAGGAAAAACTGTCTTTGCAGCTCCTTTCCACCACCTTCCAAGCTGGTACCAAGGGGGCCTGAGGGACAACAGTTACATGTGTGTCTCAGCACTCGCCAGGCAATCAGAAACTTAAGCAACAGGAGTCTGCATCAGACCTGGGCTCTTGTACATGCACCAGAGGGATGAGAGTATGTGGATGAAAAATAACCAAACAGGTTAGAACAAGGAGTCCTGGACAGGCATCTGTCTGTTCATCATCAGTCTGCTCTCACTTCCCCTCCTGAAGCTCCGGCCCGAGATGGTTCTGCTTTCGTAATTCCAAGCTTTGACTTCCTCAAATCAGTCTCATTGTTTTCTTGTCACCAGCTCTCTCCACAGAGACCTACTGCAAGGCATGCAAGAAGAACTTGAAGAGGAGAGTTGGAAACAAGGACATAAATGGAGGATTAACTGAGGAAGATGTTACAAAAGGGCTGAGCACACCTGCTTAGCCCAGGCTGCAAAAGGCAGTAGCAGTCCAGGACATCAGCAGAACACAACATGCCTGCACAGAGCACAAACCGGAGCACCTGCATTCTCAGCCTGGAAGTGCCAGCTGCACATAATCCCATCCCTACTGTCCTGTACTTTATAATAGCTAATAATGAGGCTTCTGATAAATCATAGACAACAGGTGACATTCCTAATTCAATTACCTTCCCACATCCATGGGCTTAAGCAGAGTTAGAAAATGGCCAAAGGCAGAAAGCTCTCCTATAGTCAGTCCTTCCTTACAAATCCAGATTCTGTTGCCCCCAAAGTCTTCTTTTTCAATACTTTCCCTGACAGTTTAAAGCTCCCATTCCTACATGTCTGCACTCTGGCTTCATCCTACCAAATCCAGGGTTTTTTCCACCATTTTTCCTCTTCTGTCTGTTGCTGCTTTGTATCTCCAAACTATATGTAGAGTACAACGAAATCATGAATGTAGCTAATAAAGAAGTTTCAAGGGAGGTGAAACACCTGAACTTCAGCAGTGGTGGACTTCACGGTCTCCTTTCATCTATCAATTTCAGAAATAACTTCCATGTTAGAAATAACTGTTGAGTGTTGCTCAAAACCAACAGACCTTTTGTGTTCCTATAACTACAGGGAAAAATCTCTAATTTTCAAGTCAAATGGGAGAACTAACAGGTTTTTCATATAAGCTTTTAAGGACACAATCTCAGTGCTACCTGGAACACAAGACAGTGTTGGCACCTTAAAAAAAATGAGGAAAATAAGCAATTAAAAAAGTAAGTATTTAAAGCAAACTATTACTCTTACAAATGCAGGTGCTTCTGCAGGGGATATACACCTGACTGAGCCTATAAATGAACTTTTCTAGGATTACTGTAACAAATACAGAAATACATGGAAGTACTGTTGTCAGGAAAAAAATTCTGGTCTTGCTGAAAATGTTAATCCCAATCCTGCATTATTGATACCACCAAAATCTTCATATCAAGCAGAAATATCATTAGGAAATAAATACATTTATAAATACCTTAGGATAAGTGGACATTTTTGAAGATATACTAATTTTACCTCGGCCATTTTTCCTTACCATCTGCTTGCTCCCCTCCCAGCAGCTGACATGCTTCTAGTCTGTTTGATAGAAATGAGTAATCAAAGTTTGGTTCCTTTTAGGAACTACAGATCTGTCTGTCATGAAGTCTGCTTCTGTTAACAAGGCCTTTCTAGGTCCACACTTTATAGAACCTTAAATATTGACCCAAAATAAAGGACCTGACAGCATCATTTCCTTTTTTTGCAACAAGTATTTTCAAACACATCCTAGCAGCCCCTATTCCCTCTGTGATGGGTTGACCCTGGCTGGAAGCCAAGTGCCCACCTAAGCCACTCTATCATTCCCCTTCTCAGCTGGACAGTGCAGAGAAAATAGAACAAAAGGCTTGTAGGTCAGGATAAGGACAGGGAGAGATCACTCACCAATTACAGTCATGGGCAGAACAGACTTGACTAGGAGAAAAATTCAATTTATTACCAATCAGAATAGGATAATGAAAAACAAAACTAAATCATAAACTCCTTCCCCCTCACTCTTCCCAGGCTCAATTCCACTCTCAATTTTCTCTATCCATTCCCCCAGCAGCTCAAGGGGACTGGGAAAGGAGGCTGCAGTCAGTTCATCACACCTTGTCTCTGCTGTTCCTTCCTCCTCAGGGGGAAGACCCTCACTCACTTCTCCTGTTCCAGCACGGGGATTCCTCCCACAGGAGACAGTCCTTCACAAACTTCTCCAGAGGCTGCAACTCTTCACAAACTGCTCCCATGTGAGTCTCTTCCATGGGGTGCAGTCCTTCAGGAACACACTGCTTCAGCATGGGTCCCTCAGGGGGTCACAAGTCCCACCAACAAACCTGCTCCAGCATGAGCTCCTCTCTCCATGAGGTCACAAGTCCTGCCAGGAGCCTTGTGGAGCCATGCTCCAGCATGGGCTTCCCACAGGGCCACAGCCACATTTGGGCATCCCCCTGCTCCAGTGTGTGTTCCTCCACAGGCTGCAGGTGGATCTCTGCTCCACCATGGACCTCCATGGGCCGCAGGGGGAACAGCCTGACTCACTGACCAGGGTCTGCATGGGAATCTCTGCTCTGGCACCTGGGGCAGCCCTCCTCCACTGACCCTGGTGTCTGCAGAGCTGTTCCTCTCATGTAATCTCTCTCCTCTCTCTGGCTACAGCTGCTGTCATGTAGCAACTTTTCCCCGTGTTAAATATATTATCCCAGCATCACTACCACCATCACTGGTGGGCTCAGCCTTGGCCAACAGTGGGTCTGCCTTGGAGCCACCTGGTGTTGGCTCTGTCAAACTTGAGGAGAGCTTCTGGCAGTATATCAAAGATCCTGTACCCCTGTACACCCCTGTAGCACTAGGAAAACCTGACCACGCAAACCCAATCCACCCCGCCCGCAACAAAATGTTGGCCATTCACACTGAAGACAATCTGTCACAGCAAAACTAAATCACTGATGATTTATTCATGCACTGAAGACTCTTCTAGGGACAACAGCTTGAGAATCAAGACCGTGCTTTCTCCAGACTACACAAAAATTATCACTAGCTCATGTATAGCACATTCACATCATAGTTAATGTGGCATAACAAAGTCAGCTGTCAAATCTTTAAGCCAGGATAAGTCTCAGTCTCTTTCTCCAATGGCACTGTCTAGAGAATAGCAAAGAGAATATTGACCCTGTTTCTTCTTTCAATAACCTAACAAGGTAGGGCATAAAAATTGTCAGATCTCAGACCCAACTGTTACTACACCTAATCACTTTCAACATTGATAGCACCTCTTCTCCAAATACCTAAGACTGAAATGGTTATAAGAAAATAATACAAAACTGCCATTGCATCACAGATTTTCCAATTCTGTGCATTTATTTTAAGAAATAAGGCCTTAAATTTAGCCACAAAAACATAACTTGGCTTTACGTTGATCACTTAAAACTACAAATTGAAAACAAGATGTTAGTTTTTCCTCACTACTTTTTTAAACTCTTCCTAGCAGATATGTGTCGAAATCTATCCAGGCTAAAGCCCAAGTACGGTGAACACACAGCCAGTTAAAAAAGAAGTAAATCTCTGGAGAGCTTGGATGCTCTACCAACACTCTCTTTAGGATATATCGAGAAAAGCTGTTACTTGTTACCTTAATCCAGATACTACTTCTTCAGACTTGCAGTGGCACATTGCTGGCATATAGCAATCCACTACTTGTCGGTACACCATTGCAAACAAAAAAATAATCTCCATTCGACACAAAAAAAATACCAGCTGACAGCATGTGATTTGCACAAGACAATAATAGCAAGTGGTTCAAAGAGGTAATGTTTTCCTTAACCCATCTTTATAATATACAGTGTTTTACCACTTAGTAAGCAAAAGCTCTATAAAGAGGACACACAGAAATCCTCCCCTATATCAAGTGACACCAAGCCAGACATTAATCCTCACACTTAGCACTGAATGCTCACAAGTAACTAAAGAAAACTGTTCCCATGTGTATTGTTTAATTGCACTGTTAATTATTAATTTCTACTTATATTAATTTCTAATATGCTGAAAGCAGAATTCTAGATACTAATTGGTAGATGTTGAACTAGCTTGTATTTTGCTGTAAGAATCTTTCGTGGAGTTTTGGTTTGGATTTGCTTTTGGTTTGGGTTTTTTTAACAAAGTTTTCTCATGTTGCTTTGTGGGCTTGTTTCGTGGTAGATTCTTTTACAAAGCACAGCAGGAAAACAGAGAAATGAATGAACAGTCTCTGAAGTTCATCTTTGGTACCCAAGAGATAAGAACCAAAGGAGAACATAAATATTTACTGTAGAAAGCTTAGGAGTGGCAGCTCAATTATTCCATTTCTGTTAAATAAATTATCAGAACCAGTAAGCTATGCTCAAAGAATTCTTAATATTTCTGTTGAAGCCTCTATAGCATGACAGTTTAGAGGAAGTTAAGTTTCTTGACAACACTGACTCTCCTTTAACTGGGAACCTCATGACAATCCTCTAGGATGTCAGAGGGACCTGCAGACACTACAATGGCAATCTAGCAAACTTCTGAACCCCACACCTACACAGAGCCCATGCAGGCCCCCAGCACCTCACAGTGGCGTCTGCACAATCACATGCTGATGCCAGATCCCCTGATCTTAACAAACCAGATCCCTTCTCAAATGGTAGAACATGTAGGCTTTCAAACCCAGACTCTGTGCCTCCCAGACCAAAGTTCCCACTTCAGCATTGCCAAGTTACTAGTCTGTCTAGCAAGTAATCCTGCCAGATTACAAAAATCACACTCGCCCAGACAATGCTCCAAGTATGTGCATAGCTGACTATATTTAGATTAGATTCACAGCCAGTGTCTGATCAGTCCACTTTTTTCTCCTGACTAAACCACCAGCAAAAGAAAAGCCACCTTTGGAAAAATGACATTTATTGTAGGTATTACAGGATGCAATGGAAACAAACACCAAAATAAAAGTGATAGTTCTTCAAGCATTTGCACAGCTTCTTCAGTATCTTCTTATTTCACCCTATCCACTCAACTAGACCAAGCCTGTAGGAACACCAAATGCAGTCTTCAGATGCAACAGAAAAAAGCAGGAGACAACTTTTTTTATATGACTGATGCATTTTTTAAAGTGCAAAATAAAAACAATCCATTGGCATTTATACTGAAACCAGAAGTAATTTATGATTTTTCTAGTTTAAAATTTAGTGCACTCAAATCACTGCATCATGGCTCTATCTGTTGACAAAAATGGGACAAAAACTTTAGAAACCACCAGCAGCATTTAACACAGTGAAAAGCCACAGAACAGCCACCCATTTTTCCTTTAGTTTTCATCAACCAACCACAGACGTAACTCCTGAACTATCTCAGCTATGTCAGATGAAACAAGTACACAAGCTTTCAGTCAGCAGTGACAGCCTGCTTTTCAGTGTGCTGCTTTACAAACCAGGCACTGAGGTCATGTTATTTGGACGTAGTCAATGAGCAGACCAGTAGTAGTTGTGGGAGTGTAACTCATTACTGAGGACTCCCCATTCAGCACTCCAGTTACACTGGGCTTTTAAGGGATTTGTACTCAAAAGCATTTACCGTTATGTCTCAAAGTCATATTTATGACCTGTGTTTCCTTCTTCAATTTTGCATATTGAAAAGATATGAACAAAGAATTTAAGCTGCATGTTGTGACAGTTAAAGGAATATTGACACACTCCAACAGCACATCAGCACTACCTGGATGTTTCCCACTGAGGATAACCACCAAGCTCATGCAGAGCAGGAAAGCTACAGTGAGACTGAGCAGAACTACATGGCTCCCACTGTGTCTTGCAATCCAAAGTGTAGGAGCCTGGCTGGGGAAAGCAAGCATGAAGGTGCAGAAGGAATCGTTCTCTGTTCTTTTCCAGCAAGCCTATGCTTGAATAGCTGATGAAAATTCAAATGACTACAAGAGTCACAAAGACACCCGACTGGTCTACAGTACAGACCTTATCCACAGGATTTAATTTCTTTTCATGAAAGGCAACGATGAGATGACAGAAAATGAACAAAACCTACCTTTGCAAAGGGAATGGAAAAACAGAAGCAGGTGGTCAAGTAGCTAAGCTGGCAGAGCATTTGGATGGTAGCCGAATGGCCTGAATTCGGTCTTTACTAAGGTCACCAGTGTCTTCCACAACACACATAGCTGCATTACTTGAAAACTTAAATCATATTTGTGATAGGAAAACAGAAAGCACTTTCAAACACATAAGATTTCAGAAGTGATCTATGTAACAGACACTTAAAACATTCTACTATAATTATTAATTTATTACGAAACGTTTATTATTTTCAATAGAAAGGCCATCACACAAACATTGTACGCATTTATCACACTTCTGCTGCACAGTTCATGAGGATACAGACTCAACTCCTATCACTCTCTGCCACAGCCCTTTGTGATGGTATTTTGAGCAGTACTGGTATACATGTACTCATACATGCTTGCCCCGTTGTCTAAGAGTGCCTGCCAGCAGGCTGAAGGCTTGCTCTACATAGAAGCCTATTAAAATTTAAAAAAAAAAAGCCTGAAAGAAAAAAAAAGGTCCTGCAGTCAACCTTAGTTTAAGAAAAAAAAAGAAATCACAGTCATTCAGCACTTCCTACACTTCTGAACAAATGCATACTCCTCATTTGACTTAATAGATAGTATTTTTTAGTACACAAGTTCTACTAGTCTGTGTTTTACTAAGGTGAAATGAGGTAACACACAATACAGGGAATGTTAATGTACAGTACAACAAACAAAGCATTTCTTTTAAAGCCAAGTGAACATGTCATTTAATCAAGATAACTTTCAAGTCGTAAAGCCATACTTACAAATGAATTCAAACTTGATTCCCAGCAGACACAGGACACTGACAGAATCCACTACCTCGGTGAAAAAGCATTAACATCTTACAGATAAGATCTGCAGTGTCTAATTCTTTCAACATCTACCACTGTCTCTGTCATTTGTAGGTCACACAGTGACTGAATCCTCAAGTTGCAGCTGAATGCTGCCTATTCCTAGCAAATTCACTAGCACCTCAGTGGCTAGGGCACATAATACAGGAAACAGGATTACCCCATGAGCTCTCAATTCAATCACTTCTTTGATCACAACTAAGTATTGAGCCAAAAGTTTCCAAGCAGCCTTCTGAAAAAAAAGCCTGAAAGATTCAGGAACAGTTCGTTCAGATAGCAGTGAGCCCTGAGCCAGAGGACAAGGACTTTTGAGTAGCCCAAGGCTCATTAGCAACATTCAAGAATCTCACAGAATCGTTATCTAGCAAACTAAAACCTGCATGACCTACAAACTAAGATAAATACAACTGATTACAGAAAGCTCACATCTGAAGTCCTTACCTAAAACCACAGAGCTAAACATGATTCCATGAAATTTCAAACTGAATCAAGCACTGCAAAATCTTGACGTGGTCTTATTTCTGAAGTGTACTTTAGTAAGATCCGGTTAGCACCAGAAGTAATGTTATGTATACAGTTTCCAAACCATAATCCCTGACAGCGCATTATCCCGAAACACTTCCCAGATCTGCTTCCCCCACTGTCTTTATTCTGCAAGTTTTGCAGCAAACCTTAATTACAACTTCCCTACTGGAAAGGCAGGCAGCAGATGCCACAAAAGAGGCCATCAGTGGAGCATAAAAAAAGTTTCTTAGGAAGCTTCCCACACTTTCATATATTTCTCTCCCTTTCACCAGTCATAACTCCTCCTCACTCTCTATGCCTGACTACCAGCTTTTTCCTCTCTAAGTTCATTAGTAAACCCTGATAAAACCACATGGCAGTTCTGACCTCTCTGCCCCTGCCTGTCATTTCACTTGCACTCCATAATCCCTCATCCAGTCTCTTCCAAAACACAGTACCTTCAATTTGCTACTGGGTCTGCCTAACTTTGTAGGCACATGTGTCCAGGTCTCCCTTCATTTTCAATTGATGCTGCTACAATAACCTGCTTCCATATTTTCCAAAAAAGTCCCTCCAAAAAATACAAGTACATACTTAACCTAAGTGTTTTCACACCACATACTTCATGAGTTATAGCAGTTCACCTTTGCAAGATCAGCATGCAAAAAGTTTCTAGGTAAAAAACAATTTGCAAGTAACCACAAAATTAGCATTAAGTCTTTGTCTACATCTTCGCACAGCTGTGCGGACAATTTTTTTTTTCATATTATGAGAAACTTAAGATAATTTTGCCTGAAATGGACATTGGACAGAAAGTACAGGAAACATCACATTTGGGACAAGCACATGGGTAAATTAAGTAGGGGGAAGGGTAGAAGTTCTGCTTCTAAGTCATTATTGTAGGAGATGTTAGAAGAGCCAAGTGCCAGAAAAGCCTGCCAAGTGCTATTCACCCACTCACACACAAGTGTATAATGCTGCCTTGAAGAGAGCTTGACATGAGATTACAAAGCAAATTCCATGAAATTCTGATCCATCTCTAAGCTTAGGGAATTTGAGGTATTTAAATCAGGTATGCTACACTGTGTGCTGCAACATTTTACACTAGCAGTGTCAGCGCTTCAGTGCCATATCTGAAGCCGCAGCATTCCTCTCACCTCCCCAGGGCCCCCACGACATACCACAGGCTGCAGGAATGCCTCATAAGTTCATTAAGTCAACATCCACACAGAACACAAATTTCTTTGTAGCTAGTACAAAATAACTAATACTAGGAAAAAGTCTAAGTATTTTATGGCTGAACTACACACTGACGAATTTCTGGAGCTAAAGTCCTCTAGAGAGGAAGAAAAACGACTGCATGATGGAATTACCCAGTATCCAACCTTTGTAACTAAAAAGAAGCAAAGCCAGACCTGCCCAAACAGATTTCCTATTCAATATAGATCTGAGGAGACCAAGCTATTCTTTTCAAAACAACTTCTGTATTTTATCATTAAGTTGTCTTTGTATCCAACCTTCCATAAAGATATCAACCATCAAACACTTCCTTTTGCAAATTGATGGTGCAGATTTGTTTAAAAAAAAAGTAGCATGTATAGCATGTATACAGATGTAAAGGCAAAGGGTTATCTAAACTATCTTTGCAAAAGGCAATAGGAATACTGATGCCTGATAACAACTATTTGCCCCTTAAATTTTAAAGGTACTCAACAAATCAAGACTTCATGAGAAAAGTAAATATTCATTTTCAGACAAGCTTCATATTTTAAGATCATGCTATAGAACTCTTTTTAAACAGAACCCTGGATATGAGCCAAACAACAATTATCAGACATGATAGCTCCTTTTTTCTCTTCACTTCCCAGTTCATTGTGATAGGGCTGAACAGCAGGGACACACCAGCTCAAAACCTTGTGTGACAACTGGTCAGAAACACACTTAAGTAATTCAAGTATCTCAAGCAAGGTGACTGACAATTTGAGGAAACTGAGAAAAAAATACATACACAGTTTATGTATCACATTCCAGTTCCTATTCTCATACATTTCTGTACATTACACACACCCACTCCCAGAGGGTGTTTTAGATCTTAAAAACGCTTTGAACACGGTAAAAGTCAGTTCATAACTAGACTAATTTAGAAGGGGAGAAGACACCCAAGGAAATGCCTCCAGTATGATATCACATATGTGATGCCCCAGCTTTACAGCTACCATACCAAAAAAGTAAGGCTGCTGCTTCATATTTAACAGACACTGAGAAGTCTGATACCCCATAGATCACAGCCAAATCCAGCAATTCCTCCTGTGCTGAAGGTTCTTGTTACATATCCAAAACTTATTTTGGTACAAAACAAACAATGCAGAATTAACCAAAGAGTATTTTCTCTAAGCTTGAGTAGTAGTTTTCAGACCTAAAAAACTGACAGACAGAAGCGAGACAAATGAGCTCGGCGACAGGGGATGAGAGCCAGAGGGGAACGCGACTGTGGCGGTGCAGAATGCCCAGGCACTCCACTGATGGTTTCCAGGAGAGCTAACACAGAGACAGCCACAGCAAAGAAGAAATGAGACAAGACTAGTAGAAGTAGTTGGAAGTAAAAAACTGCCAAGGCCTTTTCCTTAAATTTATTCGCAGCTCTATGCTGACTGAAGAGGCAATGGCAATGCTTAAGAGCCATCACTTTGGAGAAGCAGCAGTTTTCATTATTCCGAGAGTATTCAAGTTCTCGTAACAACCACATTATTACATGTCATCATTATAAAATATTTTATTATAAAATATTTGTATCTATATTTGTATATAAAATATTTTATTGTGAAATTATCAAACATCAAATATTTTATTACATCAAGCAGAACTGTTCATTTTTTCTTTTGCATATTTTGATTTTGAAAGTACTTAAAGTTTACCTGATTAAGTTCTGAATGCAGCAGTAGGACACAGATTTCTCATAACGATGTCAGAAGTAAGTATAACATCTGTGCTTATTTTATTTTACTTTGTTATCTACATCTCACAGAACTCCTGATGTACATTTACCAGTTCTCAGTTCTGTCACTTTCTACCTTTTTCCGTAAGTTTTGCTCCATGGCATATTTTGACTAATTTTACATCCACAAAATTGAAATTACACCTTTAGAGCTTTTAGTTTCTGATCTTGTGATACTCAAACTATCTTAGCAGCCTGCTAAGGGTTCACAAAAATCGATCCCAATTTCACGTCCAAAACGTGTGCTTGGACAATTCTGCTTGTTGCATAGAAGAAAAAGGTTGGGATTGCAAAAACAGGTAATTGCTTACGAAGTAGCCTCCAGAATAAGAAAGAACTTACTGTGCTTGACAGTAACTTAAAACGTGTAAGAGTTTTATAACTAACAGTGGGTTCAGTAAACAAAACACACATGAATCTAGACCAAACAGCTGGATAAGAAGACATACAATTTATCTATCAGTTTGTTATTTGTTTCTGCCCCATGAAAAGTGTCATATATTCTTGACAGGCCAACTAAATTTCTCATTAGGCTGTAGCTTTCTGTTACACCTTATATGATACGCTTGCAGGCACATGCAGAGCACTGGGGTCCTGCCATCTTCTGTACTCCCAGCTGCACACTCCCTCACTTCCCCCCACACTGGCACACACATTTTGGCAGACAATCCAAACCCAGCTAGAGATGCTGATGCAGTATAAATACCTCCCTGCCAAAAAAGTGATTAGTTTTCAGCCAGATCAGCTCTCTCAATTGCTCATCACAGAAGCTGTTACAAAAGCATAGGGGGAAGCACACGGCCAGAGCTGTGTGAACCCCAGAGCTGGCGTGGCCATGGTCATGCTGGTCCCCAGACACTTACATTCTGCTCAACAAAGTTTTATCACACACATATACTCAGGAAAATATGCTATTCTGAGTTTCCTGCATTACTTTAACATTTGGTACTGTAGCTGTGCATATCCATATCCTACACAAAACCTGCTATTTGTAATCTGCAGAGCGCTTTTTAGGTTTTGCATAAGGTATGTAAAAACATAAATGGTATTTTACAGAGGTCACTAACAAGTCAAACGTAGGATGACTCTGCAAACAATAAATCCACTCCATAGACTAACCAAAAGATCCTAACTTGCTAGTTTAAGAGTCCATTCAGTACTTATCAGCTAAAAAGGTTTATTCTGGACCTTTGCCTCTCTAAAAGGAGGCACCTCCTCATCAGTCCAGTCCTTTTCTACTTGGTCACTATTTTGCTGAGGAACTCAAAAAGAGGCAAAGCACACTGATAAAGACCACAGATCTCTATCAGCTGTACAACCACATTTGCATGTCAATTATGATGCTGTTAACTGGCTGCTCAAAAAGAGAGCTAGAGGCAATATTTACCAATATAAATCAAAACATATCTTTGTAAGAATCATAATGAAAACCAATGCAATTTCTCTAATGTTGCAGCTGCACTTTTCCTATTTACTAGGTTACATTTTTCAGATTAGATTGGGAAAACAGGGACCAACATAAAGTGTATCTATTAAGCAGACACAAATTATCTCAGCCATCTTTAAAACTGGTGCTCTTTAATATACCTATTAAATATACATTTTTAGAGGCACTGCTATTCAAGCCCCAGCCAATTTGGCAGAACTGAGTCTTTGCAGAAGTGAAACAAAGAAATACTTTCCTCTGCATGCAAATACATTAAGACTGAAAATTGAGCTTTAAAGGCTTCCCCAGGAATTTTCTGAATGTAAACAAGCAAGAGTACACTTAAGCCAGAAGACACAAAAGCAATGAATTCAGTCCAACACTGTACAACAGAGAGACAGCAACAGCAAGACTGACACCACTTATCCTTCATGCCACCAGGAAGCCAAGGCTTTTCATCAAGAGAACAAGTTTTACGTATTACTTCTTAAAGCATGTTATAATTGCTCAGGTTGAGATAAAACTACTATTCATATTTTTAAAAAATAAACCAATAAAACAATAGTGTTTTCTAGAAGGAACCACTGACAGCAGCTTAAAAGACCTAATACTGCAGGCAACTCTGGAATAAGTGATTTCCATGTCACCATGTCTGAGGCTGGAGAGCCCATTACCTCAGATTCCTCTGAATACTGCTTACCATGTTATATTTCTGAACACTACCTCCAAAGAAGATTAGACTCTAAAACCAACAGCTGTCTCACATGCAAGAACACCACACATTTGCGTGGAAAAATACATAGTATTCTCATATGTTACCTATTTTCAGCATCTCTTACTATGCTTTTTTAATTAATTAGTGGAAAGAAATTGTTGTTGGATAGTTAAATCATTATGAAAAGCCTAACTTGTCTGTTGTCTTTTTCACATGCAAGTCTTTTGTCTTCCAATCCAATTTGAAAAAAAAAAAAATTTAAGTGATTGAATTGAGCTTTCCAGTAATAGAAACAACCAGAGAATCTGTAACTTGAAATACTTACTATTATCACTGACATGTTTCACCAAGACAAATTAAATGGCAAAATATGCGCAGGCAGATACCTCCACCCTTACTTTACCTATTTAACCTGGCAAGCAATAGGAAGAAGCCCATTTGTTCAACATAGCTGAGAACTCAGAACTACGTCTGGCCCAGTGAGAAAAAGCATCAGGTCTTGTTACTCCAAATGGAAAAGAGGATATCAATATCATTTTGGCTTGGCTTATAACCAGCCAGTAAATTTTTTTTTCTGATAGGGGTGGGTGGAAGAAGAAAGGTAATGAACCCTGTACAGAACTGACATGTGCTTCTTACACTGAAGCAGAAGAATAGGGATCTTCTGTTTCCCACCTTAGGATTTCCTCTTTTTTTTTGTCCTAAGTTTCACAGACTAAAAAAAGGAAGGAAGCTGGGGGCAGGGGGAGAATGAAGAGGAATAGGGAAGAAACAGATAAGTAAAGAATGTTTAAGAAGTTTCCACTATTAACCATGAATAACAGAGCAGCTCTGCCAACTGTTGTCCATGAAATTGTTTCAAAATACATACTCATATTTCTTCTTTATCAGAGTAAGAGAGGAAACAATCTTAACACCAGAAGCAGCATTTCTAAATCCTATGCAAAGACACAAACTGCATGTCAAGCTCTGTATTCTCTCTGTACTAACAGGCCTAGTACAGATGTGAAGAAAGGAACCATGCAGCCTAGGAAAAGAGGCATATTCCTTGAAGATACAAAATATTATCCAACTTTATTTCTTATCAAAAGTACCTCTATCACTGACCAAAAAAACTAGCATTTACAACCTGTGGCCCATCTCTATCTTGCTTGGTTTCAAGCAGCATACCTCATAACAGTACCTTAAGATTGAGAGTGTTCCTCGTAGTTGTACCTATGGATTCAGTGGTTCATAGCGTTACCTTTGATGACATTTAAGTTACCCTATGCTATATTTTTCTCCAAAAGATAAGACAGTACACTTAAAACCCAACAGACATCTTTATACAGGGCTTTTCTCAGAAAAAAAACTTAATAGTCTTTATTTTATGGGTAACATCACCTACAAAAGCATGAATGCTACTTCATGAAAGTACAACTGCACACTTACACAGTCTATAACATAATTCCGGCTTGATCAAGGATCCAGCTGTTACCCATTAGTGTTTCTATTATAAAAGTAATGAAATAATACAAATTTTTGAGTTACCTTGCATCCAGCCCATAGAACAAAACAAAGCATCAGAAGTATTGGTGTGTCCTGTCCCAACCTGCCCAACATCTTGTACGTACTCACCTCATTACACTACTCTGGAGAAAAGTTAAAATAATACTTTATAGAGTAATCATTTAATTTCTGCACTGTGACCTGTAATTTCAAAGAGTTGCAAAAAAAAATAAAACATTATCCTGTTACGTAGTAATTTATTTATGATAGTGAAAGAAAATGCCTTGCACTAAAAACAACTAAACAGAATTCTGTAATTTCTATTACGGAAGAGCCCTTATTATGCAGTTATCATCTCTTATCCACAGTGTATGTAGATTCCCACTTACTCCATGAAAAGTATTCATGAAAATGTGTCAATATACACCTTTATAGTTAAGGACTCATTTTGCACTTCTAAATAAAACTAAGAAATCGTAAGTTCAGTGCAAACAACAACTAAAATCAAATCAAGAAATCCCAAGCAACAGATTTCAAAGAGCACCACACTTCTTCTCTGCTGCAGAAAGGACCGAACAAGCACATGATTTAGCTACTGACTGCATTAGACCAGCCACCACCTACGTCCAACCCCTGAAAGCACAAAAACACACACTTGAAATACAGTAACACAAAAAGCAAAACTGAAACAAATTTAAGTTATTCCTCAAACACCTTATTGTGAGTCTTGCTAATTAACAACTCCAGTTTCAGGTTTATTATCTCATCTACTAGTGTGGTTTTCTACACACAAACTATCAAGAAAACAAAACTCTTTGTACTAGAGACCTGAGTAAACACACCTTACTCACTTTTAGTTGTAGTAACTTCAGTAGTTACTATTAAAGTAGATAAATAATTGCATGTGGATCTGAAAAAATAAGTTGACTTGGTTCCTTAACTGGAGAAAGATGAAAGGTGCAATCAGTATCAGCAAGGGGTTTTTTCCTACAATAAGACTTTTGTTTTTCTAATACTGCAAAACTAATTAGATTTTATCCAACTTTATTACTCAAAACAACTAAAAACAGCAAGCACGATGCATGACAGATTGCAAAATCCAAGCTTGTTTTTTTGTCCCTATAGCACAGGTGACTTTCAGAGCTGCACTGTTGGCAGTCTGTCTCCTATTCACCCTTGAGCACCTGAAGTTAGATCAGCATTATTTTTAAACAAAACATTTCAGGTGCCCAAAAATGCAAAGTTGGCAAGTTATCATACCATCTTTAAACTACATAACTGGGAACATAAATTCTGAGTAAATAGAAAAATGCATTATGAAGAGAAACTGCAGGCAGCTATCACTGTGGTCTCTTGTCATTGTAAAGATCTGAAAAACACATTCCTTTAAACATACAAATGCAAACTAATGGCAAATCATTGTGGCATCCAAGCGTCTTTGGTTGCTTTCATGCACTGCCTCTCTTAACAAGATCTGCTTCTGCTAGTGAGCACAATTCCTAAATTGCATCTCTCAAACCTGTCAGACAAGGTGCTTCCAACAGGCATATGAGAGAAAGGAAATTTGGCAGTCAGTGTGGCTGACAAATGGAATAAATAGCATCGAAGAGAAGTGTCATTCAGTAAAGACACATAAGCAGAAATCATCAGCTGACAAATACAGGATGGAGGAACGACCGTCTAGACAAGCGTATCCCGGAAAAGGATCTGAAGGATTGATTAGCAGTTCCCGACTGAACATGAGTCAGTGCAATGCTACTGCAAAAGGAACAAATGTCACACCAGGAATGACAAGCAGACAAGACACATCGCCTAAAGCGCGCACTAAGATTCTCCTGCTTTACCTGATAAAGCTTTCCTGTCCAGTTTTGAACATGGATCAATTGGTCAAAGATAAGAATATAGCATTTACAAGGAAAGAATGAAATAACTGGAGCTATTTCATACAAGGAAAAGTCTTGGCAAGTCTTCATATATACATAATGATACATTCAAGAGGAAAACTGGTCCAATGCTAAACATTTACTAGTAGTGAGATTGCTAAGCACTGACTACAGAAGTTGTGGACGCTCTGCTATCAGCATTTAAAAAAACATGTTGGCAAATATCCTTCAGAAATGACAACTAGAGTTGACCTGGACTTGAGAAAGCAGGTCAGATTAAATCTTGCAAAACTCTTCCTAAACATTTTTCTATATTTCTATTGATGACCTTCAGGAAAAAAAAATTAAAAAATCAATTATTTGTATTCCATAATGATAGAGACATTTAAGACAAATTAAATGCATGTAACTAATAAATAAATAAAAAGGGACATTTCCCTCTAAGTTAGTCACCTGGCTTCCAAATCACTGTGAAGTGGACAATGATCACCTCAAAGGCATTCTGCCCAGCTCTTCACAAACAGAGAGCAAGAAAATGAAGAAAAGCAAAACAAAAATTTACTTAGTGATGTACAGTTACATGCAAAAATTCCCACAGTAACAAAAGAAATTTCAGACTGAAAATTAAGCAAAACCTTTGCATTTCAACCCTTCTGCAAAGAACCAGGCTTTGAGCAGTTACCAAGTTTGTTCCCCTCTACCTCCACAGAAACTACAAATCCAGTTAAAATAAAAAAACAAACAAAAACAAAACCCACAACACAAAGTCTCTCAAAACTAAAGAAATGAAGTAACACATCTCCCAGGGATGCAAACTGTCTGCTTAAAGTGCCTTGTCTCAGTTGCTGAATACATTCAAGTGTCACAAATGATCTAGGCAGTCAAATGCTCTCCTCGGGATTTTCCCCAATCCCAAGACTCAAATCACAGAGAACTTTATAGACCAAAACCTACACAGTGAATTACACTCCGAAATGAGCTGGGAACTATGGAACACCATAGAAAACATTGTACCAGGCAGCAAACATGAAACTCTATTTTATTCTGAAATTTCCTTTCTGGGGTGCAGATTAGGGAAGCAATGAGATGAGTCAATGGCAGACACTCTTGCAAGCAGTGTAAAAAGCTGCTGAGATCTGCATGGTAGGAGTCCAGTAACCAATTATAGCTTCCTTGACAGGGAAGTTAGTGCCTCCATCACGTGCTGCCTGAGTGTACAGAAGCAATCACAGATTACATTAGCCTATGTTAGAAAACAAAAAAACTCAACAAAACAAAACAAAAAAATCATTCTCGCTTTCCAGAGGGAGAACACATTCTCACCTTCACGGCTTATGTCATTTAATTCACCATTGTTCCATCACCTTTTGGATAAATCCAGCCCAGCTAGTAGCCTCCCAAGTCCAACACCGAGAATGGTGGTAAAAAATCCTCAATACAGCAAAAGAGGAAGAAAAACAGTGTCATCAGTATACAGCTAACCACAAAATAACCTCCACCTTCAGAAATCTTCCCCAGTAGCTCCAAATATGTAGGGAACAGGAAAAATTAGATCTCTGAAGGGCACTATGTAACATGCTAATGAGCCAGCCAGCTCTGAGCTGTCCTTAGGAGATAGTGAAGACATTCAAAACAGCACACATCCATAAGGAAGACTACAGATTTTTGGAGGCAGCTGTTTAAAAACCATTTTAAAGTCTTGATTTAGCCTTATTTCAATAAAATTTCACCACTTTGTTTGTTTAACTTAGACTAGTCTTATGACTAAAAATTACTTCAGAATCTCAACCTTCATATTCTGCTCTCCAACAGAATATAGTCAGCAAATTTTTTTGTCCAAAAAACTGCAAGTTGAGATAATTCCATTTTTTAAAGGCATTGAAAATTACAGCTTATATAAAAGACTAGAAAAAATATCACCTTCTTTTGACTGACATACTAAATCGATATAAAAGCCTGCATGACAAATGTGTCATGCGTCAAAAATGTTCCTATAGAAAATGTGTGGGTCTTTGCCTCACTGGGACAGTGGGAGTCCATTATGAAATCTAGCTGAATTCTAGCTGAGATAGCAAAGGCAGCACTGGCATCCTGTCAGCCTCATTCTTGAAGCCCCATGGTACATCACCTTCACTTGCTTGCAGGTGACCAGCCCCACAAACAGCTACAAGCTGTAACTAGAAAGCAAAAATCACCCTTTAATTGCCTCTTAGTTAAATGAGCCCACAAACACGTTATGTTTTGCCCTGCCTCAACTCTAAATAGACAGCTTGATAGAAGTTTTGGATATAACTCATTATTAGTGACAATATTAGTCTAAGACAAAAATACAAAATGAATTCCGCAAAGAAATGTGAGCACAATTAATGGGGAGGAATGGGGGAAATAAGGCTTGATTGAAGGCTTTCTTTGTACTGTTTGAAGAGGCACACAAGAAAGGCTAATGAAGTGTTTATGTTTCACAAAACACATTATATCGTGTTATTGACAGAGATACTGTTGAGCTAAACAAACCAAGTTAATTTACAGTAAAGTTAGCTGGCAGTCAAAAAAGGGATTGCAGCATGGAGATAAGGATATCTTTGCTATCTTTCAACAGGACTGCTAGCAAGACTAGTTTGGCTGCAACTCTGAACAGGACACAAGCCAATTGATTTGGCTTTTGTCTCTGTGCAAGTCAATATTGCTCGTGAGATCAACTAATACGCCCCTTCATCTCCTATGAACCTCAGCTTACAGTACAAAGTTATTTGAACCTTACACTTTTCCATCTATAAACTAGGAGATGCCCAAACTTCATGCCCCTCCCAGAAAGGCACATTTATGGCTCAACCACACTAAAAATATCAATCACTATTTCAACTTGGCAGAGTTAAACTGTACAGAATGACTTCAGCATCTGGAATATCATTCTGCTTATAAATTAGATGATACATTCAGCAACTGTTTTTAATTATTCTCCTTAATTAATCTTTCCACCTTAATCCAAAAAATGCCTTCCAAAGAAATGCTGAGAAGTTTGTGCTCAGTAAAAAAGGGTAAATCACCTACTTTGCAGAGAACATAACTGCACCCTTACAGATTCAAGTAAATAAAAGAAATCAGATTATATGGCAATATGCAGACCTGGTGAGACAAAAAGAAAGAGATATCCTGAATACAGAGGATGAAACAGAACTTGTATCTTTACTCCAAAGAGCAGCTACAAGGTAATTATGTAGTCCCATGATTTATTTATTACAGCTAAAAGTTTCCAGTATGCACCAACCAGTAAGAGTCACTTTCAAAAGCTACACTTACTGGTTTGCTGCCTGCAGCCCATCCAAAGCTATGCACTCTTAAATGACTCATTTTAACAAAGGGTTTGGTTATTGTTCTGAACAATATTGGTCAGTGGTTAGACTATGCTTGGAGGTCTTTTCCAACCTAAATGAATCTGTGATTCTCTTGGGTTCTGAATTCACACGGATCAGCATACAGCATTTACGTAAGTCAACTCCATTTGACATCTACCAGATTGAAACACTATTAACAGCAAAAAATAATCTTACCTCTCCTACCCTTTCATCAGCATACTTTGTGCTAAATACTTCACATAACTGATCACAGGGTCCTTTGTACAATGCCATCACTGGTTTGACACCACAGCTGAAGGTGTGATTCAAAACATGTAATTTCAAAGTTAAATACACAAGTTTAACCTCCTGTTCTGAAAATACAAATGTCAAAACCCAGACAAAGCAAGTTCTCAATACCAGAAATATTCCAGTGTTTATTTCACTCTTAGCATCCTGAGGGACAATACAACATAGCTGACAAAATCTATAGCCTTGGAAATAAAAACACACAACTGTAGTACAAAAGGTGGCACATAAAAGTGTAGTAATGTTCTCCTCACATCAGCGTGAATGTCTACCATGAAATGAACTAGCAGTAAGTATATCTGCCTACTAGTAAATGAACTCGGAGTTAAGCAACATGCTCAGTAAAAAAATCAACCAGATATTATCCATAGCTAGCAGGCAGAAGTTAAAAAATTTGTAGAAGAGAAGACTGTGACTTGTATTACCTACCCCTCAAAGTTGGATCAGTCAGGCTGTGCAAATGAGCAACAGCCACCTGGTTACCAGCAACCCTTCAGTGCAACCAGGTGGCTGTTGTCTGGTTATTCATCCATTTTGGCATCACAGTAGAAATGTGCAGCACACAGCATGTGCTGCAAAATTCAGACGGAAAATGCAGATGAGGTCTGATGCTGATGCAAGTCTCAAGCTCTTTGTATAAAGGATACATATGCTTGGTACAACTAATCGGGATTCTCAAAGGGGTTTCCTAACGCACCCATTTTACCACAGCAGATAAACACACAAATATTAAAATAGCTGTTTGGAAACGTAACAATCCCATCAGTAAAAAAGAAAACACATAAGCTGGTCTGTGGTGCAAAATGCAAGTTTGATTTATGAGGTTCACTTAATATAAAGTTTAAATAATTATACAGCAAGATACAACCCTTTCTCCTGCCTCCCCTCCCACGGCTATATAGTACAATAGCTTACAGGGTAATTGGGTGTGAAGATTTTGCAGACAGCACTCATTATGCAGGTGAGTGAGCACACAGTATAAAAAGCAGTCCAAGAGAAAAATTAAATTACTTTAGGTTAGTATTTCAACATTTTGCAATAGTCATATTGAACTATAATATCATTCCCATCCTAGGGGTACAGAGAAACCAATTTGAACAGTGGCTTTTTATTACTATCTTGAATAGCCTTTGAAAGACAAATCACAGAAAACCAGGAAATGAATTTAAATAAGAATAAGCATCTTTTTTGTGTCTATATTATATTCACACAAATAAAGACAATCTTTGAAGGGGACTGCATTTTCTGGTGGATCCAAAGGAAGCTCTCTATTGAGAAATTGCAACTGTATCTCTTTAGCAGGAGTAAGATTTCAGTGACAGAGTGCAGCCCTGGTAAGCAAGGCAGAGCTGAAGAGCAATTCACTTCTAAGTACCTGAAAAGGATTATTAAACGCAGAAAAGCTTATTCAAGGGATATCCCTTAATTGTTTAGCAACGATGGTATTCAAATAGGGAGAACAGTGTTTAGCTGCTTGTTTTCAGTATAAGAAAGATGTTGATTTTTAGCTCATATCGGTGGGGGGAATGCTTCAGTTGTGAAATAGCATACTAGGCTCAAAAATAAAAATAAACAACAAATAGACGGAGAGGAGGGCTGCAGCTTGAAATACGTGACTGCTAATATCCAGCATGCCATTCCAGGGAGTCCCAGAGTGGCTTTTAAGCCTCTTGCCCATCCTCGTAAAGAAAGGCGGGCGGCAGGACTAATCAATGTCTTGCAACCCAGCTGTGACCTGACGGATAAAGAAGTCAAGAAAAAAAAACCCCGTCGATGATCTGTGTAATTTAGCATTCGGAAGACGGCAACATCTGGGCTCAACTCCAGATGGGACGGAGCGGCCCCGCGCTCTCGGCTCGCCACAGCGCTGCTACACACACACACACAAAGAAGGGCTCCGTGCTCCTCCCGCTTTTCTCCAATATGAACAACTCCGCGTTCAAACGCGACGTAAAAACACGGAGAGCTGCCTACTACGCCGGCAGGTCTGTACAACAGTTCAGCTACACCCGTGTCAGAGTGGGCTATTGTCCGGGACGATCGGCCGGCGCTCACCGGGTGCTGGCGCAGGCGGTGCCAAGAAAAATAAAATCACAGCGAGTCTCTCCGATCACTCGGCAAGTCAAACCCGCGGGCTCCAGAGCCCTGCACCGGGCATTGGGGAACAAACAGGCGAAGCAGCGTGGCTCCCACAAGCGACACTTTGTCTGGTTTCCAGTGAAGCAGCGACAAAAACCCCGACGCGCGAACAATGCCCGCGGCCCCGCTGCCGCTCCTTGCCGGGCCGCCGCTGGACACCGTCTCCCACCGGGTCGCTGCTCCCAGCGATACGTTTTTAGGCTGCTTTGTTCCCCGTGAAACGCCAGCCTTTTCACCCAGCGCCGGCGGGCAGAACAGAGCGTCCGCATCGGAGACCAGGGACCGGCCCCTGCCCCATGCCCTGGCAGCGGCGGAAGACGCCGGAGCCGCGGCTTGGGCATCAGCCGCCCTTTGTTGTGCCCCCGGGGAAGAGACCGCTCCCCCGCGCCCTGCCGGGACCTCGGTCCCCATCGCTGCACTCACACGCGCAGGGCGCTGCCTTCGCTCCCGCGGGGAACAGCAGCAGCGCCCCGCGGGGCGAGCCCGCTTTCCCCAGGATGCGCTCCCCGCCGGCAGCGCGGCTCCTCGCCCCCACGCTGCCCCGCTCCCCTTCTCTTTCACTCACCCACGCCGTNCAGGCGCGTCCGCTGCCCGGGGCTCCCGCCGCGCTCAGCCGCGGCTGCCCGGCGGCAAAGGCATTGTTTGGGCGGGCGGACTGACTGAGGCGCGCTCGCGCCAGCCACTTATATTCCCCGTCCCGCTGCACGCCGGGGAACGTAGTGCCTCGATGCGGCCGCGCC